>JAMWET010000493.1:0-565000 GCA_024036415.1 Prochilodus magdalenae | reverse complement strand
CTAGAAGAAAACCCAATCAGACATGAAGTGAGCACATACTGGATAGTTTAAAATTTCTCTCTTGCAATGGATAGCTTAATCATGTAGCTTAGGTTCACTCAATTTCCCCATCTTAATCCACAGATGCACAGTGTACAGAGCTGCTACTGCTCAGGCCAAACTGGGGAATGCAACTAAACAACTAGATCACACAAGAGAAAAAAGTGTACCTCCTGATCAGAGAGCTAGCAGAAATTTGTAGGAGAGAACACTTAAGCAAGAAGGGGAAAATCATGTATACCAATGCAGGCCTGCCTATAAAAACAGCCAATCAGTTTAAAGGTGGGAAAATTCTACTCGCTCATCAGAGTGCTTGTGGGACCAAATTTAACTGGCCAGTCAGATTTATTTGACTGCATACTGAAACTTTCCACAAGGTGGCATTGTGTTCTAAGCATCACCGGTCACAAGACACACATTTGGTAATCATTAAAGACAGACCACATTGATTAAAGACTACTGATAACATGGCGGGCCTGCTGAGTGTTTTACTATAGTTCCATAAGTAAGTTTTACTTTGTCTCCTCTTTTGTTGTATGGTGTGTTAATAATCTCCTGCCTTGTACCCATTGTCTTCTCTTGGCGTGTGTTTGAAGAGGGTTTGGCGTTTTGGATTTATGTGTGCTTGTTTTTGGAGTCTTAAATGTAGCTGCAGTTTTATTTGGAAGCCACAAACATTTCCAGAGGTCTTATCCCATGACTGTCAGAGGACATATCGGATTCATTCTCTATATTTTATATTGTAAGACTCGGGTCATGACTGCAGTAGACATTTTATGTGTTTATTGGTTGTTGATGAAAATAAAGACCACCACCACTACAATAATAATAATAATATTAATAATAATAATAATAATAATAATAATAATAATAACACAAATCTTGCTAACTAATAACATGGTCTTCATTTGAGTTTAAAAACAGACTGTACTTGACAAATACAGCTCATTACTAACCTTGTTTCTTTTAAAAATATTTTGTGAGCACATTTCTGCTTGGGCATGTCTATGCTTGAACATTGCATTGTCAATATTAATCACAGCCTTGTGCAAGGCTAATGAGCTTAGTGTAGACAAGAATTCATCCAGGCTTTTAAGTTGGCCATGCACAGGAGTATCCATTACCTCTTTCTTTTTTCCTTATTGTTTTGTTTGACTGAATCTATTCAAATTACGCAGACACACTGTCGCTGATGGGAAAGAGTGTAAACTTACATCCCGTCTTTATTATGTCAAGTTCACAAAGAGACATTTGCTCTTCTGTATTGTGGCTGCCAACTTCTTTGTCTGGGTGGTTTTACCAGAACACTGTGTAATATTCACATTACTGACTCTGGAGCTACTGTTAGTGCGGGTACATTTGGTGGCTTTTCTGAATCTGAACAAAGCTGCTTAGAGGGCTGTCCTGTTTGGTCATTATTAGCACACTATGTAGTGCGTAAGTCATGCTTTCAATCCTGAAATGAGAGCTTTGTGAAGCACAAAAACTGTAACAGTTAAGAGGAGCATTTGGCAATGTTCTGTTTTCATAAATTTGAATGGGAGGCAAACATACTCTTATCAGGGCTGGAGATCTATTGTCTGTCTGTGATTTCTCTCACATCATGCAAAACACTATAAGTGCCAGCAGTATGGTGACCTTGCACAAATGATGGAGGAAACCCTTGTGCACAGGGTAAGGCAGGATGTAATGGGGTTTTTGACAATCTGCAAATCTTAAAAAAAATTCAATTTCCAAAATCCCCGTAGAAAAAAAATGGAAAATAGCACAGACGCTGATCCTGCTGGTGTTAGTTGTGTTTTTTTTTGCTGGTGTCCAGGACGAGCTGGTTTATGCTAGTGACCAGTGTTTGTTCTGCTTTGAGCATGTTTTTGCTTGTCAGCTAGCACTAACCAGCATAAACTAGCATGGACCAGCATGAATTGCTGCTGAGATCCATGATGATTTAGTTTCAGCATTGCATATTATTGTCTATTGTATAAACTATATATACGTTATTTGTCCATATATAGTTTGTTTATTGCTTGCATGTTGTGTTTATTGTGTAGATTATATAATGTACAATGTCTGCATTTCTTGTGTATATGTGAAGTCACTGTACATATTGTGGACTGTCAGTTAGTTTTGTGTATATTGGTAGAGTACTAGAGAGACACGAACACCCGAAACCAAATTCCTTGTGTGTGTAAAAATACTTGGCCAATAAACCTGATTCTGGTGCAGAGTGGAGAAATTTACTTGACTCAGATGTTCTTTACAGAGCCGATATGAACCAATGTAGCCAATTTATTTATGTATCCATTTTATTGTTGTTCAGTTTCTGACTATTTGAAAAAGACTGCTGCCATTTACACTAAAATGACTCAAAATTACTTTACAAAACGATCTGGCTATATTGACTTACTGTAGATTAAAAGTATGTGTTTTACCATCTCCTGTATGGTAAGGTATTATTCTGGAAGTGTATTATTATGTGAGGTTTTGTTATAACAGCAGCGATATGCAATGCTGATAATGTGTGTTGATAATCTAGATAATTTAGATAATAATGCTGGTATATTAGGGGTAAATCTATTTTGCCTTATGATCTACATATAACTCTTTGCCATTAATTCGAGAAAAACAAACATTTTAGGTGAAAATCTTCTAAACTGACATAAATTAGATCTCCTAAAGGTCCCACAGCGTACTCATAAACACTCATGTAATAACTTGTATGAAGTTTAAGGGGGCTTTAGGGACATTAAAATACGTGATATGAAGTATGTGGACACTTGTTGTTAAGTTCCAGTGTTTCAGTCACACCCACTGTTACCAGATGTATAAAAACTAAGCACATATCCAGGCAATCTCCATTGACACACACTAGCAGTAGAAAGGGTCACCCTGAAGAGCTTAGTGACTTTACATGTTTTCTGCCTTTCTGCCTTCTTGATCTGCCCTGGTCAACTGTAAGGGTGGTTATTGTAAAATAGAAGTGTGTAGGAGCAACAAGAGCTCAGCCACAAAGTAGCAGAGCACACACACTTTATGTCCATGCTTTTGTAATGTGATGTCCAATGAGTTAATATAGGCGTGACAGTCCAGGTGTCCTGGCTCCTATCAGCACCACTGGCACAGGGCAAGAAACATAACATATGTTTCACAGAAAACCAGTTTGAAAAACTTTGTTTACACATGAAATATACAGATATGTGTATATCAGTGGAGCACATTTCTAAGTGGTTAGTTTCCCTTTACTGTCTCATCCTATATGTTTACTTTCAAGATTTTTAAACATAAAATTAACCTCATTTACATCCAAAAATATAGAATTATTATAAAATAAGGCAGCCTTTCCTCTATCCTCTACAGTTCCCAGTAAAAGATTACAAATGTTGTTCCACGGTTGAGTAGGAAAAATCACAGGAAGGTCAAATCCTTTAAAATCTGCATTGCTTTGTGTCTTTTGTCACGGGAGAACTGCATCCACAAAGCAGTTTATTCAGGACAAACAGACCGAAGTGGAGAATCATGTTCAAAGAAACACAGTGCTTTTTATCTACTAGGTGAACAGAGAGCGAATCTTTAATATAACTGCCAGAGAGAGAGAGAGAGAGAGAAGCTGATAACAGCTGATAATAAATAAATTCTTTAATATACCAGGACAAACCCTAAATGCCCATTGTCTGTACTTAGTTGAGTACCCTTTTCATTTACTAAGCAAATTTTAAGACCACACTGCACTCCAACGGGATTGGTCGAGTCTGATGGATGTAGCCCTCCCCCTTTCACTCACATGGCTGTAACATTTACTCAGGTTGCAAAAGGCCGTCCCTAATGTTCAGCTCAGGCTGTAGTGCATGTGGGAGGCTGTATAGATAAGTCCTGTCAACACCTTGACACCAAATGAAAGCCTTCAATCCAAGTGAGATTTCTTAAGGAAGGAGAAGGACAAAGTGACAAAGCTCTGAAGTTCTTCACGGAGAAAACCTGCACAAGAGAAGGAAAAAGCAATGACAGGAAGCAGCTGGTAGAATATCAGGTGCAACTTCCAACTTCTTGTGGACATCTATCCATCTGAAACAGGACTACTTTTGAATCAGGTAAATCTTGGAATCATTACATCACTGACATAACTGTAGGTGACTGCATAGTAAATGTAAAAATAGTAAAACTGCACTAGAATGTCATCAAAAAAGCTGCTAAGAAGACTTTTTAGGAGTACTGCCAGAGAAGAACAGGTTTCTGCTCCATTATGAACCTTTCGATGGGTTTTTGTCAGTGCTGTGTGAGGTATGAGGAACGCTTTTAAAGCTGAAGTTCATTAGTGTTTCTCAGAACTGCCTATTAAAGCCAAGAAACTTTCAGAAAACCGATTATATCGTCGCTGTCCAAAGAAAAACAGGCAAACTTTCTCCAAAACGACAACTTTACAGGAGAACCTAAAAACCTCATTTGATTTGAATGGTAGTGAATGGAACCAGACGTTTTTCCAAGCAGCTTTGGGCCATTTCTGTTGGTCCATTCTTTATGAAATTTCCACATGGTGTAGACAGCAGCTCATGTGGCCAAATTAAATCTAAAAGTCAAATTCAGCAAAAATGGAGATACATGTTTTTCTTTGGACAGCGACGATATACATCAATGCAGTGTGAATTAAGCTGATGCCTTATATGCATTTATAAATATTCATTTTACCCAGTATACATGGCATTGCATTTGCCTTATTTTCTCCTTATTGAATTCTATTATTTATTAAGAAGTCAGTGTGTTGAAGTTGTTAACTTGAAGTAGGAAAAAGTTCATTAAAAGCTTCGTTTAAGGAGATTGTATTGTGCAGGTGGAGTCAGATGCTATCATTTCAAGGCAAATGAAAAGGAGAGGCATGGGACACCAGCCATTGTGCCAAAGTGGTCATGGATGATCGCTTTGCTCCTAAAGGAATGAAACAGCTTGGTCAGAGAAATAGAAATGGAATAGGCCTCTTGTATGAAGGCTCACAGTGACCATGCTAATCCCCGCCCCAATCCCAGGTGACAGGGATGTTATAAGTTATAAAAGCACTACCAAGCAGCAAAGGCAACACCGTGCTGCACAGGGCTGGGCCTGGCTGCCCTTGGGCTAACCTTTCCCTTGTTCAAACAATGTTTCGCCCAAAGGCTTTGAACTTGGTTATTGATTGTCAAAGTTTAGACAGGCCACATTGTACCTTCTCTGAGCTCGCTGAGCATGCTCAGACAAAATGAAACGAGTTGGATTCAATGCGAGAGCTAGTGTTGCCATGCGTAAGATAGATAGATAGATAGATACTTTATTGATCCCAGAGGGAAATTTGAGAAGAGGGATATTCGAGGTCCAGAAGAAGGATTATAGGTGGATTAGACAGAAAATGGTGTTTTGTTACCAGTCACTATTCTAGTGAACACAAGCCTGATTACTAATTCGCATAAGGCTCTCACTGACCAAAATCCCTGATTTGTAATGTACTGTACTGTAATGTACACTGAGCGTCTCTCACGAATTTGTGACTGTTCTTTAGCTGGCTTACGGTACTCCAGCCAAAGTCAGGAACTTACTGCCCTTCTCAGGAATACAAAACCAGTGACTTCTCTAAGTGAAAGAAGACACTCTCCAAGAGATCAGAAGATTAGTGGGTCAGAAATAAGAGCAATTAAGGACAAAGACCGGAAGGTGTTGATTCTAACAGAATTGTTGCCTTAAGCAAACGAGCCCCATCATTATGCAAGTGCAGGAGATCAGTGACATCTATTATTGTGTATGTATTACGCAATAGAATTGTCCAGTTACAGCGCAATTGGACCTATTTACATTTATAACATGTTGTTATGTGAGTCTCTCAGCAAACAGACAGCTCGTGTTAAGGGGAAATGAAACATTATGGAAAATGACATAAGATCTCCAAAACACTGTTAACACTGTTATGTATGATGTTTATCCAAACTACCAATAATGATTTTAATTATATGTCATTAGCATACACAGCTTTAGCAGAAAGAAACAATTCAACCGTTTGGTAACGCTGTGTTTTGAAAATTATCTTACCTTTATTAGATTCCTTTTTGTTTTATAAATTTACAAAGTTCTTTTAATCAAATCCTCTGAAACTGTAATATGCTAAAAAAAAAAAGCTTACCTTTAAAAATTCCACCGAAAACAATCCACATCTGTGGAGTGATTTACTTGTTACTTATTTCCACCACAGATGAGAACAGTAAAGGTGTAACTATTGACAAACTCAGTGACCTCTAATGGATTTTTTGAGGTTAAGTTCAACATTTTCATTAAGATATAGTAACTCAAAATTTAACAAACCAGATTTACTGTTAAGTAGAACATTAAAGGGTTAATGTGAAACAAGAGCTCTGTCACAAGTTGGTGCATTTTACCATAAAATATACAGTACTGTGCACAAGTAACTTACAACACTTTAGTGGCAAAGGCATCTGGGAGCCATACTCTATGCAGCTGCAAGTAATCCTGGACGATGGCAGCCACTGTGACCAACTGTATCTGGAACTGAAGGGGAAGAGTGCTACAGGTGGTTGTGGATCTTTGTCTAGAACAACATGACCTAGCAGCTTTGACTACAGCCCTTCAGTGACTGGTGGTGTTGGCATAAGGAAGAGTGGATAAGTGTGCTGGTGGTGGAGCTAAACACAATGGTTTGCCAAGCATACCCAGTCTTTGAGGAGGCTGTGCAAGAGAATTAGCTGAGATGGTATTTGCGGTTGCCGCACTTGCTGACTATCAAGCAACCAGTTCTGGGGAAGGGAAGAATTCATGCTTGATGTAAAACTACTGTGGCATGCATCACAATTCTACATGGCAGAGGAACTTAAGGAGGAGACACCATGCCAAGCGGCCCAAGCAAGCAGTGGTGGAGTGACTAGTATTCTGCCGTTGCTGAAAGAAGTAACATAACGCCAGTCAATGCTGTTAGATTGACTGGTGCTTTGGACTTTGGGTCGAGTGCAGCATAGACAGGAAACAGCTACTATCTGTAACATGGGTTCATTGGTTCCACCTGGCAAGTGGAAAACGATGACCACCCAACTAAAGTCTGTCACCATTGGCCAAGTTGATGAGAGAGTAAAGCTTAGGGGGTGTGGCTATACTATTTCCGGCAGGTACCACACTATGAGTTTGTTGTTGTTTATGCTGTTGTTGTTAGAGTGTAGTTCATTGCAGTAATTGCATTAAGCAGGGTGGGCTTTGTAACAAGCATTCATAAGTGTCTACCCAACCCACTTGTTATATGGTCCCATGTTACCCCCTCCTGTGTTTCATGTTGGCAGAGCAGTGGACTGGGCATTTCTTGCTGCTTGTTAAAGCATTCAAGGATTCAAAGAGGGTTTATTGTCATTCGCATCACATGTGGTACATGGGGAGGAACGAAATTGTAGAAATTGTTGTAAAGTGCGCGTTCTGAATAAAAGAGCATTTCCTCACATGCACAATGCTTTTGGTTTCCTCTTCTAAGCCAATGATAGAGTATTTAGTATTGCTCTAGTTTAAGTGTGCACACCCTTTGGCTTTACTATGCAGATAATATGCGAGGATATTATTTCAAAGTTTGGTCTTAGAAGTTGATTGCAGTTTCTGCTTTCTACAACCTAAGCTCATCAGTGATGTTGATTTCCGGACACCAGCAGCCTCTTTGCTTGATCTGAGGATTTAAAAAACTTTTCTCAGTGACGGCTGCTCGTGCAGCACAGTAACACATTCTTTGAGACCCAAAGAGTTGGGGTGTCTTCTCACAGTAGTAGAAAGGATGGACGGACACATCTGTGGATTGTTTTAGATTTGAAGCAAGCGAGGAGCTTGATTCTGTTGTGTCTTTGTAGCTCTATGTACTGTTTATCTGATGGTGACAGTTTGGGTAAAGCTAAATTTCTCAGTTAGCCAGATATCTTAAGCCTGAAGGTAACTCTGTCCATTAGAAAAAGAGCTGGGGGGCATTCTGATTGGACAGTATCTCATGTTCTCTGTATTTTTAACTAATTTTGTGAATTACAGTTTTGGAAACTCCTGTTTTTTCCACTGATTTTCCTTTGACTCCCTCTTTTGAGGTCTAATATCTATTCTGCTCAGAAATATCTCTTGAGCTTGAATGGTAAAACATGAAGAGTGGTTACCGACTACATCTGAGAGTACCACGTGAGATAAGATGTTCTTAGATTTAAATTTGCCAAATAAAACATTATGTAAAAAAGATGCTGGAATTTTTATAAGGCATCGATATTCACTGATAATAAATGACATTGTAATTTTATTTATCACTTACTTTGTCCAAATTGATGTCATTATGTTGATTACACATCTTCAAAGCCATACAGTTGTATTGAACCTAAATGTCAAAGCTTTGTCACATGCTGAATCTGGCCATAAAACAAGCTCACATGGCTGTCCACTCCTTACTGCATAGTAAAAACAGTCTGAACTCCCATATAATAAACCATGCTAGCAAACCATGGCACTGATAATGAACCTATTGCCATCCAATGTATTATGTAATTAGAGAGAAAGTTGCTTGGTGACTCAGCAACACACCCTAGTTGCTGGCTTTTAGGGGAAGCCAAACCATATCTTTATCAGTCATTGTTACCATCCTTCGCCTCTGTTTATGAGCCTGCCATGTTTACACTGGTTAATATCACACAGATGCATGCAGTCTTGACAATGACTTGACATGACCATGGCCTGCCTCGCATATTAAAGGTGCATCACTACAACAATGGAGGCTGTGTGTGTATTTTTGGCACATCTTACATCTCAAGGGCGAGACAGAAGATCCATTGGTGCTCTTCATTAATTCAACAGTTAAGTGCCAGAATCAGGTATCCGCCTCATGTTCTCTTCTAATCACTGAAATGAAGAGAGGGCAGACCGTACCGTATTATCACATATGGGTGGAGTGAGGTGGGCATAACAACAGTGTAACCTATTCTATACTAAGTATACACTAGAGCAGGGTTTCAGACTCACAGCCCGCCTGTTTATGGCTAGAAAGCAAAATAGAATTTATGCATAATGTAAAGTACTAACAGAGGTTAACAGAGCAACTATCTAAAAGCTGTACACTAGTTCAGTAGTTCTTTTGCTGGGGCTTCGCTGACCATCTTGTGGTATATATCTAAGGCAGCCGCCAGCATCAGTTCCTCAGCAATCATAAAAGCTTACCTTCTCTGTGCAGCATGACTGGCTAGCTAGATTTCAGGGCACACTTAGACTGTGATGTTATGGTTTTAGCGCTTCATTTGAAAGAGTCTGCTTCACACACCAAGCTTTTGGGTGAGCCCTATGCAAATCTGTAAACAACTCCGTCCTTGGTTAGCTAATAGTCTAAATCAGGCACCTGCAGCTCTGCTGTGTCAGACTGATGACGTTTCATTTGCCGTAAGTTACTTCTGTGATATGTTCTTATTTGTGGATTCGATCTCTCATTTTTCACTTACACTAAATTATTGTTTTTTCTTTTCATTTATACTTTTATGACTGAAAGTGCCGTTACCAGCTCACTATGGACTTAGGCCTTCATAGAGGGTGCTTTACCACTGGTTAAGAAACCCTGCCCTCGAGTCCATTTTAGTGGTGTGTTAATTAACAACCCATTTTGTATCAGAGCTCAGCACACCTCTGGCACAGACTGTGTAATCACATATCTAAACACGCTGGTTGCATTAAACACATCCAGTTCCCTCAAAATGCCTAATGAAATATTTGAGGTATACGTTTTCAAGGAAGTCGTTAGGAGTGGTTTGATGTGAAATGATGCATTGCAGGGAATCTCTCTGACACAGTGATAGGAACCAGACATTATGTCTACAATGCAACTATAGTCTTTTATTTTACCAGCCCAATGGGCCATTGGTCTTTTAAGTTTTGCCATGATAGTATTGATAGTGTTAAAATAGTGGTAAAAAGCTAGAAAGCTTTCTCTGGGAACTTACATCATCCTGCATTTACTGCCTTTTATGTGCTCTATATGGCCAAAAGTATGTGGACCAGGTCTTCCAAGCACACCCATAGTTAAGAGGAATATAAAATCAAGAACTTTGCCATGTAATCTCCCTATACAAACATTGCCAGTAGGATGGGTGGCACGGAAGAGTTCAGTGACTTTTAAAGTTGCACTGTACCTTTGGAGACAAGCCAGTCTATCATTGTGAAATAAAAACGTTTAACAGCAGCAGCCACAAAGTGGTAGACTGGCAGAGCAAACTCACAGAACAGGGCTGCCTCTTAGACATCTCTGTAGCTTATATAAAACATCATTCTTTTGTCATCCCACACTACATATGCTAAACCACTTCTAAAAAATCAACATCAACATGAGAACTGTGCGTCAGGAGTTTCATGAAAAAGGTTTCCCTGGCCGAGAAGCTGCTAACACGAAAAAAAGTGCTACTTTGTAGCTACATAAACCTCATAGCGAAAAACTAAAGATGCAAATGCCTTGGCTGATTGTGTTTGGGGCAAGGGGGAAAACTGCATGGAATTTTTTTTCAGTGAAGCAGTCCTTTGAAGAGGAGTGCTGATGAAGGCATTAGAGTAATCAAAGATCATAGTACAGCTTAGTCACACTGAAACTTTAAAACAATAAATCATATCTGTTTTGCAGGCCAACACACGTGTCATGGCTGAACCTGCCTGGTGGAAGCTGACCTTCTTGAGGAAGAAGTCATCCGAGTCCAAAGTCCTGTATGAGATCCCGGCTGAATATGGCAGTAATACTGGCAATAAAGAACTCTCCAGCTCTTCTCCCTACACAATTAGCACTGACACACAGCTAAACGCTAGACTGGAGAAGATTGTGGACAAGTCTGCCACCAAGGGCCGTCATGTCAAAGTCTCAAACTCTGGCCGTTTCAAAGAGAAGAAGAAGATTCGGGCCACTCTTGCTGAAAATCCCAGCATTTTTGCTGAGTACAACAGGACTGATGAGAACCATGTGGTAGAGAAGTAATATATACGCTCTTATCTTTCAGATACACACACTCCTATTTGTTAATTAGCTTACATGGGGTTGAATAATGACTGATACCGCTGCTGCCCAACTGTCTGATATGCCTTATCAAGTCACCAAGTCAGAGGTAATCACTCTCAAAGGGAAGAAAACTTCATCTCTGTATTTTATGGGGTATAATTTAGCAAAGATTTTAAAATGTGTTTTTCCATCTACAGAAATATATATTCATTTTGTATACTTTAAATGGGAACCATGTCTTTATCTGCATAATTTAATGATTGCTATGTAAACACAATTTGATGTGAAATGATGCATTGCAGAGAAACTAATCAAACTAGGGGCTCCACAAATATGCAAATCCAGCATTCTCATTTTTACCATATGATCTTGTGTTTTTATATGTAACGTTGATAATGGTAAAATACTGGGCAAGTCTATTTGCATGCACTGCATGTACCGTTCCACCAGGAATGCATTTTAAAATATGCCAAATGCCAAAACGCCAAAACTATCAACCTCTGAAAACAATGTCTTAAACATGTTCATAAGCATTTCATTAAGCAAATTACACCGGCCATTATACAGTTTGTACGTCTGGTTCGCCACCACTTTGAACAACTGTGACTGGGCAAGTTTCTCTCAAATGTAGCATTTCACTTCAAACCACTCTGAAAGACTTTGTTTACATTTCAACGATGCAATTATACAAAGCTTTAGAAAACTCTTTTTGATTTTAGTTGCTTAAGCACTTATGTTGTTATGCTGTTAAGGTGTTTCAGGAGCTAAATGGTCCGCTTAGTAAGTCATATATGTCACCACAGATTGAGTGGCAAAAAAGAAAAAAACAACAAAAAAAAAACAAAAAAAAAACCTTACAAAGTATGTAATGGAAATGTTTAATGTTTTATTATACATCAAGCAGGACATTAGGCACAAGTAGGGTTAAAATTGTACTTTGTCATTGTTAATTGTATATACATACACTTGTTTTATATGTCTAGTAAAACCAATCGAGACAAAATCACCATACAGACAAACAAAACAAACAGTACATACTGATACGCATCATACTACTCTCTTCCGTTTACTGAACGCTGAAGTTGTACGATCAAATGGTATAACACTGCCATCTGCTGGCAAAACGTGAGAAAACATTGTAAAATGCTTTGTTTAATTAAATATATTTACTGATCTGCTATTTCTCATCACGTTTCTTTTGAATTTACCAATTCCGAAAATGACAGTTTGGCACAACATTAAAGTGCACTTTATCATGAACTGCTTTGAAAGCCAACATCACCCACATTCTCCCTTTGCCCTAAACCATTTCGAGGTATTTCCGCCTTCCCGGAATCTGAAACAGTTAAATGAAGCAAAAGAGCCAGTAATGTAAAGCAACCTGCTAACTTATAAAGTGACACCAATAACCATGTGCTTTCCCTGTGTTGATGGAGGTCAGAATGTCTAAGATGCGGCACAGACATCTTTTTGATTGCTTGAATACCATTCAACAGACAAATAAAACAGTAAAACAGTCTTAATATGTCCAAGTTAACTATATTGACTTGGACAATATAGTTAACTTGGTTAAAACTGATAAAACTTCTTATTATTAGGTATTTTCCATAAAACAGGTAAAACTACTACAGTGTCGTGTCAGTAATTAATATCCTTATCTATTCCATTTAACATCCAAATGATGGACAGTTCATATCAAGAGATGACTAACTAATGTCCATATCACCAGTGATGATTTCTTAGGCTGAGGTACGCTGTCAGGGTGCCAGTCGGTGGTACACCCAGCCCCCCTCTGCTCGATGTTGCATTTCCTCAGGTTCGGTCTCTCCTTCTTTGAGTCTTGTGAACACAATGCGATCATGTAATCTATTGGTCTGGCCCTGCCAGAACTCAATCAGAAACGGTTTGAGAATGTAGCCTCCCCTAAAGAAAGGAGTGCAAATCGTAACAAACCCAGCTGTAAATAAATATTAGAGGACTTTGAAGCATTCTGTATTCCCGAATCCATCTCATAGTGAAATAGTGTTGATGTTTATTTCTTGTCAACCACAGCCAGTTTCATTAACCATGTTGCTCTCTGGTGAATTACTTATTATTGAAAACAATATCAGTAATTAACAAAACTACTTATTGAATAAATAATTATTATACTATTATTTTATTATCATGCTAAAATTAAAAGCATTGAACTGTGTTAGGCTAGATGTTAGAGTGACATTCTGATCACAGTTTTAGGAACTTTGCTTCATGCTGTGTTGAACAACACCCTTAACATGTAGTATGGGCATTATTGCTTCATATGGTTATTCCCAAATGTATTGAATAGGTCAGCTGGAACTCCTTAGTAGACTATGTCATTTACTACAACACATCAGAGTTACTAATTTCTTTAATACATACCAGTAATCTGGCATAGGAACCTCAGAGTCCTTGTATTTCTCCTCCAGTTCTGCATTCTTCTGCCTTATGTACTGAATATGGAGAACATTAACAGGCCTTCAACACAGTTATTTTTCTTTCACTAAACATTTTTATAATGCAACACATACTCAGCTTGGCACCGTTCGAAAGCTAGAGACGGTTCACTCACCTCCCTGTTGGGTATCACCGTGCTCTGTCTGCTCACAACTGCACCAATCTGACTGCCTTTGGGTCTTGAGTGAAAGTACTCACAGGAACTCTGATATGGAATTCTCTCTACAGTGCCTTCAATGCGAATCTGTGGGGACCCAGGAGATTCTCTGGTAAGTTCACTTTTGAAAAGGAACAGGCTACCACAGAACCTCAGACTCAACATGCAGGGCTTTAGGAGGTAGGAGAGCCCTTCTTCTTTCATGGATGCCAACAATGTAGCAACATCATGTCATGTATGAGTTTTTATGTGGAGCTCTCAACACTGATATCAATGAAATGTGATTAAAACTACTTTCCAATATATCTACATATATCTATAAATCTGTGTCCGCAGCTAGTAGGCAAAAGAGAAATACCTAAATATGAAAATGATATTATGTAATAATAACTAATACACATGAAAATGACCTACTGTAGAAAGACGTTTAATTTAAGTACCACCTATGTGACATCTTGTTAGACAAACTCGCTTACTAGCTTGCTAGTACCCATGTGATAAAATGCAGACTTCTAGATGTTTGCGGCAAAATAAACTAATATACTGTCACTGTCCAACGGAAAACATGTTCTCTTTATTGTTATGGATGGTTTGAACATAACAGCTGTCATTTACATTGTGTGAAAAATTCATGATGAATGGACCAACAGAAACCATCCAAAATTGCTTGGAAAAGAACTTATGTTGGCTTTTTGAATTCAAAGAGGTTTTTGCTCTCTCCTGTAAAGTTGCCATTTTGGTGATACTTGTTTCCTTTGGACAGAGATAATATGCAAAAATATAACACATGATAAAAACGTAGGAAGGCTTAAATGATTGTGAAAACTGGCAAAAGGAGAAAAGGAGGAGGAGCACCTTTACCAACTCACAAATATGCAGCCCCTGATCGCAAAGAATCATGCAATGTCAGATAAGCAGGGGGCGGTAGGAGTGTAGCTGTCTAGAGGTCTATCAGCATGGTTTATCAAAAAGCTAAATGTACTCAAGAAGATGGGCCTTGGCTCTGCATGGCATTCACATAAACAAGTACACTCCAGCCCAATTGAACCCCTGCTTATATGTCTAACAGCCTAGGTTAGGTGCGTCTGAAAGTGTCTAAAACCTTACCTGCCTATGTATTGGTTCCCAGTAAAAGACAAGGCAAGCATGTGGGTTGCTCTCCTAAGAAATAGATTGACGAGGACCATGTAAAAACCATGGAAGTCAACATCTGAGAAACACTCTAAACAGATCAACAGACATTTATAAGAGGCTTAAAAGGCTGTTTGTGAACACTCACCAACTCTTTACCTTTACGGCTTTCATAATTGGAGAAGAAGCGGAATCCTTCATTGCTATAGCCTTTTAACAGTACCATACGAGCAGAAGGCATCCCGTCCCTTATAAGAAGTCAGAATTAAAGTCAGAGCAAACCAAAGAAGTCTTCGTATTGGTCACAGAGAAGCACAATTTATTATCTTTTTTTAAATTAAAAAAAAAAAACATTTATTTATTATTATCTTTTCATTTTAATGTAGCTGGTTGACATCAAATTCTCCACACTTGGGAGAGCAAAGCTTGACATTGACATTTTTGGCTTCTAAAAGTGAAGCATGAAATGTTTTCTCTTATTCTGAGACAGTAAAGGTATTGATAAAGAACAGCACATAATCTTACTTGGTTGCTGTTGCAAGGCACATTGCATTGACCTCCCCAATTTCAGGACACTTCGTAGCTTCATCAAACCACTCCCCAAACTGCTTTATAGGGTCAAGAGAAGCAAGCTGATCCTCTTCAAAGCACTACAAAATAATTAAAATGTGATTTATATTAAATTAAATAGAATTCAGCTTTATTGTCATTATACCAACACAAGGAGAAAAGTATAATGAAACACTATTAGGCTACTTCTCCAGTCCAGTTTTCATTGTAAGGCGGAGCTTAAAGACACAGGACCTCTAACAGTAGTGCTTCAAACACTGAATGCGAATTTGCAGTATGAGAAAATACCATGTTTTGGAAAACTTAAGAATGTAATTTTATTCTAGTATCTGTTCCAAATCTACAATCCTGAACACTTTAAATTGGCAAAATGGGTCTTTTTAAAGAAAATTTCAAAACTGCAGTGCATTGTTTAGTATTTGTTAATAGCCGCAATAAATTAAATAAACACTGCTTAATGCTTCACACCTGATTATCTGATTATTCATATAATCAGTAGTGACAGGCTTATTTATATTTAACCCTTCATTATCACTGGCTCTGAAAGGTCTTCAAGAAACTTACAGGTGGACTTCTAAGAACGAATTTAGGTGGATCTTCAATTGCACCCCGTATGCTACAGCTGTAACCCAGCAAATGTTAGCTATGTGCTTATCAGAGGGTCACAAAACAAACGAGAACATCATGAACACTACTGTCATGCTGAGACTGTTGTTATAACGTTATGGAGATCAAGGTGCAATTCAAGGACTTTAACCCCTGAAATGGGAATACTCATGTGCGCTGTGATGTCTGAGACTGAGGGGTAGACTGAAGGGTCTGTCAAAACATTACCTCTTTATCGCTCTTGTATTTCTTTCGCATGTCACTCAGATCCATTGCTTTGATGTCACTCGACGATTTGGTGCGAAAAGAGGAGGAAGATATCGCCCGGTGGTGAAGTGACACTGAAATTCTAGACGGGAGACTTTGCCTAATGTTGCAGGGGTACCTCAACCTACTGAAAATCAATACACGTTTCATGCCTGCAAAAATAAGCGCAAAGTCCCCCTCCTGACGTCAACACGTCGCCTCAGCGTTACGTAAAACACCGGAAATAAAATGTTGAGTTTGATATGTGGTGCTTAAACTTGGCACACGCACAAACTAAGTCAGAAACACCGTCGAGTATGTGGAGAATAAATGGAGAAGGTTTGCTTAATATCAATATACCACAAAAATTTCTCTAGACGAGCCTGAAATATGAAGGGAATAAACAGCGATGAGTTTAACAACACAGCGCCTTCGGCCCCGATGTCTCTTCTGTTGAATAACGAAAAAGCGCAGATTTTTATATCATGCGGTTTCGCGACTTTCGCCGGACATGAATTAAAGATCAGATAGTATGTGCAGAAACGTCATGACGCTGAGCGTCACATCCGGCGCAACATGGCAGCGACCTTGTGCGGCAGGATTCTTCCTCGAACTGGTATTAATCTTTCTTAATTGGTTAAATAAGTTTCGTTAAATAAAGATATGATGGTTAAGTACTTCTTTTAGCGGGAAGGAAGTTGACGAGTAAGCTCAGCTGAATATATCAGCGTATCTTTTAGGTTTCAGGGTTTGCTTATGTTGGGTTGAGCTTTTCTCTCATTCAAGGCCAGTTTTTATTGTTCAGCTTTGTGTATGTCTCTCTGTAGCTCAGTGGTGTGGAGTGCAAACCTGAAGCTGAGAAACATTTAATGAAATATTATAACCCAGAACACTTGGGTCATGGAGTACATCGCTCTCCGCAGTTTTCAGTTTTCTCGCGCATTCGAGGGGCTTTACAGCAGGAAAGCATACAAATATGGAGGGGTTTTCAGGGCCAGTGTGAAAACCAGTGATTTAACCAGTCTGTTATACTGGAGCCACATTCATTTAGTGTAACAGTTAATTTAATAACAATATATTGGTTATATATATAGGTTACCCTTTATCTATCATATCTAGCATCAGTTTCTTCCTGTCCTGGATTACGTGTGTGGGGATATGTTGTGCCACACAGTGGTTTCCCGAAGTAGAACTGATGCGATTACAAATCGCAATTCTGGTGACCCCTCGCCATGCACTACATTTTTGTGCTTCAAGTCGTTTCACCTGGCTCAACCCTTTAACTAATTAACAAGCTACTGTTGGCTGGATCAGGTGTGTCAACTTGGGGGAAAAAAAACAAAACAAAAAATGCACAGAGCATGTGGTCCCTAGGACTGAGATCCAAATTGTAGATTATGTTAATAAAAAAAGGAGCAATTTAAGGTAAGGTAAGTTGTAAATATCCTGTTTGTAATTCAGTGCTTGTTTATACACCCTGCACATGTTCATATTTCTCCAAAAATGTGTAAAGTTATTCTTTGCTGGTATGCATGTGTTAACCCTACAGGCTGGCTGCCTTTGGTTCAGAATATCCGTCATGGCTCCAAGGCAGTCACCCGCCACAGAAAGCCCATGCACTTTCTCAAGCAGAAGTTGATGGCTGTTACTGAGTACATTCCACCCAAGCCCACTGCTCCCCCTGGTGCTCTTGCTGAACAAACTAGGAAGACAGACCAGGTAGGAGCTCAACTAAGGTTAAACCAATGTGTTTCTAATTTCTAGTATAGTGAGAGCAAAGTACTGTCATTTTGGACTTTCATTGTCTGTTACAGACTCATCAGTAATGATACTGGTTAGTTAATGTGTCTGACCAACAATTGTTGTCCTACTGTTATACGATACATTAAACATAGACAATTATTGTTGGCTTTTAAAACACAATATCTTATAATAGTCTAGTAAGAAAAGTGTGTTGTGTAGCTAGGTGAAACAATGTGCATCACCTGCTATACTAATATACTTGTGACTAGGGAATGTCTTTCATCAGGTATTTAATCAAGTGATGCAACCATCATTTTAAACAGTCTGGGCTAATATGCACAAAGATCTGGAACAGGTTCTAGATCAGCATCCCTAATCTGAGACACACATAGAATATAGGTGTTGTTCTTATACACTATGATTGGCAATAGCAGTTATTAAATGAATAGCCATGGTGTATGAATAATAGGTTATATTACTTCTGTTAACTGAATTTGATGCACATTAATTGATTTGATAATCAATTAAATTAATTGATTATTGTTTATATTTCTATTCCAATAGGAAAGTGGCTTGGTGAAACTGCTGAAGAAAGAGGTTGAAACTGTGTTTAACGAGTGCAAGATGATTGTTGTGGTCCAGAACAATGCCACCAGTGCTGAAGACATGCTGCTGCTTAAGCACAGACTTCACAGACATGATATCAGTATCAAATTTTTCCCTAACCAGGTAATGAATAGCATACAGTCTTCGTAATAGACCTAGAACTTTAAACTCTTCAGGATTTTTCACATGACTTATTTGCATTACTTTTCAGGTACTGAGATCCTTCCTGCCTGCCAGCCAGTATAGTAATATGCAGCCTCTTTTCATTGGACAGACAGCTATGTTTGTTAGTAAAGAGCCAAAAGTCAAAGAAATGGTGCAAGTGTTGAGGAGTAGCCCTCAGATGATACTACTGGGTGAGTGTATGATGCATATTAAGGAAATGTTCCAGCATTTGTCACACTAATCTACATCAGTTATATCTGTTTTGTAATTTGGATTCACAGACAATAATGTTGATCTGTTTCTTTGTACTTAGTAAAGAACAGAAAATCTTTTAACTTGAAACTCACTCTTAATAAATATGTATAGTTTGTTTGCAGGTAGTTGTAGTTGCTGAATTCCTTGAGTAAATCTTTTGAAATTTGAAACTGTGTGATAAAATCAAACAATACAGGTTTAAAAATGAAGGAGACAGATACATTTAAAAAAGCATATTTCCCAGTATCCATGCAAAATCAGTGAGAAGTGCATGACTGAATCTACATTATTTGAATCTTTTTTACATAATTCAAAACACTTGATATTTACATTGGCTGAAAATCAAAATTTCAAGTTATAGTAAAAAAGAAACTTGGATGTATACCAGCATAATAACAGTTAGAGGCTACATAACAAAAGCTTGCTGTGCCAAACTGGTTAGGAAAAATGTTCTGTGAATCTAAGAGATAGCTCAGTCTCTAGGTTAAAAGTAGCTTCTCAAAATTTGTGGTACTTTTAGTCTGTGCATACTTTTGTTTTGTAGTACTTATTAATACTTATTTAATTGTTATCTTGCTTGCTTGACATCACATAACCCCCATGCTACTACAATCAATCAGCAATGGTTATGGTGTGCAGTCAATCAGTGATATGATCTCTTGCCTCAATCTGGTCACTGAAAACACATTCTTATACAAGGCATAAACAGTCCATATAAAACTCATTTACACCATTATGCTACATATTACCATGAATAAAAAAAAAAGAATAGAATTCTGGAACTTAATGTTCCATTGACTGAAGGGTTAATTAAAGTGGTTTTCAAAAAGGGATATCAGTAAACACAAATGTTTAATGATCTCTCAGTGGTAACACATGAGGTTAGAACTGCTGAAGTACTTCTTTAGTTGACCGTGTACCTAGTCCTTCCATGTGTCCATGTGTTTGGTCTCATTGCATTTTGTTTATTCACTCAGGGGGATGTATAGAGAACACACTTTTATCACATGAAGGAATACTGAACTACTCCAAACTGCCATCTATAACCACCGTCCGTGGCGAGCTGGTAGGAGGCCTGACCTTGATGACCTCACAGACTGTTTCAATGCTGCAGAGGCACCCTGCCCACCTCTCGGCTCTCCTCCAGCAGTATATCAAACAGCAACAGTCTGCAGATGCTGCAGAGCCCACTGTACAGGAGTCCTCTCCCAAGACGGAGGAGGCAGCCATCTAGACCTATTCTTGTCACTAGATTCCTTTGTGATAGACATGAATTGGCCATCTGTGAAGCTGAAGGGGTTTCATGTCTACAGGCGTGAATTCCAGTATTTGGACCCTGATAAGGACATTGGATCTTTGTTGACATATTTATGGACGAAGGAGTGTAATGTTATGTTTGATATTGCTGTAATTTGTCTGTTTCAATTTATGGCCCCAGTAAATTTCACCCAGCCTCTGTTTTCCTTTACATAAGCAGATATTTTACTGTCCATATACACATCAGCAATTTAATGTATATATGAATATCAAACATCAAATAAAGTCATATTGCTTTTTACATTGTTTAGTGTTTAGTTCAGAGACACTTGAAAATGTAGCCGAGAGACATACCTCGCTCCCACCAAGGACCAGGATTAGTGTTAATCTGTGAATTTCTTCAAGATAAGATGGGTTTCTTAGTTACCATGATAGCTCATGCTAATAAAATAGTTATTGCAAATGTGAGCTAATTTATTATTAGTATTTATAGTTGTTATTATTATATATTTATAGTCCGAACTGTATGTGCTGAGATGCTGAGAATGATGGGTTAATGCTTACCTTCTTAATTAGAACTTCAGGGCTTGTGTTGCTCTTTTAAAACCAGTGATTGAGTGAAAGTTATGAAAGTGTGTGTGAACAGTAAGGACAGAATAAGAATAGCTTAATAGATAGCTTTACACTTGCCTTTGCCTGAGTGCCTATCAGTCTTTATAGAGCCATTCCCTCTGCACCTCTAATTCCTATAGCTCCTTAGTCACTAATGCGGATAATGATTTGGCTGAACTGTGTGAGAACGTCAGGTTCGGAGGATGTTAATTCCACTCGCTCTTGCTTGTAGAGGACACTTGCGTAGGTGCTCATGATCATTTTGTTTTCTTTGGAAGCTATTGAGTGGAGATACATTTTCACAAATGGAGAAGCAAAGTGATCAACTGTGTGGAGATTTGAGTTGTGAAATGTCTCTGAAGGCAGTTGGAGATTGGAGTCTCAGGTAAGATCCATTGACACAAACAACATAAATGCTCTTGATGCTGTATACAGTGTGAAGTCAGTCTGTTATTGCTAAAATATGGTTGTAGAAATAGGTCAAGAAAATATATATCTGTTCTTATTGATGTTAACCTTCTAGTATTAAATTTTTTTGGACATGTCCTTTAGACCGGTATACATATAGGTTCTGAAATCTCATGTTGTCGTGTTTATTATATAGGTCTTTTTTTTAATGCACCCAAATGTGGTAAAAAGTAAAAAAGCAGAGATGTGTACCACTGACATTTAATTGGTGTTTACATTTAGAAGTATTTTGTTTTTTGACCTGTCAAGTTTTCTGTAGCTCAGTTTTAATACTGATTTAAAAGCATTTACTTTGGTTTGCGCACTATTACATCACATGAGTGAACATAAGCGGTCCAAAATAAACTGTAATAAAAAATCTAAATAATTGCATTGATGCTTTAATAATCAAGATTGTTTCCCCCTCTATAAAGGTACAATTTCCAAGATTAGGGGCTGTTATCACAGCAGTGATTAAACCTATGTTTGTTCTATTCATGGACAGACTTCGATGACTGCGACAATGGGATAAATTGAAGGAAGATGTTAAACCTTTGGTTGATGAACTGCTAATAATAAGAGAAGCTTGGTGACCCAAATGTACCTCCAAAGTTCTAGACTTTCACTTATTTGTGTCTTTCTCTATTTTTTCAAGTTTCACTACAAATATCTATTGTTACAAAGTGCTATGGATCCATGGTATTAATTACAATGTGTTAACATACTAATAAATCATGTTGTCATATCAAAACTTTCTTCGCTACAGCACAACAGTTTTTTCATTGGGTGAACCTGTCATTAAAAGTGGATCAATAGAAATGGTTCAAAATGCTGCTAAGGGCCTGCAGTAAAATATGCTTCAGTTTGTTGTGCTGCCTAATTAAGTCTGGCATAAGCTTTGTCCTGTGATGAACTCAGTTGAACACAGTCAAATGCTTATTGGTGGACAAGAAATCATGTTAAACAGTGTGGGGATGTGTAAGGTTGGCACTGGATCAAATGACAGAACAGTGTTTATCTTTCCCGTTTCTAAAGTTTTACGCTGTTGTCATCTGAAGTGGTGGCCCAATATTCTCTATGTTTTCGATGTTGAGTAAGCAAAGCCTTGGCTGATGGTAAAATCTCTTTATCTCATTTCTACCACGTGCTTCTAAGGTCAATCCTGCCTCAATGATCAAGCTTTATGTAACCCTAACTTGGCAAAAGCAGAACATCTAGTAAGAAAAGATATAAACAGTCCCAGAGTTTAACTCAATACGTTTTGTAGAATTCTCATCTCCTTATGGATCTATATGATCTATATCAATAATAATGTATAACAGTCCCGTGTCTAATAGACTTTTTTTTATTTGGCTTGTGATCTTGTTAGTCCATGTTCTGGGCCCATCCATGCAACAGTGTGCTAAAAAAAGACTGCTCAAAGCCAATTACTATGATGGCGTTAATCCTCTCACCCAAAGACTGTTGCTGATGCTATAGTAATTTCACCATGTGTTTTCTTCCTGGACATTCTCTGTCTCCCGTATTTCAGTAGCAAGTTTTAGAAGATGCAGTGTGAGTTTTCTTTGGCAATGAACTAAATCATAAGGTCATATTATTTTTAGCCATTATAATTGTGGCAATAACGGTCAAAAACTAGTCTTTAAAAGAGTGTGACCTGACATGGCAAGTACAGACAGCTTTTATATAATCAACTGCTAATTGTCAGACGATTACAGAGCCTGAGATGTAATTTATAGGGTTACACAATGATGTAATGATTTTGATGTTGGGGATATTGAATAAAAGATATCAACATCAGACAAATGTGTAGGTTTGATTGATATTCCAAGACAAAATTCAATGATGTATTTACTGTATTTCAGAAGACCAGAATTTTCAGACAACTCTAGGCTACTGTGGTAAAATACCTAAATTATATTAATATTGCTGCACTGAAAGAAGTTTGTTTTGCTTTATATACTATAAGCTAATCCAGATGGATTCAAATTCTAGATTTTTATTTTAAAAAAGATGTTTATTCATCGGAAGCATCAGCTTTAGCGTCGGCCCACACTGGACACATTGTAGGGAATATTATTCTTCCTTTTTTTTTCTTTTTCTTTTTTGCTCTATGAGGATGTGTGAATCTTATGGTACTCTACAAAAGAAACGTGATCTTACACGTTGGGTTTCCAACACACCAACCTCGTGAAAATCGCAGTAATTATACCAGTCTACACGTTGTTTCAGAAATACCTCTTTTATAATAGTGTAGTGATGGACTAGAGCCAGAACTATATGATCTCCACAATAATAAATTATATATTATGCCTACCAGCTGATTCTTACCTACGCTATGACGCTATGAGTTTGTTTTGGTCTATGCCTGTCTGGTCTTGAAAATACGTCACATTTAATGTCCTATTAAGAGTATAATCTTACAATGTTCTCCTTTGAACTGACTGTAATGTGTATTATTCTGTTTGGGCTATGATATTGTAATAGCAGTTGCATCCAGGGAGCAGCTAAATAGGACCGGTGCTTGTTGTCTTTCTCATTAAGCTGTTTGGCCAGTGGACACAGGGGGAAGAGCCAGTGTAATGCGAAAGTGCGTGGCAGGGTTAGACGCTGCCCAGGCCATTCTGGCTCCCTCTAGAAGCTTTCTTGTGTTAGGTAACAAGATTATATTCTTCTTTTGGGCTCTGCAAAGTGTGCATGAGCACTTGCTTTTATTGCTACTGTCAATGTGATCATTGAGATCAGTGAGATTATGCCTTAATGTTGTCTTGTGTGCAAAAATCTATGAGGTCCACTCTTTCCTACATTAGAACCTGAATAGCCAAAAGTAGAAAAAGCATTCCTGTTGTTTTTCATTGAAACTCTGTAATACTGATACTTTCCAGACCTATGGCCCTATGGTCCTGAACATCTAGAACAGTGTACGTTTACACAAACTTCAACGAGACGTGTGGAAGAAGAGTGTAGCTTCAATATGGAGCCCTATGGATCCACAATAGACCACAGTCAGTCACAGATGGGTGGAGTGGACAGATCGTCTGCCGGATGGCATAAGCCCACACACTCTAGGAGCAGCAGCACTGCGTCTTCTCGCCACTCACGACAGGTGTGGCCCTCCAGCATCTTTATCTACAGCCACACTTCATTTTGATTCTGAGATTCTGTAAGCACAGCAGAGTGAATACACTGTTAAGTTCTGTCTCGTGGAGTGTGGTAAGCTTGTTGGACAACTTCTAAATCTCCAATTAAAAAGTCACAAGCCAAACTAGTCTTAAGTTCCACAAATGCGCTTTGCTCTTCATTACCTCATACACATGTTCTAGGGTGTTTTTGTACAGTAAACAGAACTGATCAACAGAGCTGTGATAAGTTGATTTAGACTTTACTGTTGTTTAGTGCTCCATCTCCTGCTGTTGATGTCCTGTGCTTTGTTTCTTATGTTCTGACCTACAGAACATAAAGGACTGGGAGATAATGGATGATCTGCAGGCAGAAATGGGCCCCAGTGGAGAGGCCATGCAGCAGGATATGAGTCCTCCAGGCATCTGTGAAGGCTACTTGATGAAGAGAAGAAAATGGCCACTGAAAGGCTGGCACAAGGTTGATAAGGCTTATGACTTGTTTGTGTGGAAGATCTGGCATTGACAAAAATGCAGTGACAAATATGGATGTTTAATTTCTGGTAAAGTAGTTGAGTAAGACCAGGGGTGTCCAGTCTTATCTGCAAAGGGCCAGCGTGGCTGTAAGTCTTCATGCCAATGAAGCAGGAGATCACATGATCAGTTATTTGAAGGCTGAGCAGTTGATTAATCAAGTAGAGCTGCTCATTTGGTATGAAAAACCACACTTGCCCTTTGTGGATAAAATCGAACACCCCTGATTTAGAGACTAATAACTGTATATTTCTTTATTATTACAATGCTTTGAAAACTGCATTGTCCTTTCCAGAGATACTTTGTGCTGGACAAAGGCATTCTTCGATATTCAAGAAATCAGTATGATGTAAGTAGGATGCTATTTTTGGGTAACACTTTATTGTAGGGCAGTGGTCATAATAGTATATGACATAGCTTGTCATGATAGCTGACACAGTCTGATTAATCCAGGATGGCAGTAACTGCAAAGATGGAGCCAACCCATAGATAGATATTATGATCAGAGCCAGATATTTGTTTGGAAGTACACTCTTCAAGGAAAGTATCATGACACCAAATTCAGAAAAAATGTCAATTTGCAAATCCATAGGCGAGAGAGCCTTTTTTAAAGAGGCCTATTATGACTGAACACCATGGTTACTTATTATCAGTCTTAAATATATATCTTTATATGCTTTTGATCAATTTAATAATTCTTTTAAATGACATTGTTATTATTATTAACTTGACATCAGACCCATTAAAATAATTATACTGAAATGCCTACGGAAGGTCTATGAAGGCCCTGTGTAACCTGTAGTAAAGTATTACCCTTTTTTCTAACTGTAACTTTGTTCAGCGCATCTGATTTTTGATATTTACTTCATAATCATGTTTATCTTCCAACTCCACCAAACAGAGTTCTAAAGGGAAGTTAAGTGGGTCGATGGACGTCAGTCTTGCAGTGATGTCAGTAAATCGAAAAGCAAGACGTATAGACTTAGACACAGGAGACAGCCTCTATCACATCATGGTATGTTTTTATAATGAAGTCTTTGCCACAATGCTGTAGAGCTAAACACATTTAGCACAGTGGGTAAAATACTAATGTCTGATAATGTCTTCTATTACTTTGGTTTTGTCCTGCTTCCTGTCAAGACAAAGAGTCATGACCTGTTCTACATTTGGATTACCAAACTGAGTGCCCATCGGATATATAAGAAGAACGAGGCAGCACATGTTCACAATGGCTTCCTGCATGCTCTCTCTCATGGCAACAGTGTAATTCAGAGGAATGGTGCCACGCAAGATGTGGTAGGCCCCTTTAAGACTCATTAACTTCATTATCTCACTGGTAAACAAGTATAATGCACTACTGACTACTAACAATAACCTGTTGATGCCAAAATCCTGTAAACAAGTTTGTGATTTTGGATTGGGACTATATAAAAATGACTAACAGCATCTCATAAAAGTTATTTAGCCCACACTGTTTTTTGAAAAAGGCAAAATACAGGGCAGCCAGCTATTCAAACTTGATAATGGGTAGAATGAGCACGTGCTAACAGCTAAAAAATAAATAAACTTGACTTGTATTCAGTGATTGTCCCAAAGCTGCTTTTAAGTCCTGAAAAACATTAGTACACCGTTAACATTGTATGAAATCTGATCTTTTGCAGTACCAAAGCACATCTGTTTCTTACTTGGCTGATATGGCTACTCAGAGTACAGATCTACCCTCTGCTAATCCTGGTGTCAATGGGAAAGTGTCTGCTTGGCTGCAGCAGGCTCAGGATCCAGATGGCTGCACTCAAGGTATAAATGAAAATTCTGCTATGGATCTGTAGTTAGGAGACATGTCATCTTATCTGATTCATGTTGAATAATGAAGGAGTGTACAAAGTTTCAGTCCATGCTACTGTTTTCTTCATGTTTCACTTTGGCAACTATATACGTAGAACTTGAATAGACTCAAGTATTTCAGTTTTTGACTCCAAAAAGACTGACATTCAGTGTATGTGGTTTGCTCTGGTTTAACACTACATTGCTAACTATTTTAGTGACATTTAACTGTGGTTCTATGTAGCGACACGACTGTTCCCTACAGTCGGAAACCAAATTTGACTTATCAGGCATACTTCAGTCCTCAAAAACACCATTTTCTTGAAATTACTTGATGAATCTTGCCCAGGTAGAATTGCAGTCCTACTATGTACATTTTGCCTTAATTAAAAACGATGCTAATTATTTTCCTACATGAATGGATTGTCATGTTTCCCCTCAGTAATTTGACTTTGATCAACTTGTTCCTCTGCTGCCTTTAATTGGGTGCCTACTCTCTGTGTTAATTGCAAACATGGTCTGTCACCTGTTTTGGCAAAAGTTTCGTTTCAGTTATTTTCTACAGAATTACTGGCATATTATTTTGATTCATATGCATCTATGACATACCACATTTATCCTACAATTTCCCCACTGCAATGTAATTAATATTTGCCAGTGGGCTGCCTTTTAATATCACTCAGTGATTTATAATGATAACTATGATTACTAATGATAATGATCACTAGGAAAACAAAATATCAGTAATTTGATCTTTACTTGGATGAGTCTGTCTATTTTACTCTGAAATTACTCATGATTACTATGAAATCTGATTTAACACAGTTTGTTTCTGGTTTATTTGCATTTAATCAGCTTTATAATGTTTCTATCTGAAATTCATGTGCATATATGTGCTGTTAAAAAGTGTTTTGATGCTAAAATAAGACTAATTTGCATTAATTTACCCCAATACATTAGTGTTATGTAACTTTCCCAGCCTTTATCAACTTACCAACAAAAAATGACAGGAACTGAGGGTAAAGCCCACTTTGATGTCTTCTGTGTGTTGCTGTCCAGAACTGAACCGCTGCCAGATAGATTTAAATGATCTGAACCGACTCGTCCATAAGTTGAACTGCTCTGAACCAGGCCAGGCTTTCAGCAATGGAGAGCTTCAGAGGATCATCAGCATGCAGGTGAGTGCTAGAAGCACAGTCTTCATTGGATTCACTCAGTCTTGCTGGTCTGTGGTGTGGTTCATTGTTTATATGACAGTGACTGCTTAGGAGTCCCCTGATTGAGCTGTGTGCTTGATCCCCAGAACCTTTCACTTGAAAAGCCTAAGAAGAAATGTGGCAGAACATGGGGCCACTCTCGCACACTTTCTCGGGTTGAGGCTCTAGGAATGGTGAGCCTGCCTTTACCTTGGACATCGATAATAACATTTGCCCACCGGGACACAACTCCCATTGGGTTTATACTGTCCTCCACATAGTATAAAGTTTTACATAGTTTGCTTTCAGGTATCTTTGTCTGCCACTGTTTGTCAGTTGCTATAGAAAATGTTTTGTGTGTGTGTGTGTTGTCTCAGTTGAGTAATAGAACTCTCAGTAATTTAGTAAATTCCTTTTTCACATTAAGCCACTGCGTAGGATTACTAAATCGGTGAGTCGGCACAAGACACCACTTCTGAGACTTTAAATAACAGCTCAAAATAGACGAAAGTCATTTTAAGGGGGGAAAAAAATAGGTATCTACAACTTTCGGCCCCTGTTCTCAAATAGTAAGCACATGCTTTTAGAGAGCTTGTTTAGCCTCTGACTGCTGCATGGCTTTCCTGAGGTCTTCTGCATGGAAATTGCTATACAAGATGTTTATTGACAAACGAAACAAAGATATGTGATTTTAATTGCCTTGCCATGGAAGTAAGAATATACACTTCACCTTTTTTCTGCTTAATCTTTTCTTCTCCAGCTATCATCCAGCCATATAAGTGTTTCATCACACCTGGGTACCTCTGTGCCCTCTATCCCTGACTATGTATACTCTCAGCTGACTCCCACAGTCTATAGCTCTGCTGAGAACCGGAAGCTCCATCAGGATATCTGTGATGTATCCCAAAGAGGTGAGGAAAAATACAACATCCACCCAACATGCAAAGAACCAACATGGCAAGATGTCAGGAAGATTTATATCAGTGGTCAGCCTGTTGAATCCCACTGTTGAAAGTAATTTAATTATAGATTAAATTTTATCATTTCTCCCCACAACCCCTATCACACATGTCATACCCAAAGTCTAAAAAACAGTGCTGGTAATCCCTAAACTAAACGAGATAATAAGTAGTTCCATCTTTTCCACACAGTGTATGCTTCTCTGAGGTCGGTGCATGAAGCTCTGTCTCAAGAGCGCCATAGGCTACAAGAGACATGGACCAGTGGAGAGCTCCGCCAGAACACTTCTGCTCAGATCAGCAGCCTGTGTTCCACCTTAACTGAGGTGAGACGGCCAGAAGATATTCCTAGTTCAAAGCTTTCCAAAGAAAAATTCAGGAATGCGTTATTTGCAGTGGCTAAGATGTTTTTTCAAAGAATTGTTGAGGAAACACCTCCGCAGCATCCCGGTACTTTCATTCTATCTAAGTGTTTAAACCCGCAGTTTCTTCATTAATAAAATGCTCTTGTTACATACTGTACATACAGTGAGGATTAAAAAGCGTTCAGACAGTTTTGTGTTTAGTTATTTAATGTACTTCTGTGCGTATGGTAACATGCTGGAAGAGAAGGGTTATGATTAGGCAGAATGCAAGTGCGAGCTGACAGTTTTTTTCTTGTCAGATGAAGGTAGCAAAAATAAATAAATAAATAAAACACTAATAGAAAAAGAAAAGGCGAAACCAGGAAAGTAGTGAAGATAAATACTTAGGAGCGGAAAAATAATGAATCTGGAAACAATGTTAGTAACAAGCTTAGGAACAGATCAAAACCAGAGGTGTATATACACTAAACAGAACTACACCTAGTATAGCGATTACACGGCAGGCTTATAACACATGTGAGGGTCTCTGTCAGTGATGTGTAATAACCCAGTACCAAGTGTTTCCATGGTTTAGTTTCACTCTTCTTCTTCCAGGCATGATAAGCTGAGTTACTGCCAAAGTATTTGTTTTTGTTTAATCTGTATTGTTCAAAATGATGGGAGTAATGGTTGGAGTTTTGTGCATTCTAGTTTGTCTAAATGCAGAGGTGGCAAATGTCATACTTAAGTAAAAGCACTAAGTATAAAAGTACACACTGTTAAATGTATTTAAAGATCTTAAAAAGTGTGTTTAAACTTAAATGATTTGAGAGATGAATGTTTTTATGAAGGGTTAGAGTTGCACATCCATGAAATTGAGCATCAATTTAATCGGAATGCATTTTTCATTAAAACTGACCCTAAACTGACTTATTTTAAACTGACTTTTTTAGCAGTCAATACTGAATATTACATACAGTAATTATTTTAAGAAAGACCAGGGCGAGGTGGGATAAACACACACACAGACACACACATTGCTAATGTTCTGCAATCTTCAGGGTATCTGTGTTAATGCAAAATGTTATTTGTGCCACATGCTGTTCATGTAACACTGTTCAACACTGTTCATACACGTTTCGTAAATCCTCCTTCATTGTGTAGACTATATTTGTATGTATGTTCAGTTAGACGTGCAGTCCCGTTAGACACAAATCCATCCAAGGTCAAAATTCTCTGACCCCTCTGAGGAATCCTACCACACTGTGAGGCAGAGAAAGGTGTGTTTATGATCAAGCTAATTGCAAGATTTTTTCTCATTCCATCTTATATTACTTTACAGGTTGCCGGGTGTTACCTGCTTGGGCACTTCTGATTCCCTCTTCACCAAGCCTTTTTCTAAAGTGTTTGAGTATCACACTCACTGACCATATATCTTTCTCCTTAGTCTGAAACTGAACGACGCTCCTTGGGTCGCCCACCCTCAGTAGCAGAATCAGTGGCAGAGTATTTTGATGCCTGTAATGACATCTGTGCAAGCTCCTCGGAGGCATCCGATGAGTCAGGCCTGAGCGATGCCTCTAGTAACTCAGAGCCAGATGAGGGTCATGGTTAGTAATCATACTCATGTCATGATTGTGTTTCCTGAATCATGATCAAGGCTTTCCTTGTGTCTCTTGGCGAAGCATGTATTATTATGTTGTCATTTTGTCTTGATGTAACCTGCAGCAACAGCAACACGAAAGTACCGGGCCAGCCTTTCCAAGGCACATTCAAAGTCCAAACGGATACTGCAGAACACTGGCCGCCGCACGACACTGCCAGCAGTCTGTCCCGATAACAGCCATGTGGGCCTCGTGTCCATTCTTTATAACAACATTGGCAAGGATCTGTCCCGTGTGTCCATGCCTGCAGCCCTGAATGAGCCTGTCAACTTACTTCAGAGGCTTTGTGAGGAGCTGGAGTACTCAGAACTACTGGACATAGCCAACCGGACAGATGATCCCTATCAGAGAATGGTAATGATTGCATAAAACTCATTGTTATGATTCACTTGTTCAGCACACGGGTAAATTCATGCCATATGGTTTGACGTACGTGATAAAAACAGGTGAAAATTATTTTAATATGTGTAATAAACAGATGCTAAATGTGCTTCTGTCTCTGTATAGGTGTACATTGCTGCCTTTGCTATCTCTGGCTATGCTACAGCTCAATATCGTAACCGCTATAAGCCCTTTAACCCAGTTCTGGGGGAGACGTTTGAGTGTATTAGGGAGGACAGAGGCTTCCGCTACATCAGTGAACAAGTAGGTGATCATTCTAACTGTGTTCTGGGCAATGAAATCTGTTACTGAGCTGTTTCTCATTTATTGCAATTCACTTCACAGGTTTGCCATCATCCACCCATCTCTGCTTGCCATGCTCAATCTGATAACTTCTGCTTCTGGCAGGGTAGGTTACATAACCGGCATGCATGGTCTACACAAGGAAATATAGAGTACAGAGTAAGAATCAGAGAGAATTTCTAGTCATAACATATACATAATCCAAGTTATTTAATCAAGTAGAAGCTTCAACTACTAAATATGATGTCAGTGTCCATTATTGCCTTTGCTTTAACTGCAGCTTCCATTGTTTTCGTGAGACTTCAGAAATCTGTGCATTAGTCCACGATTTGTAAATACCTCCAAAATTCAGTCTTAGAGGTAGTTTGCAGTTTCTGCTTCTCATGATCCAAGTAATCCTAAAGTCTGAATAATTAGTTCAGTCTATTGTTCTGAGAACCATAGCAACTTATTTGTTTGATGAGTACATCTTGATCTTCTCAGCACTGGGGCGATGGTCTTGCTGTAAAGTCTTCCAGGGGAGGCCCCATGATGTGTTCAAACGTGTTTGCATTTCTCAGCATTATTGAAAAAATCACTAGCTCTGGATGTTATTTACTTACAGGCTTGCAGTGATCCTCTACTGTGCTTGACTGGTGGCTATAGACATGGTTCAAAGTGTCTTTCATTGCTTGCTTGCTCAGATATCGCCTTTTGCTACTTCTAAAGATCTCAGATTCAGACTCATCAGTCTATACCACCTTAACCCACATCTCAGAAAACTGAGAACAATGTTCTGTAGTGTTCAGTTTTTCTTTTCTTTTTTTTGATCTATTACCTTTTCTTAGTACAGTAAACGTGACTTTGTTCTGAATTAACCTATTTGTGCTTTGTACAGACCAGAGGTGGAAAAACAAATTCTGGGGAAAGTCTTTGGAGATAATGCCGGCTGGAATGGTGAATGTGACTCTACCACGGTGAGAGGATTCACCTTCTCTAAACAGGGACTAAATATCTTAATTTTTAGATTCATTTAGGCTCTAAACCATTACAAGCTCTAACCCTTAATAAACTCCTAGGTATGGAGATCACTACGAGTGGAATAAAGTGGTCACATGCATTCACAATGTCTTCAGCCAGCAGCGCTACCTAGAGCACTACGGGGAATCCATCATCCGCAACCTTAACAGTTCAGTTTGCACCTGTAAGATCACATTTGTCAAGGTGAGAGAGTTTTTAATTAATTCTATATTCTCTTCCCAAATAATGTTGAGTCTTGTGAATGCCTTATGTAAATATGCATAGTTTATACATACTATAATTACATAGTTTATACATACCTAGAGTCTCTCTTTCTCTCTCCTTGTCTCTATGTCTTTTTTCAGTCTCGCTACTGGGGCTCAGATGCAAATAAGAATGAGGTTCAAGGTCAGGTACTTGACCAGAGCGGTAATGTTGTGCACCGATTTGGAGGCTTTTGGCATGAAGGGATCTTCTGTGATACGCTGCCCAACCCACAGTGTATCTGGAAGCCAAGTAAGTACAGGGTGATTACTAGATTAATTTCATAATCAGTACAGGCATGAGCTGTGGGCCAGTGATAAGTGACCTCAAAGCCACATCCACAAGGTCCCATTGTTATACCTCCTGATAAAGTATGCCTATTAGCTGTAATGAAGAGACTGTACATTTGGGTATAGAGTATTATTTCACAGCTGGTAGAGTCATTCCTCAATTTAATTTGAATCATCTGCCAAGTCTTAAGCAAAGGCTGTGTGCGTGTGGCATGCGCTTTGTTTGTGCTGTATGAAAAGCGTACGTTGTGGGATTTTAGTGATGTTTTAGTGCTAATCCAGCATCATTTTTTAATTTACATATATGAAAATAATATTAAACTTTTTCATAAACAGATGGCACTGTTCTTTTTTACATGTCACATAGAAACTAAGCACACTGTAAAACACAACTTTTGTTGCAAGTACAGGTAAAACACAGAAAAATAATTTTTGGTCATTTTTTATTTATTCATCATGAAATATTATTGTGGACATGATAATATGGTCATGATGATCAGGACAGTAACAGTTTATTTCATGTGCCTGTGCTGTCTTGCAGACCCTCAGCCTAAAGACTACATCCTGTACTATGGCTTCTCCCACTTTGCTTTGGAAATGAATGAACTGACCCTGGATCTCAAACCTCTACTGCCCCCCACAGACTCACGCTTGCGTCCAGATCAGAGGTGAGACTGTTAATCCGTGGTCACTTTGAAGGTCAAAGTTTGATTCTGAAGTTTTTTTTAGCACATAGACACACTCAAGTGCAGAGGACACTGATCTTTATGCTGCCTACATTTGAAATTTGTGCTTCATTGCTGCGGTAAGGATGCTGGAGGAAGGCAGGGTGGATGAAGCAGACAAAAAGAAAGATGAAGTGGAAGAAAAACAAAGAGACCGGAGGAAAATTCTCTCTAAGAGAGGGGAGGAGCATATCCCTCGCTTCTTTAGGTTAGACAACTGCTCATGTTGCTTTTGTTTTTGGTAAATAGTGGAAACAGAAATACCAACTAATGTTCCGTCTCTTTTGCCTCATGCAGGAAATCTATTGATGGTGCTGGTAGAGAGGTGTGGGTGACAAATGGAACTTACTGGAAGCTCAGGGAAAATCCTGGATTTGCCCACATCAAAAACGTGGAATTGTGGTGAAGCACAATGAAAGGACACTATAAGATACATAATTTTTTTTTCTATTCTTGGTAAAACAGACATGGACACTGGAGCATGGATGAACTGCTCAGAGGCCTCTGAGCAAGGATAGTGCTCATACTCAAAGACCATCCCTGTTTTCACTACTGAGGCACTTAAGCTTTGTCTTTTTGCTAACTGTATCTGCAACTGCCTTCTCCCTTCAAATACTTGGGTGCCTGTAGCACAAACAGGACACATGAATCTGTGGAAAGTGCTCTCCATCCATACCAAGGGGCTGGGGAGAAATTATATTATTACACTGCTAATATTATGATGCATGTAATGAAATTACTGATGTTTGGGTGGAAGGCCACTCCAATTCCAATCATTCCAATAATTTCCTTAATTATATAGGAGGGAGGAGTTATTTCACGAAGTGACTCTACCTTCTCCCCATCTCCACACAGTTACTCAGATCTAGGATTGTCTTTTAGTGCAAAAAGAGAAGCCCTAAGAACTCCAGACCAAGTTCTCAAAGTTCTCTATCCTTGTATTATTTTTCTTCATATTACAACCAGTTGGTGATGTTGTGGTCTGAACTAGCTCAAGCCTTAACGCTTCTTCCTGATACAGATGAGTAACCATTTGAGTAGCTCTGTTACAAAGAGGCTTAGAGTAGGAGTCTGAGATTATGGGACTCCTGAGAGCAACAATTACTTACGAGAGTTTGAATCCTGTGGTCAGGAGTCTAAGCAAATACAGAAAGTCCTGCGGCTCTGCTGGGGAGGATGACTTGGCTGTCCTCTCCTGCCCATTTCCAGGACCACAGGCCAGTTGTGGCCATTTGAGATTGCACTTTGTATTTATTGCCCTATATTCATAGGGTGCCCACTCTGTCTTGTATATAGCAGTACTGAAAACAAATGAGTGAAAGTTGTGTGATAGCACCATAACTGTGGTGAAGGTGAAACGCATGCATTTTGTGCATGTTTTTTTTTTTTCTTCTATTCTTAAAGTATATATACTAGGCTTTCATTAGTGTTTGCTCAGATCAGGAGAGGAGAGTGATGTGGAAATATCAGTAGCTTTAATTTTCTTATGTCTTTTTACGGAATTATGTCTAAGGTGGATTGTGTTGCTTGTGTAAAGACACTACTTCCTTTTCAGAGTCAGAGCTCAACCAGAGAGGCTTCCTCTAATAGGATTATATCTGTCTTGATGTCTCACACAGGAACCGCACAGTCTGCCCAGAGAGAAACAGTGTGCTACATGAATGTTGGATTATTCTTATATATATACACACACACACAGGAGCTGCCATTGTCATTGTGTGAAAATTGGACCAACAGAAAATACTCAAAATTGCTGGGACAAAAGTCTGGTTTCATTGGCTAACATTAAAATTAAATTAGGTTTTTGCCCTCTTGTGTAAAGTTACTATTCTGGAGATATTTGTTTTTCTTTGGGCAGCAAGGGTTATATAAAAAATCCACACTTCTTACCATGTTAATGTATATGATTGTGTTAAATAAAAGTTAAACTTATACTGTCATGACATATAAGCAGCATAATATCAGTGTAATGCAAGTATTAGACTATATATAAAATCTATAATCACATTTGAATTGTTTGATTCTTGAACAAATAACAATGGTTCATTGCAGAATGAAAATCAAATAAAAGACTGACAATAAAACAATATCGCGTATTTAAGCGTTTATTACATTTAGACCAAATCAATACAGTCTGTACATTTATTTGCATTAATTTGAGTTCTTGATCTGTATGAGTCCCAGAGTTCTTGGCTTTTCCATACAGTGTTGGGAATACATCCTCATCTTTACCTAGGAGTGGATAGTTCTGGTGAAGCAGCTAAAAACAAGCTGCTACCGGTTTATCATGTCCTTCAAAAAGCTTCTAAGAGTCATTTTATTGATGTACAGGATGGCTTGAAGGAGGATCTCCTCACACATTATGCTTAAATAATAGTGGCTTAAATGTCCACTAGGGGTCACCTAAAACATAGATTGTCCTATCTTAACAATATTATACACCTCCTCTAGGAGTGCAGCGTGCACCAAATATTGTAACAAAGATTCAAAAGCTATAATAATAATAATAATAATAATAAAAAAGAAGAATGGTAATGACAAATCTCTTAAATTAATATCAACACTCTTTTTAATTGCACTTGAAACTAGAAATGGCTCACCAACAGCAACTGGCAGCTCAGACAAAGCCGTCAATTATTTGCATTTTAACACTTAAAATTCCAAGTGAATAGATTTAAAAGAATAAACAAAACTATTTTACTTCAAATCATGAATATTTCTCAACATGTCCATCGCTTGTCACATATGAAGGAGCTGGATATTCATTGGCACACGTTTGCCCTGAGCACAATATCTGATCACAGGTTTATAACCGAAACCTGTGAGATTAGCTCGTGGTGATTGTCCTCTTGATTGTATTGCTAAGATTTCATTTGGTTTAGCACAAACTGCTCCCACGTTAAGGTAAACGAAGCCCAAGTCACTGGTTTGAAGGTCAGTGATGGCAGATAGAAGCTTTTCCACCAGCTGTGTTTCGACAAATTACAATTCCTTGGAAATCTCTATAAAAACACACTGAAGGTTCAGAGAAAAACAAATCCATAAAAAGTATTTCTATCATTGTTTTTTTTTTTACAGTTGATATACAAAGAACAGGTGCATGTCATGGTGGTGGTGGGGGTTGGGTAGCTGCAGTTCGAAGTCGCTGACTTTATTCAAATGAATCTGAAGATTTTTTGTCACCCCTGCCGAAGTCCTTTGTGTGGTTGTGATTATGTATGTGTGTGTGTATTTATGCCCGGCGGAACATCATCTGCGGCTACATAGCATCAATTGAATATACCAAACTGAGGAACATGAAAGACAAACAATATGTCTTTCAGTTGGTTGTATTGTGCCGTTTGTCTTGGCAGTCAGTGAACTAGCATTCTCAGGGCCATCTTTGGTCTTTTGCACTGGCACCCTGTCGCCCACTGAGCTGTCGAAGGTCATTGTCACCTTCAGCGCTCAGCAGGCCCTGATAGGCTCAGACTGAGGGCCCATTCTTCCTCTTTGTCATTGAGGTCTGGGTGTCGGGGGGGCTGTATGTCTGTGTGCTGCTCTGTTGTCTGACTAAAGATGATGTCCAGTCACCATGATGCCCCTGCCAGGTGTCCGTTTTTCCACCCTGTCTGTCTGCATGTTGTCTTGCTCCTCCTGCTGCGAGAAGCCCCCAGACTAGGCTGCTGTTGGGTTAACTATGTTCTCTTAAGACTTATCAGACTGACACTGTTGTGTTTTAGCCTTGGCTCTGTTTAAGCGGTTCCATGCCGGACCTGCATTACAACACGTCTTGTATAAAAAAGGAATTATGTGTTCATTGCATGTCCAATCAAATGTCCAAATGGAGCTTTAGTACAGCAGAAATGCCTGTAACAGGTTCATGGCTAAACACACTACCACTGACCTTTACACACTCTTAGTCTTGCTCACTTTTGCATAGTATGCCTGAGTGCACATTAAAATGACAGATCAAATGAGGTCAACTAATGCAAGTTTTATATTAAAAAGTTGATGAACTTGAACTGGAACGCCCGATTAATTTCATCACACCTGCTAAAGGATCACTCAATGAAAAGCAGACAGTCAGATTTACAAAACAAGAAAGTTTTAGAAACCCCATAAAGGACCAGTTATGGTGTTCAGACCACATTAAAAGGTCCATATCCTACATTTTCCTTGTGTTATAATGGCAACGTTCGTAAGGTTAGATGACACCTGCAAAAGCCTTTTATGACAATAAATCTACATACACATTAATAAAGACTTTTTTCCAAATGTGGCAGTTGCTGTAAAGGCGTTTCATACTTATACAAGTTTATGCCCGTTGTCAGGCTTACGCAAATGTTGCCAGAAACAGTCATAATTACCTTTTACGTGACCAGTGACCTGTTTCTGTCACTTAAAATGAAACAGAACGAAACAGAAAATAAGTGAACATATCCCCAACAGAGTGCGCACTATTGTGCAATCACATTTTAAAGTAAAGTAATATGCAAAAGTTATAGCACGTTATATTATGTCATTTTCTCCCCAATATGTTAAGCTCAGCAATTAAACAGGAATTATATAGTAAATTCTAAGACTAAAATCGTCAGAAGTATTTCTGTTGTTCCTTGTAGAAGATGTGTTCACTTATTTATACATGCAACTTCTGTAATTTGCTGTGTAATTTGACTCGGGGTGTTTCCGAACTTTTGTATGTAAATGCATTGGCTTGTGATGTCAGTTTTCAGTTTCCATATACATGGACTGTATGCACTGGGGAGCGAATGGTTCATCCAGAAACTTCAATAATGATTACATTCTACGCCAAACTCTTTTTATACAAATGCTGGAAATCATATTTAATGATGATATAGGGCTTTAAATAACTGATAGTATTTTTTCTTACCCTAAAATGCTTTACACATACAGGCCTGAGACTGAAATGATTTGTAGTGTGTTGTCTGAGTGACCAGGGTTTTAATGTGCTTATTGACTGTGGTCTTTAGCTATGCAGGGATGCACACATTTTCAGATTGATTTGAAACTCAAATTTAGGCCTCGGTTTTAGGCTATTACAAGCGCTGTATTCATCAGTTCGGACTTTCAAACGATGTTTTAGTTTGCAACACACATGAACTTGTCTCCCTGCATGTGTTAGAGAATTATTTACAGCATGATGGTAGAAATCTATTGAAGTATGTTCAGGAACATAAAATTACAGTAGCAAGATTTTATATTTTATAGCATATAGGGATACTGGAAGGGCAGACACTTACAAATCGATCGTTTCCCCTAATAACTGTCATAGCATCAGGCTTTATATGACCCTTAAGCCTCATATAGACTAATAAGGAAAGTATTGTATTGTATAATATGCCGGTGTGGTTGTGTGCATGTAAGTATGTACGTGTGTCTGTGTATATGATGTGCAGGACTGGACAGGACCTTTGGGGAAGTGTCAGCAGGTGTATGTGGACTTCTTTAAATCATAGTCTGAACTCATGTCTGTGCCTGTATCTCTAGGCCAGTGTTTTGGTACAGTCACATCGTCTTGACTCCTGAACCTCTCACCATGTTTGACAGCGACCTTCAGAGCACCTGCAGCTGACCTTAACATCCACACAGCTACCACAAGGGAGGGAACACAACAAAGAACATGAGAAGGCCAGCTAGAACATATGAGGAAGAGTGAATGACACCAGGGCTATAGGACAGTCCTGTATTAGTTCTTACTGGCCTCTGATATCACCCCCTCACGGAGCTCTGCCCCGCTCAGGTAGTCCCATACAAAAAAAAGCAATACTGAAAATATATTACAATATATTCTATGTATATTCTGGAATATATTTATAACTTATCATATAACAATATTGTTGCTGCCATGTAAAAAAAACCCTCATATCTTTTGGCATTCGATTTTGTCCTCCAATTAAAAATGCCTGCTGCTCTTTTTTGCGGGTAAGCATTTCATAACAGTAGAAATGGTTCAAATTCACTTGAAAAAACATTAAACATTATTGTCAAAACTTATATATCCTTACTTCCCCTTAGCATATCTTCTATAGTACCAGTCAAAAAAAAATTCTGAGATGCAAACTAGCATTGTGCATAATTTAAGCATTTTTTGAAAATGTTTTGTTTGTATTTTGTAAGGCAGGTCATGCTTAGTATAAATACTGGTAGTATAGGTAAAGTAGAAGTTATCTTCTCCTATACAGCCTCTATTTCTGAGACATGAGGTTTTGTTACCACAGCGACAACAATAATAGAATTCATTTCTTCACAGGGGGAAATGCATCTCAGTGGGTAGGAAACAGCCAGACCAAGCTGTGTGGTGACCAATGGCTTTCAGTGACCATAGAAACCATAGTAGCCTGCATCGCTGCTGTTGTCCTTCTCACAAGCATCGTTTCCGCGGTTAGGAGGGGAATTCTCAGTGCTGGAGGCATAGGGTGACACTCGTCTTTTCTTATTCTCTCCACTCTCAAATAGACCTGAATCTGCCGAGTCCACTGATTTGACAGAGGGCGTCTCCATCCAGGGGTCGTCCCCGGCCTCCTTGGGCTTGTCCTGGAGCAACGGAAGCCTAAGAGACTCCAAGAGTGAAGAAGGAGGATGCAGGCGGGAATTGATGGATGAAGGAGAGGAGGACGAGGCAGGGGAAGACACAGGGTGGAACCAGCTGAGGCCAGAGGTGGGTTTTGCGGGGTGCGGGTGGTTGAGGTACTGTGGTGATGGCCTCCCTGTGCTCCACGTCCCGGGGCTGGCGCTGGACACTGGCCCAGAGGCGAAGGGGTTATCAGGGTAATAGCTGAGTGGGTGGTGGGGCGAGGTCTGCAATGGGAAGGGCTTGTACAGACTATTGGATGAATAGTCCCCCTCGTAGTTGAAGTCCAGGCGGTTGGAGGGCACCCCCTGCTGGCCAGGGAGGAACCAGCGACCATGTGGGCCAGCGGCTGGGTCTTTGGGGCCCTGGTGAGCCATGCTGACAGGCTCGCGACTGTAGAAGCGGCCGTGTTGAAGTGGGCTCACATACTGCTCAGACAGGTAAGGCTGGTGGGGGTAGCAGGAGCCCGACATGAGCTGCTGGCCTTCCGTGGGGGAAGGCGTGAGGCGGTCCGAGTCAGGCGGTGCGTAGAGGCTGTGCGGTAACATCAAAGGTCAAATGTCAAATTCAACTGACAAAACCCCCACAGAGGCGTTAAGTGCAAGTATCTCACAGGCAATGTGTGAGGGCTGTTAACTCTTGAAGAAATAACATCTGGACCTGATTACCTCTGCCAACAGTGCATAGGATTAGAATTTATTGTCACTGTCATATCAAAACCTCCCTTGTAGGCTATACAAGCATTCTATGATAAATAACCAAAAAGGTCCAGAATTACTAATTTAACATGCTTCTTTTTCTTTTACTTTCTGTTTTTGCTTTTTTCTATGCAGTTGAGGTTTTGGTACAACAGTGTAAATATATTTCTTAAACAACTGTAAAAATCTACATGTTCTCACTGCGGATTGTCAGACAGCAGTTTGGTTTTTGCAAACTCTGAGTTTGCATCTGCAAGTCCACATTTAAATTCCTTGTTCTGTTAAAAAGGAATTCTATCATTTTTCTTCTGAATAACTTAATCATTATGTTGCAACCAAAGTCATACAGTAAGGTTAAAAATAAAATCTTCCATTCATGAGAATATAGAATTTTTATTGTGGTAGTTATTGTGTACAGTGGTACTGATAAGAACCGACCGTCTGTTAACAAGCTACCCCCAAGCCTTTACATTTGATCAATTTCATTACATGATGCCCAAGTCATCATTTTGTGTTGGTTTTGAGAATGTCTTCAGAGTGCCAATGTTTTTGATAGTAAACCAAATGGTTATATTTGCACCGGTTCATATCACATACCATTTTTTAAAAAATGGAATTGATAGGTTTTATATCAATCACTTTAAATGATTTAGTTTGGATCCAAATAATATTAGTTATTGAATAATTACTGCTTAATAAACCTTTCTTCTTAAAATTTGTTTGACAGTTAAATTAATTTGACAGATTAATTGATTTATTTTAGCATACTTACGCATCATAATTGTCCCGGAAACCTTTTGCGAAAGGGTTATGGTCTATTTTCAGTTGAGTGATCTAAAAATGCAGAAGAGAAAGAGAATAAGGATGAGTTCACTCTCGTTTAGAAATAACTGATGATAAGACATACAAACTACGACCAATTTTACATGCACAGCTTTAGCGAACTCGGTACACTGATACAACTCATTCATCAATTACAACATCCAGTCTGGTCAGACTGTTTCATCCCACGCTTTGTAGAAGTCCCTCATTCCAGGTCTCGTCAGTGGTGGTTATGTTGTAGGTACGAAATGATTAAAAAAGAGAACAGAACCCACAGCATGTGGAGGATGGGGGTGGGGTGGATGGGGTGACTCACGTCTGCGTTCTGGTAGGCAGTGACAGCGATGAACTGTGTCTCAGGAAAGATGAAGGTTTGCGTTTTAGAGCTGAGGAAGGGATCTTCCGTTCCATCCTCCTTCACCTCCACTATGTGCAAGCGTGGCTGGTACTTATGGAGAGACTGCAGCACTATCATCTGTGTGTGGGACAAAGCAATACATGCTAAGGGTAAGGCAGAGGAAAAGGCCTACAGGAACACTTGTATTGTAATTGTCAATGTCTCTAACAAACTTAAAGTGATTAACGTTTGGCAAAATGATACCTGTGCCATGTTGTTGGAGCTGCCCTTGTTGTTGGTGAGTTTTAGCTTGCCAAATGAGACTTCCTGCCTCATCCAATGATTTCCAGTGTTGGGAGAATCAGGGTGCATGTACATCCTATTCCCTGTGCAAAACAATCAGGAAAAAGTTAAACAAATGTACACAAAGCAACAGTGTCTCATTTCACAGTAAGATTATTAAAAGGAAGGTTTTTATTGTTTCTTGACTTATCTACCCTCTTTTTGGTGGACAATAGTTTCATCAGTTATTGGAGTTATTTTAACCCCTTAAATTCCCAGTATTTGTCAAATCTAGATATTAACTAACATTAAATCTATAGTACCAAAAATATATATATTTCATTGTATTATGTTCTGCAACAACAGTTTGAAGAAGCTCATTTTTATCTGACTCTTTCTGCTGTAATCAGGGTATTTGGGAAGTTTTCAGAGACCGTTTAGCATGCTGTTTAATTGAAGCAATTACCATTCAGTAATTACTGTTTATGATAAACAATGCAAGGTGCCTGAATAACGCTTGTTATGTTATGTATTAAGTTGAAGAGTTGTAGCTGGGAAAGATTGCTCCTTCTTCTTCATTTTTAGGCATCCCAACATATGTCACATATCAGTCATGCAGGAAAGTAGTAAGACCTTTTCTTTCTTGATGAGATTTGAAATTGTGGGAAGTGACAATTAAGCAGGGGTGGGAAAAAAAACATGCTTCTAATGCAATGCATAATTCAGTCATTCATCGTCTGCTCATGACTGTTGCAGCTCACAGCCACAGTGGCAGGTCTCATGCTGCACAGGTTTCTCTGATTGTGGTGTACAGTGACACCAGATATATTCTTCTCACAGCCACAAAAAGACACAGCACTGAGAAATGAGGCTTTTTTCCTGCACTGCACACTGACGCTCACAATGTGAAACCACGATACAGATAAAAAAGCTACTTAAAGGAGATAGTGAGCAGAAATGAGTGTGTGATCGCTGACTATACCTGGCATGTTGCCTTCTGCTTTGCCACACTGCACCCATTTGCCCCCCTGGTACCTCCAGTGATGCTGGTCAGCTAGAACCACGTCCACGTACACGTTATAGTGAGCTGATGGGTCCAGAGAAGTGATATTAAAGCTGAGAAATGGGAACATCCTCCTGTTTAGAGAAAGGAGCAGAGAAACCAAGCACATGAGACATCAGGAGAACAACAGGTTTCTGGTTTTCATTGTTTGAAGATCAAGGATATACCAGAATGTATATATACTGTTATATATATAACAGAAATGGTCCAAAAATAACTTTGGTAAAAAATTTCATTACATAAATGTACAAAAAGTTTTTATTAGCGCAGTGATAACATAAAAACTGCACAATAATACCAGACTGGAATGATATGAATCGTTTTCACCATAAAGTTCTGTCATGTGTTTAGAGACAACAATACACCAACACAACTAACACAGTCATCAAACTGTTAATGCATATCCTGCTACTCTGCTATTTCCTTTTCTGTGAACTTTGCTTTAATATGTTATCAGATCATTGATACGTGGTGTGGTAACTGATAGTGTCACGCCCATTACCCAGCTCCTTGATAAAGATTCAACACTTAATTGCAAACAGGAAATAAAAAAAAAAAAAACAGAAAATAGCTGATAAATTGTATTGTAGGCTGAATATTTAATCTTTAACACTGTATTATGTAGACTCTGAAATATGCTACAACTTTTACCTGTGCATGGCTGCTGCAGGGTTTGAAAATACACATATAAAATATAAATACATGTATTTATATTGTTTTATGTATTTTTAATTAAATAAATTAAAATCAATTTCACATTTTTAGCAGTCATGGGCAATCCCAGAATCTGCGGATTGATGCATCCCCTTTAGCGCCCCAATTCACCGTATCCTTGTGTGTTGTGGCTAGTATAGTTGTCTAAGCCGTGTGAGATTGAGGTGCAGGCTAAGTGTGAATTTTTAATAAGTCTGTTAATAAAAGATGTGCAGAGAAAATGTGGCTGATTGCTGCAGCTTTACTATTAGAACTGATTTTGAAGGTAGGGGAAGTCACCGAAAAGAGGTAACAGAGGGGTCAGTGTGTCCCCAGGCAATATAGTGAAGGACTGAAGGATAAAGTTCAGCACAAATCACACCTACACAGAAACACCCTTAATCCCACATCTTTACCACAGCTTTACCTCCTGTCAGGCAAAACACAGAATTACTTACTTCTGATTAGTGAGGTTTCCTGTCATGTCTATTTTGGCTATATATTGCTGTTATCACCTCAAAACCTTTTATCTCTTCAATCATTTTATCAGGGAACATTGCTGACAGCAAAAGTTGTTTAAAAACTGAAGTACACATGGGCTTGTATGAATACTCATATGATGGCACTGTCACATCAAAACCCCATGTATTATATATTTATTTATTTGTTTATTTGTTTGTTTACTCCTTTTGCAATCACCAGCACACTTTCTATTGTGTAAATATTTAATGGTGCACGGACCAACAAAAACATTGCTCAATTTTATGAAACAAAATCTATTTTTTAATTTTCTATTTTTTTTATTTAAACTTAAATAAATAATTTTAGTTCTCCAACAATGAATCAGTTTAAAAGCATTTCATCACTGCCTAAATATACAATAAATACAATATAAATATACAAATATATTTATAAGTATATTTATATATATAAGTATTATGTATTATGTATTATTTATTAATTCTAATAATAATTTTAAGCTAAGTACAGTCGCATCCTTCAGTTCAGAACCAATGTGGGCCGACACCAATGCCAGGTTTAAAACCTCTTGTATAAAGTTGCATTAAAAGTTAAGAAGGTTTCTGCCCTCTCCAGTAAAGTTACTGATTTGGAGATGCATGTGTTGCTTTTACGGCTTGCTAATTAGAGAGAGTGACATCATGGCGTGTTGGGTGTAAGAGTGCTATGTGCGATAAACACAGAGATAATTGGTGCAACAATAAGACGACAGTGCACTTGACATTTGGCACATTATCTTACACCCTAGCCTGCTCGAGGCTACAGTACTTTCAGTCTAACAAATGCACTTCAGAGACATTTCTGACTGTATAAGTGCAGTGTCTGTATCACTTCTGCCACGTGCTCATTCATCAAGTCTTACTGTAGTAGGCTCTGCTGCCCAAGCACAAACTTCGACTTCATTCTGACACTCCTGCCAGGTGTGAAAATCAGACTGGTCTGGTCAAATTTGTGTTTTATTCCATGAAATTAGAAAGTCTCCCCCCCATGGAAATATAACTCAAACATTTTAAAGTTTAGGTTTTGGATGTGTTCTAAACGTGGACCGGGAGCTGTGCTTCTCTCGTAAGAATACGAATTCCTGGCTCAGATGCACAGTTGTAGAAATACCTTTAGTCAGCATAGAAACAGCACTTTATGTGGAGGTTCTTTAAATCAAAAACTTAGGAACGTTCTTTGGAGACACAAGTCCTGTGCCAAAGAAAGTCTCGTATGGAATTTCTCTTTAACAAGCACTTTCTGTATGTTCTGAACTCCATTTTATTTTATTGATTACAGTTCTAGAAAATAAGAGCGGTAGAACTTCAGATAATGTGGATGATTTTTTTAACTTCATAAAAGGTTCTTCATACTCTTTACGCAATGCGTTTTTGAAGAACCAGGATTTAATGTGACTAAAGCCCTGCACACCGCTAAAAGGTCTCGACCCTGTATGGCCTACGCACACACAAAACAGCAGCTTTGGACAGCCTTTTCTTAGGTACAGTGAGTTTGCTCTGGACTACTTCTAAAAGAAACATCCTCGGAAAATGCCCCTCTTATGTCACTGCTGTGAAGGGTGCACTCAAAGGTCATTAGAATTCTCTCCACTCAGAGCTTCCCTTATTTGGGAGACTAAAATAAGTGGTTGGTGCATTGAGGCATCCGAGACATTTATTAAATGTGAGTGAATGTATAGTTTGCAGTATGCATAACCAACTCCTACTGCTCTCCATCTTGGATTGTGTGTGTTTTTGTTTTACATGTGACTTGACCTTTAGTGTGTTCCCCAATCCACAAGAGTGGAACAGATGTAGGTAAAGTCCTCTCAGGCTTGTTTCTGTGACATTCACTACCTCCCTGCTACAGGGCTCTCACGGCCATTCTACATTCTGTGACTGTAAAGAGCAATGCTTCCATGACAATCGAATGTCTGAAGGAACCATGCTTATATGTGTATGTACATTCGCAAACGTGCAGTTTCACTCTCTAAAGAGAGACTGAGTGATGGCGTTGTTTCAGAAAATACCCAGCTAGAAACGGCATGTTCTAAAAACGTTGCAATGTAAAGTTCCGTTAATGTTTTCAGCGGGAAGTTCGTTTTTGGTTCCCAGAATGTTCTTTCTAAAGGTAGAAGAACATTCACTACGAATGTTCTGTCATCTCAGGTCTCAGAAACATTCATAAAACATTTTGCGAATGTGTCGCTGAGAATGTTTTTCTTCTGTTATCATGTAACATAATCTGTGGCCCTGACAACATCCTCAAAACATCCTGTGAACATTGCAGTTATAGTGTTATAGCTTAGTTAACGTTTAAGGAGACAATTATCTGAAATTATAAATGTCTTTAAAATGTTCTGTGATCATTAGATTAGAACATTTTCTTTAAAACTGGTCTAGAACTTGTAGGTTTCCTGCTGGCTGGACTTCTATGAATGCATCAGTACTGGAGAATTAAGATGTTGGGGAGGTGTTTTAGTATCTTTAGTCATTAAATAAGGTGCTAGCAATCTTAAATGGCTAAGATTTTGCACTTATGTCTTGGCTTATATTTTTATTGAAGTAAAATAGTTAACACTCTTCATGTTTCTGCACGGGGACATTTGGGCTATAGTAGTTACTACTACTAGTTATCACTAGTTACTTCAAACCACATTCTGTTTTACCGCACGTCATGTCCATATATGTATCAGTAGTGCAGAGTCATGGGTATAAAAAAGCAAGACAGATGCAACATGGAAACTAGGGACATCCCTAATATTTTCACTTTGGGACACAGCGAGCACGCCAAGACCTTGGGTCACTGATGTGCTATGTGTCAGCAAATGACGACCCCGCCGACCACCCTCGTGCAAACCGCTAATAATAAGTCATCATTGTCACGGGGATGCTGGCATTGTAAAGCCAAGTTCATTCTTCCATATCAGCGATCAATATAAGTGAAAACAGAAACCAGAGCAAGGCACGCCTCTGAACCATTTTACTCTCTCTGCCTCCTCAAGCTGACTGATAACCAGAGAGCATGCTGCTGCCTCTTTCTTCCTCTGACTGAGCTCCATAGGTTGTCATACTTATCTAAAAGAGACGATTTATAAGAAATCAGTACCTGGCGGGGGGGAAACCTAAGGGTTTACCACAGAGAATTGAGTTTTGCATGAGTAGGAGGTACAGGTTTACTATGACAAAAATGGTTAACCTATGGAAACTTCTCTATGACTCCTCATCTTAATGGTAGAGTAAAGACCCTGCCAGTAGGTGGTTGCCAAACACAGACACAGTCCCTCCTCTGCTGTCTAGGACTCTTATTTGTGCTCAGAAAAGTGAACGAGTTTCCATTAGTTTTATCTGATTTCCTCATTCTGTCTTGTAGACGGAGCCCGCCTTGAACAGCGCGCATTTCTTCAGGGCACATGAGCATGAAATGAAACTTAGCAGAGAATAAAAAAACAACAGAGAAGCATGGTATGCTAAGAAACTGACCACTTCCTTTAAAAGGCGAGAAAGAACATGGTGAGTCAGAAGGATGGCAGAGGCAAAATAGATAAATAGATAGAGAATAAATTTAAGGGTAAATATAGAGTGAACTTTGTGTGTGTTTGTGTGTGTGTATGAGAGAGAGAGATAGAGAGAGAGAGAGAGAGAGAGAGAGAGAGAGAGAGAGAGAGAGAGAGAGAGAGAGAGAGGCAGGGATGTGAAGCAGAAGATAGCTGAGTGACTGGATATTCAGTGGGGAGAAGACTTTTCTCCTTGAGTGCACTCACTGATTCACCAGGACAGGAGTTCAGGTCCAGTTTATGTCACCGCGCGTACGCTTGATCATCTGTGATGAAAACATGCCAGTCTGCAGCTGCTGGTGGACATGACCAGCCTTCTCTGAAGAAGCGCTCTAGTTTGCACCCTATTTTTTTCAGTCTAAATTGTTTTTATTTAGGTACATTCATATTTAATGGGTGTCACTCCAATGTGAATTTTTTTGCGCAATAGACACAACAGAGTTAAAATAATGAAAGGTTCCAGCTCTGGGAAGAAACCTGGTATAGAAGCCTCATTACGTGAAGGTTCCTCCAACCTTACAAATAACAGTTCTTCCATTGTAATGTTCTTAGGAGAGACAAAAGTACTTCTTCTGTGGCACGGTTCCAGATAACCCTTTTTTTGTCACCTTTATTTTTAAGAAGAGTTGAATGTTTGTCAGGGATTATACAGATGCGGTGAGTTTAGAAACCACTTAACAAACATCGATGGCTGAGCAGTGTCACTGTATACGACTCCAGCAGAGCCTTTTCTGTTGAAAAACACAGTGAGATCAGCAACCACAGTCACATCCCTCATAACAGACAATCCCTTTGATCTTGATGTTGTTTTACTGAACTGCATCTGTCACATGTCATCTGCATCTATCAATGCTGCTCTTCTGGATTCTCCCAGAGGTTGCACCTAGCAGCTCTGTAGCGAGCAAGTGCCACAAGTCCACCAGCTACTGGGTACTTTACTGCTGAGGCCTGACAGCTTGCAGCAACACTCTGCAATACTCCATGCTAGCATCAACAGCTGAACAGGAAATGACATGTTCGCAGAGAGCAAATGCAAACATCTAAAATAGACAGAAATATCCTCTCGTCTTGCAAAGGACATAGAATGGGTGTACAAGTGGTACGGGGGGAGAAGACACGACAGCATTTTCGCACTTTATGATGGACAAATATACAACATTATAGTGGGAAATGCAGAAGGCCAATGAACTGCTTTGATATTTAGTGGATGGCTATTAAAGATTAAGGCCAGTATTCAGGCTTCAGAAATGTGGTGGTTTCATGCAATACCATGAAGTGGAATGAAGCAAGGAAGTCTTTCTGCTGTAATGCGCTTGTATGAAAAGACAATGGCCTACAGCAGATTTACCTGCATCACCAACACCATATAAACTCTAAAATCAAGTTACACCAGTCTTTAGTTATCTTCAACTGCGCTACATGCTCCTTCAGACACTAAATTTCCAGATGTGCATTCGCTGAAGCAGAAAAGGTGTTTTATTTGAGCATGTTGAGCAAAGACCCATGATTCCTCTGAGTGTGGACTTCGCAGAAGACAGAATGGCAAGGTCTACGAAGAAGTTGCTGAAGCTGCATCTCCATGAAGAGCGCTAAAGAGACTGAACTCTTTACTGAGCGTTTATATGAAGAGCTCTCTTTTCACTAGTGACAAACATCATATGATCACTGTCCCAAATAAATCCATGTATGTCTTTAAATGTGTATTTTTTTGTAAATTAATGTAAAGAGAACTTTTTCCAGGACTTTTATTTTGGATTGTGTCTATGATTAATATATTATGCTGTATATTCTACATCTATTACTCTACATTACAACTTAGATATTGTGATAGTGTGATGTTGAATACATTTTATTTTTGAGTGATTATTTATTTTAAGCAATATTTATTACTGATTGACAGATCACATTTCAAAAATGTATTCATAATCATTTAAATATTTCAAAAACAGCTTATCTAAACAATATCTAAGCAATATAATGATTCATTTTGGAACTTCAGTCCGGGCTTGAAAAAATAAGAACACATTTGAATAAAATCCTACATCTTTCATACATCACCGCATCACCGTCAAAAAGCTGATTCCATATTTTCAGTATTTCTGTATGCGTTTGGCCTTTATCAGACAAAGTGTCTTTTCCACACGTCTATTTAAACCATTAGACTCTGCCTGATAATCTTTTGATAATTTACCAGATTTTATGATATATTGGTATTAATGCATGGCTCCCTCCTTCCGTTTCTTTTATTCTGAAAACAGTAACCTGTGAGCCAGCTACTTTTGAGCCCACACAGAGCATGTTTAATGGAGTCCGCAAGAGTTAGTGGCAGAGCCGATACTGGAGAAACTGGAGGCAGTTTTAGAGGAGAAACTTGAAAAGGGTCGAGGACCTCTGCTCTCGTCTCAGGCTCTGGGCCTTACAGCGCATTTCAAAGCTTCGACTCGGACTGTATCTCACCACACTTCTGAGGAAACTTGCCTCGCTGCACAGAGTACCAGACCAGAGGAGTGAGAGAGCGAAGAAAGAGCAAGACAGAGCGCGAGAAAGAGGAAAAAAATCACCTTCCTTCATTTCCTGCACTTCAAAGCTACCTCCACTGATGTGTATGGCCATCCGAGTTTCAACCCCCCACCTGCACCCCCCAACCCCCCACCCCTACCACCCCACCAGCCTTGCCACCCCTCCCCACTCTTCCTGCTCCTAGGCCTGAATGAACTGAGCTGGGCCACTTGTTGGTATAGAGACGCACCACTTCAAAACATCATTATATAAAACTCTCACCTACAGAATACGCTATTGAGCTCATTTGTTTTAAGCTGCTGTTTGAGCATGAAAGAATACAGCAGGTAATGCGCAAGTTTCAATGATGCTAATATTGCAAGTCTATGACCTGTAATTTTAGTTCTGAGATAGTTTCATTCATTACTATAATTCATATGGAGATCTAATTAGTCAGTAGTGGTGTAAACAAATGTAGGGCCAGTTCAGAAACGTAACAGGTTCTCCTTGGGTTCTCCCAAAGAGGACTTTTATTAGTCTTCCAGAAGAACACAATTTTATAAGTCATATATTTTTTTTAATAATTTAAAAAAAAAATTCAATGACTTCATTCGTCCAAGTATTACAAACTTTAAAAAATCCATTTTATTTTTCTATTTATTTTTCTATTTATATATAAGAAGCTACAAATTTGCATCTTTCTTCTGTGAAAGTGAATGTAGTTTACCTTCACAGCGTGTTTTAGATACACACATGGACCTTTGAATATACTTTTATATCATTTTGTACCTTGTATGACATAAATGCTGAATAATAAATATACATATGAACGAATTTAGATGCAGTTAAATGGTCAATAAAATTTATAGAAAAACATCTGACTACTTAGTCTACTTTGCTTTCCACTTTAGAGAGTGCTGGGAAGTCCAGATGTGATCTGGCTCATACAATACGAGTGTTGCCACCTTATGTTAAAGCTGCAGTTAACATTGTACTACATGCTTGGCTTGCGAGTGGCTATAGCTGTAACAGAACTGTTTGTCATAACATCTCCGTGCACAAATTCATTTCTCCCAAGGCGCTGTCTGACCAACAGATTCCGAATGTGTGTGTGTGTGGTAGGCGAGATGTATTAATTACTTCAATTACACGAGCAGGGCGGCCGTGGCTGCAATGTCATTTTCCGCAAGGTCTCAAGGCATCTGCCACTACGGGTTACATCAAAAAGTATGCATTCTCATATACCCCTGCTGCATATGACCACTCCGAACAGACGCCCACATGCACACTTTCACAAGTACACACATGAAAATACACACAAGCTCCACTTTAAAATTGATGGCAACTGAACATCGCAATCAAATTTGCATAATGATGGGACATGATAATAAGTCAATCAAGCCGGCTTAAAAATTAACTGCTCCACAACTGAACATTACAGAGCTCAAAACTCCAGGTCTTACACGATTTTGTTTACCTGAAAAATCCTACATGATATTTTAATACTGTAACTTTTTACACAGACAAGTTTGCCAGCGCCTACTTTCGTGACGGGTACCATTATTACACTGTTACTAATTATTGGTTCGTTGTTATTACAATATTATTGTTATTATGATTAGTTTCTCTCCACAAATAGATATTTATGAGCTTTCCTTTGATGATTAAAGACACAGAAGAATAACCTTTTGCTCTCTGATGACTTAATGACATGGTATTGATGTGGGTCACCAGAATCTTGGCAGCGGATGAAAATATGGCCTACTCCGCAAGACAACTCACCAAAATATCTAGGCCAGCTTTCTCTCTGTGTGTTAATAATCTCAGAAAGAAACTCAGATAGGGGCTTGTCTATTCATCTACCCCACCTGGCACAGTTTCATAACAAGAAATACAATATTTCCACTTGCAGAAAAACCTACACTCAATCTACACCGTTAGCCACAAGCAAAACAGACACAGCTATAAATGCACATGAAGCTCATGAAATACAGAAATAAGAAATCTACGAAAATAAAAGTTCTGCTTTGCATTATAATAGTAGTAATTGTGGTGTGATAATTGATAGCAAGCAATTATATTATTATTTATGACAAAACCAGGTTATGAACTTCATTATCGGATGTGCTGAGTGTTCAGCAGATAGATCATGATGTCTGTGGTTTAATGTAGTGCTTGTTGGCCTGATGAGCACTTTTCCGTTATAATTATATATCTACATCTTTCCCACCTACAGCTGTTTAACATCAGCCTCTCACCCACAGTACACTACTCTTCGTCCTCATCTTCTTTCCACAAAGCTTTTTCTCCTTCTTAAAGTATTTCTTCTTTCCAATACTATATCTGTAAGTTTTACTGGTTTAATTTACTATCCTTAAATGGGCACCAACATGAAATTAAGCCCAAATTAAGACTAATGTTATCATCAAACCACCTGTTTACCTTCACATGAAAACTCAGACCAGGAACTCTCGGCCCAATGACCTCCCTCACTCCATCTATATTCATAACTCTCCTAATTAGCCTTCTAAATTTAAGAGGCAGCTCGGTTTCATGTCCACCTGCTTCAGCTGGCACTGTGCGCTCTATTCACTGGGCATTTCTTGCTTGCCCCCCGCCCTGCATCTCATACATTACGCTGAATGCATTGCACTAAGTATAGGCTCTGTAGCCCGGTTCAGTAAACTGCTACTCCATCCTCTTCACCAGCTTCATTGCTGTCATCCCCCTCCTCCGAGCCGCATTTACGCACAGTAACCCCCCCCCCCCCTCATCCCCCACCATCCCCACTCAGCCGGGATGCCCTCTAACCCCAATACAATCCTCACATAACAGACACACACACACGCACACACATATACACACTCATAAACACACTCACCTGCCCTGCTTGGTGATGATCATCTCGGTCTGGTACTTGTGGAACTTTGCCCACAGTGGGAAATTGTTGAGGAGGACCTGCGTCTTGCCGCACACCTGCAGGCCCGGGAGCGCGCACAGCGGCGGGCCGCGCGGGTATCCATGCTGCAGGTGCGCGGGGTGGTGAGAAGGAGGAGGGGGAGGAGGGTGATGATGGTGGTGGGGGTGCTCCGGGTAAGGTGGGTAAGCGTCCGGCCCTGTCCCGTACCCCTGTCCCGTCCCGCCGCGGCCAAAGGGGCAGCTGGTGAGCGGTGCACCCGCGTAAAAGCGACTTTGCTCGTTGTGGAAGGGCAGGGGCGCGCTCTCATGCGCATCAACCAGCGATTCGGGCCGGTGGTGCAGCCCCGATTTTTCGCGGTGCGCCGCGTCCACGTCCTTGGGGAAGCCGTGCGCGTCCGCTCCATTCAGCATGTTGGGCTGGAAGTTGCCGCCTATGCCGCCCATACGCAGCGCCGCTCCGAGCTGAACGCGTGCGGGAGCATAGGCTTTCTCCAGCCGGAGAAAAAAGTAGAGCGCAAAAGACAGCACAACAACAACAACAAGAAACTCTCACGTCAATCTCTCCAAAACAAACAAAAACAGAAAAACAAAACTCTCTTCTCCACAGACTCTGGTGCGTGAAACGGAGAGAGAGAGACCTCTGACAGAGAATTACGCACACACCGCGAAAAGTCCCATAGCTAAAACGGCTTATCTGCCTTTCTTGGGTTTATGTCACTGCGCTGGATGTGTTGCTGCTATAAAACTTTTTAACGCTCAGTATGACAGACCCAGCGAGTCAAACGCGTGCAGCCTGTGATATATCCATTTGGTGGCTGGTGAGTGAGAGGAGGTGGAGCTGAACAGGACGCCGATAGGACGCGAGGAGTTGTTTTCCCACCCGTATTCCGGAGAGGCCCACCCCCTTGCTCTCAGATAGGCCTGTCGTATCCGCCTCCAGCAGCGAACAGCGTAAGAGTATAAACTGTAGGCCAATTCGAGAGCAGGAGGCGGGATACTATAGCCACTCGAGGACCAGGAGGGCGAGGTTCGTAGGAAAACAGGTGTAGTTAAAGGGCCTTCCCCTGTTCTCTTCGCGGGGCTTCAGTTCACCCGGCCTGCGAGTACGGAGCAGCATTAACATCCGTCAACTCTGAATGCGTTGTGTTATTACCTTACCTATAACCCACATAGTCTTCAGAGGGGAGAGACAGAAGAGGCGCGCTGAGGATGATGGGGCATCTATTGTGGAAATGATAACACTGACTGTGTACAAATGATAATAAAAATCTTAACGATATTGTAGTATATCTATAATAAATCTATAATAATAAATCTATAATATACAAAGAAAAAAACTGGCAACTTCACATGAGAGGGCAAAAACGCCATTTAAATAGAATGTAAGTCAACGGATATAATATATATGTATGTAATAAATGATTATCCGGCTATGATGGTGAATAATAATGCAAATTAAATGTGTCATTTATTTCCACAATTATTTTCTAGAAGATAAGATGGACAGGCATGTCCTCTATCAGCACATATATTATTAATTAGAAAGGGGCACAAACAATAAATAAGCAAACAAACCAGAAAGGAAGAGATGATCTAGAATCTCAGAGGAGAAAGATAAAGAATGACTTCAGATCATTAGACCTGAAATGAAGAGAGGCAGTCCAAAATACAGACTACAACAGATCAACTATAGCGAATAACAAGCAAAACAAACAAACAAACAAACAAAAAAGCCTGTAGCCAAGCAACAGGGAGTGTAAAAGAGTGTACAGCATCCTCTATTTGGATTTTTGCACCCTCAGTTCAGCTTTGGGGGAAATGCATTTAGACAGCCTGTTTAACTCATAACTGGATTCTCCAAGGGTTCTTTAGTAAAGACACTGGTTGTGTATAGAACTGTGAACACTTAGAGAGCCATTTACATGTATACATGGTTCTTTCCGTGGTTAAATGGTTCTTTCGTATGATAGAAAACCTGCTGTATAAGAACTTACTTTTTCATTTAGCACCAAAAAGGATTACAGTAATGAAAAAATAACTTCATAAAACAAAACAAATCAATCAGGTATGTGTTTTGGATAAGGGAGGAGGGGGCTCTTGGTGGCTTTTGTTCAGCTTTAATGCTGGGGATGCCTTGGTCAGCTTTAATGCTTTTTTGAATAGCGCGAAAATTTACTTAAGAGAAAACATACTACTATACTGTGTTAATCAGGTGAAACATCACTCTTCTGGAGCCCCCATGGAGCTTTTATTTGCTTGTCTTAATCACCCCAAATTAGCAATTAAAGCAAGCAGTTTCCTATTGTGTACAACCTTTTCTCTGAAGGTAGCTAGCACAGTTTCTTTTACTCACTAGATGCTTCTACATATCACATTTAGAACACATTTAAAACTTGAACATTTTCATTGTTTTGGACTTTATCAATGGAAATAGTTGAAAAACTAGGGAATAAGAACATTGGCTTGCTTGGCTGTTTAAAGAACCTCCATTAAAAGTTTCCCATTTGTATCCAAGCCAAGAATCGTTTGGGGACAATGTACTCAAATGATTCATCTACTCTTTCTACTTTATTCATTTTGAATAAACAGAGCTCCAGATAGCCATAAACAGACATTCAGTAGGCTGTGATCCTGGGGATGACGCTGTTGTGTTGAAAAGGGTGTATTGATTACTGTGAGTGACAATTAAGGGGGTGTTCCTGCCTTGTCAAAAAGTGATGTATTTGTGAAAACTGTCACATATATACTGTTGACATAACGCATTAAACCATGGCCCATGCCTTTTCATAGTCTAGTTTTTCTCAACACAAACATGCAACAGCACTCAGAGTCCCCCCAGTGCAGGTATGACACAGTTCCCTCTCCACACTGTCATTGCTCTAATTCCATTTTCTGTGTCTCTCCTAGCAAGGTGAGCTCGCAAGGTCGCACGTTGCACTTATTGGTGTTGACACTCACGGCAGGGGTGACTCGTTCCCAACGTTAAAGCTGACCAAAAGCCACCAAGAGAGGCCCCTCAACCAAAACACATCCCTCTGAGGCTCTGCAGCACCTCATTGGCTTTAGATCCTCCAGGCCAGTCCATCAGTGCCCTGAGGAATTCACCTGGTGTCCACAATCAGCTCTCATCTACACCGTCCCAACCATTACAGCCAGCAGGTCACACATATGAGCAACACATTTACAGTGACCTCTGCCTCTCTATAACTCACAGTGTTAAGAGCATTTATTCAGTGGTCTGTTTTTATATGACAGTGAGCAAAACAAGAGGCTTTTCAGTGAAGTAGCGTCTCGTTCTGTCAGTAGTTCAGTGAGAGAATATAATACAGTGTAGAAATGAATGTTAAATAATGACAACATACACTTTTTTGTGTGATCAGTATTTTATTAGCAAGTAAGCACATGGAACACAAGACCTATGTTCACAGAGCCCAAGACACAACCCCACAAGGGTCTTCACAATAGGCACAGCACAGAGTCAGTCGTCACAGTTAAAAAAACAGTACTAGGGTTTTAATAATGACAGTACTGATGGTCAGTGGGACACTCGTATGAGGAGTGGACATACACGTTGCTGTAAAATGGAATAACAACAACAATAATAATAATAATAATAATAATAATAATAAATGAGAGTTTTATACCGGTTTTATACCGGTTGACAAACATCATTAAGCTCTTATTAATTTTAGCAGTTTCTTCCTAATATAGGACCAGGACACACTTATTTTGCCCCCATTTGTCCTTGTTGTACATTCCAGCAGAGGAATGTCCTGAAAACAGGTAAGTCAAAGAATTTGACCGAAGTCCTCAGACAAATATTTTCAATATTGTCTATATGGCTGCTGTGAGGCCAGCCATACCACATACACTGTGAAACCAAAAAAATGCCAGCAAGGAATTTAACTTTGTGTGGAACCTTTGAAAGGAGTTTTTTGTGCATGACATGTGAGAACCTTTATAATGCTTTAATCTCTCTATTTAGTAAAGGTTCTATAGAAATGAAAGGTTTTCACCAGAACTGTTCACACAAACCAAGAACCAGAAACCTAGCGGTTCTTTAAGGACCCTTCAGTAAGAGAAATCATTATATATACTGTATATACATACAAAACATTTTAGTGTATAAATGGCTCTTTACATGGTTCAGAGGTTCTCCTCTATGATGAATACGGTTCTTTAAAGAACCTTTTAAAAATAGCTGTATGTAGTGTCAAAAAGGAAGCATAGCAAGAATATGGGGGAACATCTTGTCTTAAAAACACAAAAAAGCATAAATTTAAACTTTACCCTTTTAAATTCTATACAAATTAATTATAATCTCATAAAAATATGGGCAGTTAAAAAAAACTTCACAAATGTAAAGGTTTTATTCCAGTCCTCTGGAACTGCATGCCTGCTGATCCCTGATCCCATTTTAGATGGTATTCATTCGATGATACACTAAAAATGTTTCAGCTGATAAGAAGCATTACTTGACAAAGTCATTATGTTTGATTAAAGCTGACGTTCAGTAACACTCTCTTAGAGATGGCATGCCTGACTGGGACTGTAAAACCTCAATCTTCATTACGCTGTTTCATCACTTTGGTTAAATAGTGACACATTTGTGAGAACTGTCACATACATATTGTCAACATAACATATGGAACCACAGGGAGAACTTCCTCCAGGATCTGGAGGTTAGGACAATAATTGTCACAGACTGTAATTAGTGGCTTGTAATACTAATTTTTAATCATACCTTTTTGATTATGTAAAGTGCCTTGTGCATGTTGTTGCCTCTTCGCAGGCTTTAGTCAGTCAGTAAGGAATGAAGTGAAAAGATTTGAGGATTTTGAAAAGACTCAGTCACACCTGTTTTTTTCTGCAGTTTGAGGTGTGCCATTTATTTATGTGGTGGAGCTGTGAAAGTCTGACTCATTGTGCGCAGTACTTTTCTACAAGTCAGAGATTTTCCAGTCTTGCAGATTTGAGCTGATCAGCAGAAACTCTACAGTGAGTGGATGGATTATTATTATTATTATTATTATTATTATATACATATTCTTTATCATAGATCAAGGTGTGATGGTGCTGTGGGTAGCATTGCTGCCTCACAGCAAGAAAAGGCTTGAGGTTCGGTTCCTGGTTTTGTTGTTCAGGGCCTTTTCTGTGTGGAGTTTGCATGTTCTCACTCTCCAATGACATGCAGTAAGGAGAATTGGAGATATTAAATTGTCCAATAAATGTGAGCACTGGGATAGGCTCCAGCAACCCAGAAGGATTAAACAGTTTAGAAGATGAGTGAGAGAGTGACTATAGGCTATCTGTTGCTACACAGAAACTTCCTCTACCCTATTCGTCCCTGCAAAGTGACCACCACTATTTTTTGGTAGGCGGATGGGTCTCTGTAGTACAGGTCTGCCGAGGTGGGCACCACTGTTTAAAGTACCGGGGTAATGGGCTACCACTGTCTGGTTGAGTTCAGGACTCTTGGATAAAAAAAAACCTCTCCAGTCTCTCTAAATTGAATGGAGCTCATACGTAAGTACTGGCTCATTGGGAACGCACTGAAGGACATTCAACACCAGAGCAGGCTTTTCTCTTCTTCTAGCAGCTCATCAGCACTGTACTGTCTGCATACTCTGCCTGTTTTAACAATTTACTCTTTACAAAAGCTCATTTCATTCTTACAACAAAACCTGCTGATAATGACCAAGATAAGTGGCAAAATAATTGTGAAGTTATGCTTTTGATTTGCCAAAAAGTACACAATGTACTTAAGTTTCTCTATTTTTTATTTCTGTTTGTATTTCCTGGTGCTAAATGTGAGTAGAAGAGCACCCTGCAGGATGTCTGATCAATAAATAAACACCTGTATAATGTAGTCATTTAGCTGTTTTAGTGTGAAACTGATACATATGAAAAATATACAATCTTACAAAATCCTGAATTCTGGTTTAGACCATGGGAAAATAATGGATATTAAAGCAGCCTGATGGTCTAGTTCACTATCTGAAGCTTAATTCAAACACTGATCCTGTCTGTGAATAGATTTACAGAGATATTTTATTAGTATGATATAAATGGTAGTTTTAGCACTTTTTCACTATAACAGCTGCTTTTTTTTTAAATTCGATTTTTCACTCTTGGAGGTGTGGTGCCACCCCTGCAACAGTAGTGGGGGTAGTGAAATTGCAGTATATGTGGCGGAAGTGTTATTGGGTTTTTTAAACACCTAAGTGTCACAGATTTGGATAGTCCACCAACCAAAAAATATCCCACCAACAACAGTCCTATAGTGGCACTGACCACTGACACTGACCACTGATGAAAGGCTATACGATGGCTAACATAAATTATGTCTGGTCAGAGATGAGCTATAGTCTAGAATCAAAGTGGGGAACCACAGTGTTTAACCACACTAGATTAAACTTATTGGTTGGTTACCATGTTTGTCGGGTAAATAAAAAAAAGTGCTGGACTTCATCTTCTACAAGGTGTACAAACAAAGTGTGCAATTCCACTAAAGTGACGGGTAAGTTTGTAACTCATGTGGTCTAATTCTGCTTTACTCTGTGTCCTGAGTTCTACTGCTAAGTTACTCTGCTCTTGGTTATGCCTGGAGGAATGGGTAGAAGTACCCCTGATCCCCAGCCCCCACTGAAACCTGAGTAAGGCCAGTGTTTCCATAGACCCAGGACTGAGAGCCACTTTCAGACTGTTGTCCATCATTAATATTAAAAAGCGTTTGTGTTGTCACACTTGTACTTCAAATTGTTCATGTTTCGTTTGGTCGAAACTGTGACCTATCAATGCTCTGCTCCAAGTGTGTTCTTTGTTGTGAGTATTGTTAGCTCGGATTAGTTTTAGAAAACATGGGCAAAAATCTGTTCACCTAATGATACATTTTCATGCACCTAATGCACAGTTCAAAATATGTCAATTATTAATTATTAAGTCCTCATTTTTGTATGCATGTAAGCAGTAGGCAAACTATGAGGACATATTACATATTTTTATTGCTGGTGTGCACAGTAGTATATATATATATATATGTATATATATATATATATATATATATATATATATATATATATATATATATATATATATATATATATATATATATACATATATACATATATACACACACACACACACACACACACACACACACATATATATATATATATATATACACATATTATATTTCAGTCATAGATCAGGATACACTACTGCTTTTGTTGATTGTAAGAAGAACAAGTAAAAAGAATGTTGAGTAAAAGTGGGCTGAAGGCTTAATGAATTAACTATGACTTAAACGCCCCCTCCTCATGTAAGTTTGGAGAGATGGAAAAACTAAATAATAAGCCTGCAGTTCAAGAGGCTAATGAGCTATGTGGGGACAGTCCATCAGCAAATGTTTCCTGTTTTGAGTGGATAAACTGGTAGGTGAATATAGTTACCCAGTGAAAAGGAAATGCAGTGAGTTGTAAGGTTCGGCTGGTGTATATGACAGTACAGATGTGCAAGGAGTCAAGTGATAGAAGTGGGACAGGTCTTATAATCACTGTGTAAATAGCTCTGATTAGAGAGACTTAGCGGCATATGTTCTTTTCCACCCCTGTCCCTGCGCTAGGCCTTCCTGTCTGGTTGCACAGTGGCACAGGGACCTAATTAACACAACATATGTTTATTTGAATCCCCACGTCGGGTGTGAAAGGAGGCTTTCGGGAGGCACCACCTACAGGGGCTGTGAACGCAGAGGGGGGCTGTGAGGAGAGGCAGCAGCAGAATTAAGAGGTGTAGGAGAAAGAGAGAAAGGAAAAGGGGGTGAGAGAGAGAGAGAGTGCAAAAAGAGTGAGTGAGAGACGGACAGCATGAGAAGAGGAGAGGGGAGAGAGAGAGAAGGTAGCACTTAGTGCTCTGCGGAATTCGCACCCGATATCACATGAACTCTTGGAGAAGTGCAAATGTATTCCATTGCAACCCTAGAAACAAACAAGCTGCCACTTCCTTAGTTTATAATTAGCTGGTAATCAATGCTAAGTCTCTTAGAGAGGGGGGAAGACTTCTGCCATGATATAGTCATATTCATGGGGGGCTGGGGAAAGGCTTAGTGACCAGGCTAAAGTGCAGAACTAGTTTAACATAGCAATGCAATTATTTTCAGAGTATCTGTTTCACTGTAGTCCCATCTAAATCTGTTTTGGCCTACATTAAATTCACAATGATGCTGAACATTGTTGCTGAACATTAACAATTGTAATGCAGATATTCTAAAACCTGTAAAATTGCTTTAAATGTTGTCATCTTTTCCGCTTGTACAGTTATAGTTTTTTTTACAGCAATGACACTGATTGTTGTAATTTCATTTACTTACAGTGACTATGATTTGTGTGTTTTCTGTTATTTTACAGTATTGTTCTGTTTTTGTACATCACCACTAAACTGTAATTCCTATGTCTACATTTGTGCGCGTTGTTTTGGACATCCCTGGCCAAACTGCAAATTGTGTTACTTTTTGACGTGTATAGAAACGAACCTCTGCACCTACTCTTTTTCTTAAGATTTTGTCCCCTGCAGATGCAGATATTGCATTGTTACATTGTATTTTATGCACTTAAAAATAGAAAAAGACTAGCAACTGTGGTTTGAGAAAAAATATCGACACCTAGCTGCAAAGAAAATTTGTCTGAAATCCACTCTTCATCTACCTGTGCAATATGTCCTATTCTGCTGGCTGCCGCACGGATCAAAGCACAATAAATCCACTCACTGCTACACAGTGAACACAGTGTTTTTATATTAATACTGTTCATTTTCTCCAAATAGACACTTCGTCAGGAGTTTCAACTCATGTCTCCAAAATGTTGCTTTCCACACTTCAGAGGTGACTTTTGTACTTTTTGCTTTTTTCCTTATTGACTCTTCCATGCAGATCATATTTATGCAAGCAATGCTGCACAGTACACCAGAGTACCATCACTCATGACTCCTTCCATGCTGTCGTACAGACGTTTTGTTTGCTTTTCTGGCCAACATACACACAGTTATACCTGAGAGTTTTCTTGGTTTTCCAGATCTAGCCAGAGCTAACTTCCATAGGCACAAGTAATTTCCTTTTCAGGTAGTTGTTTGGAGAAGCCCATGTTGCACGATGGTAAGTGTTAGCACAAGGTTTGAAAAACTTCTGGAATTGCCATCAGCTGGCCAGTTCTAATGACAATTCTGACAGTTCTGCCTAGCCAGACTTTACAAGTTAATTAGGGCCTAACAAGTTAATTAAGTTCTTACTTTTCCAACTAGGTGTGTACATTTTTGCTCCATTTTCAAGTATATATATATATATATATATATATATATATATATATATATATATACATATATATGTATATATAATTTTTCAGTTTACAAATTTTTAGCAATAGCTGATGTAAATATAATATGTTTTATGAATGTGGAAATGATGTACGCAGATGAATCAAGCCAGTTCAGCGTATCTGTTTCTTCAGTGTATATGAGATCAGTTATCTAGTTTATGTTACATGGCTTTGTTTTGCTCACTTTTCAAGGAGGCACATTTCCTGATGTCACCTCCATGAGCACACTGACTGTGTGTAGGCCTCGGGCAGATCATACAGACAGGAAAGCTGCCCATGCCCAGGCTGCAGACATGACCTTTAATGCTGTGCAAGGAATTTGTAAGAGATGAGAACCCAACAGATCCAGATGTGTATAAACACTAGAGCTCAAATGATTAGTCAAATTGATTTGTCGCTGATGACCTTGATTATGGAATAATATTTATTAATAAGTAATTATACAAGTAATTATAAGTTATATAAAGCTCTGTGAAGTTAATATTTCTTCTTACAATCTCAATTACTTATCAGATTGTTGTGGTTTGGTTTGAGGCATGTGTGTGATGGTGTAGGCCAGTTGTGGTCCCATAATGAGAATACACATCTCAGGGCACCTTGTTAAACTCTTATCCTTTAAGATACCTTTAAAGCCTGCCCACAAATCCCTGTAGTATATCCTCTTTTAACATCCAAAGTAATCAAGAACATAAGCAAACAAGCCAGTTAGCTATCATAACAATATCGGTGGCTTATGGAATTGTTTTTCACTTGCAAGAGTTTCTGTTTATTTTAACTACATGTAATGTGTTTGCTACTAGTGTGACCCACATTTATATACTTAGTTATTTTTGAGGACTTTTCTGTCATACTAACTAACGTTAATGGTCTAACAACAGGCTTGGACATATTGATGGTAACACCACAGACTCTTAGTTTGGGCTCCACCTTTTATGAATTTTGCTAGAAACCTGCATTTAGCCTAAACATTTCTCATGCTAACCTGGTAGCTATACGCTTCTTTGTTTTGGACGGGGAAATTGTGTAAATTAGATTTTTAGCTGAACCATTGCCTTGATCTCAGTTAATGCTAAAGAATTGAGCTCTAACTGAAGAGGCTATGGCACTACTCCAGGAATGCATTGATGGATGGAGCAGTGCTCAGTGTGGCCGTGTAGAATTGTGGCATGTTGTCTGAGGGGGGTCTAGGAGATGAAATGCTTTGCTGCGCTTGCTGTGTGGCTCAGACAGCGCAGTAGCTATGTTTGACGAGACAGGGCAGCTGTGCTCTCACTTGCATTCCTGTGGCTCGCTCCATCGGCCCAAATGATTCCCCCTCAAAACCTGGTCTCCACTGACTTGGCAATGAACCATAATACTTTATCTCTTTTCTCTGGCAGCCATTCACCACAATCAGCGCTGGACCCCCCACCTTAGCCAGGTTTCAGGTGCCAAACCCGCCGGAGAACATTAAGAAATCATCACTGCTGTCAGGTCCACCGTAGGCCACCATTCGATGTCACACAGGGGTCAGCATGCACAGCACGGTGTCAGCGACTTCTCTGCAGCCGTGAGAGAAAGATGACTCTCAAAGGCTGGAGAAAGGAGTCGCAGACTCTGGCTGCCCTGCTCCGTCTAGTCTGAGCAAAATCATGAATGAGTGAGAGTGTATCTGTGTCTGTATCTGTTGGCCCGTGGCCTGGAAAAAGCACTTGGCTCAGTGTCAAGCCTCATCTGCGTTAGTGAGCCGTGACAGCCATAAATCACTGCAGAAAGCAAGTTTAAATCCACTTTTGTACATAAGCTGTAACAAGGCAATATGAGCAGTGCTTTTGTATTGTAATACACACAGAAGAGCATAGAGAGTGGCTAGAGCAAGCATGCAGATGGTGCAGAAAAGATCAGTACTGATGGAGCAAGAAGAGAAATAAATTACTGATACTGTATCACATACTTAAATTGTAAAATTCTTAATTACTTATTATATTAAAAGCAATTAAATTTGTTTTACCCAACTCAAAAAATAACTTTGATTGAAATAATTGTTCATTCAAAGGCCTTTTTTAAGTCTGAATAATTCTAATTTATTTTAAGAGTATTTTTTACTTTTCCCTTCTAAGGTATAGATATTTCTCAGGGCTCACAACTTTACACTATTAGTAGTAGAACCTTTACAGATATGTTTCATGAACTGAACCATACCAGTTGTTAAGATCACAGAGACAGCAGTGATACAAACAACATCAAGATGTGAATATTATATTGTTAAAAGCATCAAAAGTGTCTTTGGCAGATGAAAAAAAAATTATATTACTAATTAATATTACCCAAACTAACTACTCCCATCCTTTCAATATTCACAGTCAGGCTGTGCAGGACCAGTGTAGTTCTAAGTATGTGTTGCAGTAACAATTAAATACTGTAAAATGCTTTTATGTTGATCTGTGGGGTGATTGGCTGAGGGTTAGTGACATTCAGTGGTGACATAAACAGATATTCAGTGGTTGAAGGCGATGTACCTGCTTCCTCAGTGTTTCAGTCAGCACTGCTTGGTGTTTCTCCTTTGTTGCCTGGTCGACATAAGAACATTTGCCTTCAAAGGCCCACATCTTTTTCTTTGTTGAGGCCACAGTGGTGTCAGAAGTGGGATTCAACCCCTCTGGAGAAGAACTCAAAAGCATATGTGGGAGAAGACTGAGCCTGGTTAAGGACTATGGGGGGAAAAGCAGCATGGCGAGGACAGGCATTAAGGACTGGCCATGGTAAGGAGAGACATTTGGTCATGCATGAGTTGTGGGTGTTAGCTTGACATGCATTTATGTTATATGTGCTATTTTCTGTAGGGCTGTTGGCTGGTTACTGACTGCCATAAACAGACAATTTGTGGCTTGGGGCTGATATGCCAACTTCCCAGCACTGAACTCTCTTGCTCCATGTTCAGTAAAAGAATGTTTACCTTTATAGCACAATGTTGCCCACATCTTTTTCTTTGCTGACACCACAATATCATTTCACATGGTCAGATGCCAAGATGTCAGCATTTTGATTGGCTGTTTTATTGTCACATAAAGTGTAGACATACTGTACTGTTGTTTAAGGTGCTGGAGACTTTACATTACTTTGCAGTGCAGGTAGAATTTAATTCAGCAACTAAGTGGTGTGTAACACCAGGCATTAGTACATGGAGTCCTTGGTTGCTGGAAAGAGGACTCTACTGCTAACGTAAATCTGTGGCCAGAGGCATGCAAGTCTAAAAAGACATTATGTACCTGCATGCTGGGTGGATACAGTGTTGATTTCTTTTATGAGTCTGTCATCATATTCCCTTGCCGTTCACCCCAGGCTGCCTTCTAAGAAAAGCAGTGGCCTGTATTAGTCACTCTCCTTGATTCCCTTTAAGTTCACAGCAGGGTTAATTGCTTTTGAAGAGCAGAAATGCCTGGACAAGATTAATCACTAGCTGTCTGGCATGTTTTGTTTATATTAGAGAAACACACATGCACATATATATGTATATATGTATATATATATATATTATATTTGCATGTATTTAGAACTGTCAGCCCATTATAGGACAACAGAGATGCAGAGCAACAGTGGAAAACATCTACTCTTCCAGTCTCAACAGGACAGTTTGACATTTATGAAAAGGTAAAATAACTCATTTAAGGGTCAACTGTGAATCCATGCAAAGATAAAAATTATTGTAGCAAAGCATGACCAACAGTATGGCGGGTCAATAAAGTGTATACAAAGGCTGCCCAAAATTCACTTACTGTCAAAAAAATAGTTGCACCCAGAAGGAAGTGTTGGATTGTAATGGTATTCAGGAAGAAGGTTACCAGCAACAACAAACCCCTATTGAAGTAGTGGCTCTCAGTATGGCAGCGGGCTGCCATGTTTAATAATGCCATGTTTAACAAGTACAGCAATGAGGCCCATCCTTGCTTATGTCAAATGCACGGTTGAGTGTAAAACTTGAATCATTTGCATGTTTCACAATGTCACCAAGTTTCTTTCCTGTTGGTAGATTCCTTCTGGGTGCAATTATTTGTGCAAGTATATGGCTCATTGTCTCGTAGTATGATTATTTGGCATGTAGGATAAAATACGCAACCCTAAAATATTCATTAATGTTAAGATTTATAAAAATCTACTGGCAAGCATTTCCAGTATGTACTCAAGCTTACGGTCTCTCGAGTATTTTTGCAGTGATGGCGCAGGCCAGCTTTCAACCCTAATCTAATGAGATGTAAATTGACACAGATTATAGTTTTATTGGCCTGTATAGCATGCATATATATATATATATATATATACATAAATATATTACTGTTAAAACCACATCATGTCCACATGAATTTACTGACTTAACCTTGTTTTAAAATGTAACAAGTACTTAAAATACTCAGGAATAACAACAAACTGGGTGATTGTGTTTTGTTACTGTACCTTAGAAATTGTTTGTGACACTTTTGTGACACCTTCATGTCTTCTTCCTCTAAATCACTCATCTTCTGAGCTGCATTCCTTTCTGTGTCATATGGGGGTACAGGCTTTCATTAGGTAGAAGGAAGGAAACACCCTGGACAGGCCGCCGCAGGGCATATCAGGGCAAACACACAGATGTACACATTCACTCAAACACAGATATTGCATCTTCAGTTCACCTGACTACATGTCTTTGGAGTTTGGGAGAAAACCAGAGCCCTGAAGGATACCCACATAGACACTGAGGACACTCCTTAAACTCCACACAGAAAGTCCTGGATGCCCCAGCCAGGAACCAAACCTGAGAATATACAGTATATATATATATATATATATATATATATATATATATATATATATATATATATATATATATATATATATATATATATATATTCTCACTGTCCATTTTATCAGCTCCATGTATCATATAGAGACACTTTGTAGTTCTACAATTACAGACCGTAGTCCATCTGTTTCTATGTATACCTTCTTAGTCCCCTTTCGCGCTGTTCCTCAGCAGCTCCACAGGACCACCCCAAAGCAGGTATTATCTGGGTGGTGGGTCATTCTCAGTGACACTTATGTGGGGGTGGTGTTGGTGTGTGTTACGCAGGTATGTGTGGATCATGCACAGCAGTGCTGTTATATCCACCCACTGTCCACTCTATCGGACACTTGTAGACTTGTAGATGTAAAGTCAGTGATAAAAAGCTCATCTGTTGCCATCTTCTAGTTCTTCATCGGTAGTGTCAAACACTGTTTATTAGACATGGTTGGCTGCACAGTTTTGGTTGGTGGTCTATCCTCAGTCCCGCAGTGGCACCGAGGTGTTCACAAACTCCAGCAGCCCTGCTGTGTCTGATCCACTCACACCAGCACAATACACACTAACACACCGGCACCACTTCAGTGTCAATGCAGTGCTGAGAATAACCAACCACCCACATAATACCTGCTCTGTGGTGGTCCTGGGGGGTCATGACCATTGTAAAAAAGGCTGAAAGATAACTAGTAAAGCATGCAGAGAAACAGTTAAACTACAGTCTGTAATTGTAGATGCATCTATATGATAAGTGGAGCTGAAAAGATTCAGGAGGAGTTTAATGTTAAATGCACAGAGAAACAAGTAGTTGCACTGTTGATAAAATTCTTGAAATTCTAACTCTGCACTAACCCTAATCCTAACCCTAACCCTAACCCTAGTAAATATAATATGGATATTAAGTGCATAGTAAGAAAAAAAAGGAGGGTAGAAATACATACAGTACCAGTCAAAAGACACACCCAAGTAAATGGAAGGTTTTGGTTATCTTAAAGACTCTACAGGCTTACACCTAACAGTTTTAACTAATGAGATGTCTGAAAAAAAATTGTGATTATACATCATATGCTCTTGAGTATCACAGTATTTTATTTTTGCCATATCCCTAACCCTAACCTTTAACCATAAACCCTAACCCTAAACCTGACCATAACCCTTAAAAGTATATAGACATTGAAAAAAAATTATCTCCTTTTTTGCACAATTTAAAAGATCTAGCTACCCTTTCTATTTTACGAATTTTGATGATGGTAGAATAGATGATAGAATTAATCCAAAATTGTTTAGAAAAAGTCATGTCATATTAACCTCCACTGCAGTACAAAACCAGTCTAAAAACCATTCCACCTGTAAAGTTTCATTTTATAGGTTTTTAAGGTGGACTTCCTAATTCCATTAATGCTGCTTTATAGTTTGATGTCTACACTTATACTCTAAAAATATTTAAATATTCTAAAAATTTTATCAATCCTTTTATGTGCAGCAGTGTCAAAACTTTTGACTGGTACTATATATATATATATATATATATATATATATATATATATATATATATATATATATATATATATATATAACTATAACTATGTGCATTTGTAATATTAATATTAAAAATAGCAGCTAAATAAAGAATAAAATGGACAATGAGTGTAGATACAAGGAGGTATACCTAATGATGTGGCTGGTGGGTATATATATATATGTATAAACTTGTGGTCTGTTCAGAGCGCTTTTGCTCTGTTTTTAATATGTCCTTTCAGGTCTCTAATTTCAGGATGCTTCTGTAACACTGGTGCGCTGACACACTTGGCAGAAACTTTGGCCTGCCATGTTCAGTCCACAGCAGGCACCCACTGTGCTGCGGGAGGTATATTTAGTCTTTGACCAGGAAGGACCACTGTGGGAAAACACAACCTCAGAGAGCAGCGTGGTGCCTTCAGGGGGCCAAGAAGAGGGAAGACATCCTGTAATGATACCTGCCTCTTCTTTTACCCTGTGTGCTTCTCACTCATCATCTCATCTGACTCTCTTGACTGTATGCTGATGTTAATGTTCTACACATTTATCAGCTGTGGTGTAAATTTCACTGACAAATGAAGCTCTTTAAATATTATGCTAAAAACATTAAAAGATGTTAGGATAACAGCCAAACACGCCATCTTGTTTAGAAGACCAACATCAAGTGCGTTAATACTATTATGTACTTTAATATTATGCTGTTAAGTCGCAAAATGTTCATACTGGTTCGGCCTTAGTGTTCCTATGAGGCCTATCTATGGGAGGTCTGCGAGAGGTCAGTGTGGTCTATGAGGGGAAGGTTCCCCTCTTATCTCTTTCTGAGCAACCGCAATGCAGATGAAGTGTGCTGTTAAAGTGAATTCACGGCTTCATTTTCACCTGTCTGTCTTCAATAGAAAGATCACTCTAACAATATTCAATTGTTATCACGATCTAAATATTATGGTAAAAGTGCTAAAATCAACTCTACAAATAGCATCTAGGTGTTGTTACACTGACACTGAGATGTTTTTATGAACATGCATAAAAATGAATGTATCAATAATGCAAAAAATCCTGCCTTTTAACAAATGCCAATTATTTACAGTAATTATTCACCATCAAAACTGCATGCGTACATGTCTTATTCTAATGTCTGCATTTAATTACATCTCTGTTTTTGTAATGCATCTATTTTGTTATGGGGAATTTCACCAATCATCAGATTGTTAAGATGTAATAAAGTCATTCAGACTGGTTCATAAAATGCTCCATTCCAGAGAAACCTTTTCACAGTGGTGGTAAATCAGATGACCAGGTAGTGTAGTGCCTCTAAAAGTTCCCTTATAGAAATGTATTACATGAAATGGTAATAAGGGATATGCCTAATGCGTAGGACTTATTTGGTTTGAAAAGGCTTTGACCTTCAAGATGAATTAACAGAGGAGAAGTATGTGCAGGGTGTTATAATGCAATATAGCACAAAAAAAACAAACAAACATAATTTTACACATTTATCACTATTTACCATAAACAATATGATATATAAATACTCAGAGGACACACTGGTTTGGGTATTCAATAAAGTAGTTATATTTGCCTTGCAGACATCACATTCCCAGGTTTCTATTACCACCACTGTACAGAAATTAGCATCTGTAAGTCTCTGTACAATGAACCATTTTACGTGATCGCACTCTGAATGGCTGTTTGCATGTGCTGATGTATCTGAATTATGAGAGAGTTTAATAGAATGGAGGAATTTAATGGAATTCCCATTTAGTTCTGCACATTTACATGGCTGTCATAAAAAATCTTGTGGTTCCAAATCAGTAACTTTTTATAAGAAGAAAGACACATTTATTAGCCTGTTCACTTACTTAACCCCTAAACACCTTATTTTCAGCATAGTCCATGAACTGAAATGCAACACATGTATCTGTAATGTGTACTATTAAATTGTTCGCTTTTAAAATAAAGTAAATTGAGGTTTTCTCATTACAGCTTTAAGTATCCACAGCTGACGACTTACAGCCACCCCTCCTAGAGGAACCCTCAAAGTTTCTTTTTACACCATCTTACTTTATTTAGTGTGCTGGGGGGCCTGATTCTACAATCAGTGTAATAAGGTTGAAATTGATTGAATGATTGACAGACCCAGACATGCATAATGATGAATGACTTGATTTGGGGGACGAAGTGAAAAGTAGTGATGGACAAGCATCATTTCGGGCTGTGAAGCCATATAAAGTTTAAAGGCCAGAGCAGATCAGTTTAATGGCGTAGCTGTATGTGTGTGTGTCTTGGTCCCCCTCAGGTTCTAGCTCCTCTCACTCATCCTGCTTTTAAGCTGTGGCATGAAGCAGACATTGATGCGTGGGTCTGTGTCTGCGTTTATGCGTGCAGTGTGTTTTTGTGCTGCTATTTGAGTGACAGCAGAGAGAAGGGCCTGAGCCTGAGGGTGGTCAGTGGCAGCACTAAAGGGGCTGGGGGTGGCGGGTGTCATGGTGGCTTAAAGCGGCGTTTCATCTGACAACAGCTTGCCAACCAGCGGTCTTGCCCCAGCCTTATATCTCCCTAATTCATCCAGCTTTATCAGTATCAATCATTTGAATCATTTATTTTTAGTGAGATATGGCCTCTCCAAACCACGTCCCCAGGCCCTGGCTCCCAGCAGCCCACTAATGAGTGTCAATCTGCTGGCTTTGGCGCTTTTCCAGCAGACACCTCCTCTGACAAACGCAGGGCTGCAGTCAACACGCATTACGCAGTCTCACCCAAAGCTGACATGGTGCCATGCTCCTGCAGAAGCTCCAAGGCAGTTTGTATGGGTGTTCTGAGGTCTGAAGACTGCAAAACTGATGGTTTTGTTCTTTTTCTTTTACAATGACATAAGGAAAGCATATCCCTGCAGTGTTTGTTTCAGCCTTTCTCTGCTGAAAGAAGTTTTATAACTTTCTATGTGTTGTTCCTAAAGTCGTCCCTATTGTCCTGCCATGCAGTTGCTCGTTTACCAAAGTCATGCAACAATAAAAGAGTCATGAATCTTGTCCATGTGCCAGCAGTACTTTATGTGGCTCAATCTCTCATATCTCCCTTTTGCTAACAGTGCATCTAGCTGGGGTTCCATTACATGAATTCTCTCCTAATTACAGCACAAGTTCACAATCAAGTCGGTGCTGACGGGCACTAATCTGCAGGTTTTGAATCGGTTGCAGTTGATGACTGGGACAGAAAACTGAGAAGCGTGAGAAGGGCACACACTCAGATTTGCTGCTTCCAAATCTTTTCTCAGGTCAAACGTTCGACTGATTTGTAATCTAGTAGTGGATGCTGACCAGTGACTCCAGTCTGAATGGATCTCTTCAACAGCCAATAAAAATCAATGGCGCCTCTTTGTACTTAATAACATTTGTAAAAGTAGAAAATAAGAGTAGTATTCATAAAGAAAATATCAGTATCATGCCATCAAATATCAGCATATGAGTTGGTTTTGAAACAAAAAACATAAAAAGTCATACATTTAGTACAGTACTGTGCAACCTTCTATTTATGAGTTACAGTCAAGGCATTAGCCATTGAGGGCAAGCTATTTGTTTTTTTGAGAGAGCTTTCCGAGAAGATTAAAGTGTTGACAGTTTTCAAATTCTGGAGATATAAAAATGCAGAGCAAACGGACATCTGAGCAACTGTGCACCGATGTAGACCACCAAAACTGTCACTATCAGATAAACAGCACTTACAGCTTTCATCTTTGTCAGATCATGCAGCTTCCACAGGCGTTTCTGACCCTGCTTCTACTGTGAACACTGATGATGTGAAATCGAAAAAAAAAGGAAAGAAGATTTGCAAATCAAACTATGAAGACGCTGGTGTTCTCAGAACAGTGGACTGGCTGCCCCAGTGTCCAGACCTCAACATCACTCAAAGTGTTTGGGATTATTTGGGTGAAGTGTAGTGTTCAGAAACTGGGCAGTGCTGTGCCTTGTTTGACAGGATTGATTCTTGTAAATGTAACTGGGTTTAAGTGGTTTACAAGCTGAAACACACATTTATTTTCATTAGACATTAAAGCAGCAAAGTAAAAGTGTTTATAACAAATAAAGCCATATGAAAATACCATTTTTATTCATTCTAAGATAATTATGAGATAATTCTGCTTAAAAAAATGCTACAAAAGAGAAGTTTGCTCAAGTACTTTAAGTACATGAGTTCATGTAATTCTATAAAAAGGAAATTCAATAAAAATGGAATTCTGTAAAAAGTTGCTATGAAGAGTTGTGTAGTGGGTCTAAGGGTTAAAACAATAAACAAGTAAGAATAAACGTTCCATTCAGCACTTTTCTTCACAAATTCTACATTTGATCAGTATTTAATAGGGCTATAATTAGCGGTAAACTATGCTCTTACACAAGAAATAGAAATCCAAAACTTTATTAAGGTATTAACGTTAAACAGTGACAATAAGTTTTCACTGGCGCTCTCATCAAAATCTCCCTTGTTACTATTGTTAGGGCCGGGGACAGATCATGGTCTCACTGAGCGCAAGCATCTTTGGAGGCCCCCCACCCCCTCACTCTGACGAAGGCGCATAGAAATAAAGTACAGATGCAAGCAAGATTTTGGATGCCCTTTGGGTGCCCCTGACATAGATACAATCAAACGTAAAATTCTTTTTTTTCCCATCAAATAAATAAAACGTTGCTCTAATTTCTGCAGAAGAAATATTATATTTAGTGGGTTTCCCAGTAGAGGATGAATTAATACCATGAGGGTACATTTTACATAGAGCTAGATCTGGATAATGAACAGCATTTGTAAAAGATGTAATTCTATTCTAAAATTAGAAAAAGGATTAGTTCACAGTTAATGTGAAATAGCACAATCTCCTAAATTCATATATCATCTAAACCCCTTATCTTTTTGGGCGGTAGTATGGCGCAGGGCCCTATCCCAGCACTTAATCAACCGAAACCAGAAAGCAGGAAACACCCAGGACAGACCAGCACAGTGTTCTGAATAATTTTGGTGTTCAGAGGCGTTTATTAATTTAGAATGCAGTGGCAGGAAATAAACACAGGGGCCTTTATCTCATTTCGCATATTTATCTCAAGTCGCATATTCAAGGTCTATTTACCCATTTCATTTTTGCATCTATAGTGGCCTCACTCTTTAGGCCACCTCGGGGCTTGTGGTCTGAGGCCATCTAAGCTCCCTGGGCACAACCCCAACTGTCAGTAATCTATCCCTGGTTAGGTTCACAGCGCCTGCTGCCTCTTGTCTTCTTTTCAGTTTACTTCCTCATCTGAGCTGTCTTCATACCCCTGTGATGGGTTTCACCTTTATTCTCAGTCATTTTCTGTCTAACTCTCTCAGCCCCTCATCAAGGTCACTTTCCTTTTGGTCATTGAAGTTCGGAATTAAAGCGACTGGTACTGTATTAAAAAGGGAGGCGTGCTCTTTCTCATCATGGCTACACCCCCGGCTTCCTTGTTATGGCGTCTGTTCATGTTCAAATCTGCTCTAAAATACTTTAACCTATCTTTTTTTTGTAAAATGTATATTTTATTCTATTATTATCCTTGTGTATTTTTTGGTAACATCTGTGCCCTCGTTCACCAACCCTCAGCCCCCGCGGATCATTATTTCTATAACATGGGGAACAAATGGGGAATTCCACAGATTTTTCCACCGATGTCTGAAGAGCTTATTGCCTCTTAAAGTACCCTGACAGAGCGTTGTGACATAAAATGATTTTACTGTCTGATTTCTGAGACAGTGTTTTACAATAAAATTCTTACTCTCAAAATTATTATTACTATTATTATTTTCCACAGCAGAGAAGTATATATAGGTCATTGTAACCAGTAACTAGACCATGAAGAAAACTCAATTTTTTTTAAATTTGCTAAATGTCTCTCAACAGTACATTTAAAATTCTGAAGCATGTAGGTTTGTGGTTCACTGGTTGTTTTGGATAGTAAATAAAATGGCTCTTTTGTAGACATGTAAGCATAATGGCCTATGGTTAAGAGTTGGTGGGTCTCCCTAACATGCTGACTTTTACATCACACTACTCTGAACTTTATTATGTCCTCTGCTGTTTTATTTTCACTGGACCTCACCATCATTCAAAGCTCCCTCTAAGAAAAATTGAAACACTAGAAGCCATGTCACTCTAAATACGTTGTATAGTGCATTTCAACTCTCTCTGAATGATCGCCGGTATCATGTGAACAATATAGAGTGCATTTGTTTGTAAGTGATGTGGCATATTATGTTCATAAATGACATCAACAATGACTAATACAGATTAATCTTGAGCCCAGGTGACCATCAGTTTGTATGGTTATGTGAGGCTTGTAATCGAGCGCATCTGACGTCTCTGCCCATGGCAAATGCAGAGCAGGCCACAAGGGCGAAGGGATACATTTTGTTAGTTTACCTATCCTTGTTCCCGGGCTTCTCGGGAGAGTTCAGTTTTCTAGTAACTCAGCAGACGTCACTGGGCTATTCTGGCTAGTCAGTTGTGACAGCCGGCCGGCAACAGCAACGCCGGAGCAGGAATGTTTCAGAGAGGGGGCCGTTCAGGCACTGATCCTGACAGAGGAAGTGGAGATGGGGGCTCTCTTGTTTCACTGAGAGTGCTATGCTGCTGGTAGGGGGACATGGACCATGTGGATAAATGAGGAGGAGAGGGGACAGAGACAGGAAGAGGGGTGGGCAAGGTATTTGTGTTTGGTGCCAGCAGAGCCAGGCTTCTGGCATGCTGCATTCCTTGAGATCAACACCACGGTGTTTCCTTTCACCCCCCCTCGCTGTCCCCTACTCCCCCCATACCAGTGCCATAGCCTTTTGCTTCTTTCTCTCTCTCTCTCCATTTTACTCTCTCTCCTCCTCCTCCTCCTGCTCCTCTCCTAAAATCCCCATCAGGGTCATTACAGTCCCATTCCATACTCTCACCCATTCCACTCTTACTACTCTTACATTTGTCTACGGTTATGCCACCATATAACCTTTGTGCAATAAAGTAGTCCTCTACACAAAACATTATGTATATGCCGGAATACAAAATTATACAGGAATCTCTGTCATTCAGCTTAATCCTTTCGGATCGCAGGAAGTGCTGGAGCCTATACCAGCATTCAATGGGTGGAAGGCAGGACACACCCTGGACAGGCTCAGAAATATTCAACTAACATTAATATCTATATTAGTGCTGGTTTTCGTTATTAAGGTTGCATTAACCATTTCCAAATTTCCAATCCATCACTGAGGAATCCCATTATTGTTTGTAGTTTTTGAACATGTAGATTTAAACCAATCTATGTGACGGCTGGGAAGCAGTCAGGAGCTCAATCTGTGTCCTTTAACCAGCTCATAAGATGTCAAGTGCCATTTTAAAAGCAATGAAGTCTTGTTTAATTATTTGTACTTAGATAAGATATTGTTATATAGTTTTATTTGTTTTTGTTATTCATGACACACTGACCGACGGACTTTTGCACAGTTCTGTATGCATACAGTATGTAGTCAAAATACCCCACGTTCAAACATCGCTCATGACATGATGTTTTGCTGATTCACTTTTTCCTGAGTTACAAAAGGTTGTGTCCTCTGAGAGGAACAAATGCAAATATAATACGTATATATATATATATATATATATATATATATATATATATATATAAATAGAAATATTTTTTGGCAATATTTAGATATAAATATATCCGCAAAATCTAAATTTCTATCATTTGCTATTTACATCTATTTAATATATTTATGTTCTATATTACTTCCATATTTAATTCTATTTAATATAAACACACAGGCCAAATTTTATTTGACCCCCCACCTCCAGTATATTAAATTCAGGAAATAATCTCTAATTGTCTGGATTTCTGGATTTTTTGTTCTGGTTGAATAAGTCACAATTATACACGGACATAATATAAGTGTAATCAGACACATTAACACCACACTTGTGCTTTTCATATCTCTTATTGAGCACATTTCATAAACCTCCACAATGCAGGGTAGGAAGTGTAAGAGAAGCTTTAAATTTACCTCCACCAAACATTTCATACAACTGCGACCTTCTTCATGGTGTCCTTCTGTGCTAACCACTCTTGTTCAGTGTTTTTTAATTGTGAACACATTATCACCTACTTTGAACTTCGTCGAGTCTTCTGTAGGTCTGTTTATCAGTTGCTTCATCAGTTGGTCTGTTGTGCTCTTGGGGTGAGTTTAACAGGATACCAACCCTTATTGCGAGTAGCACCAGTCCTCCGTTTTCTCCAACTAAAGATAATCTAAGCAATACCTTTCTGCATTCATGTGGCTCTATAACATGACTTCTGAGGTCTTTTAGGATCTAACCATCTCAGATTTGTCAGCAACCAGAATGTTTGTGCTGTCTTTCTTTAATTGGCAAAGCACCTGTGAAACCCACGCTACAAATCTCATTTCCTTAATTGAAACACCTTTAGCTCACGGAGAAGTCATTAACACAGAGGTTTACTTGCTGTTTATTGTGTCTTATACCCCATTATATAAGTAATCACAGCAAAAAAGAGAGTTCACATGCTCTCTCTTGTAAAGGTTCCTGTATTTTCTCCTGCCATATTACACATTTTTGTAATTTTATATACAACAACAAACTTGGATTTCGCTAATTGTGGATTTAAATACTAGAAACTAGGTAACTTATTTTTAGATCATTTATAAAATATTTCAAGAATATTGTGAACAATAAATTAATACGATTAAAATGATTATTAATGTACTGCAATTACATATATATGTGATATTTTTGGCTAGGTTATGTGGCCTGCGATTGAAACACCATTTTTGAAATTCATTTATGAAACTCTGGAACTTAATTCTTAATGCTATACAGCCGTCCTATTTTAGCCATTTTAGAACATCTTAGAAGCTTTCAAGTGTTCTACTAATAATTTAAAATCTGTGACCAACAAAATAGAATAGTTTCATAAACCTGTCTATACAATAATTGGCTGTTATTGAGGATCTTTTTAACCATGATTAAAATGTATGCATACTAGTGTAAAATACTGTATATTTATTACATGGATAATTGAAATTATATTGATTATCATTTAATTACATATTGTTTGCAAATAAGTTGAAAAATTCAATATGAATGGACATTAAAGTGCTGATTTACATTGTACACATTATTATTGCATTTTAAATTCTTTTAATTTATTATTTTATGACTAATGATTTACATGACAAGTGATTGAAAAACTTGATTGGTAATTTAGGCCCAAAGGTTATAACACAACAGAGGAATTTGTGTTACTGCTGAGTGAAAGTATCTAGCTTCTCTGGTAGAGGACAGAAAGTTCAGGAGGTTAAACTGCTTGCAGCCAGCAGACTGTTTGGCAGCGGGTGTAAATTAAGCAGGTCAAGACCCCATGACAAGATCAGGGAGTCCAGCAGAGGCCCCCTGCATTTGTGCTCTGTAGCAACTGTAGAGGCAAACTAGCTCTGGTTTTGCCCTGTGTTAGTTCAAGGAGCGCTCACTTGTGCACAGTTTCCTTCAGAGTGAATGTGAGTTGCATAAGTATTAGATTATCATGCCATGCACTGTCAGGCACCAGAAGGCCAATCAAACATGAACCATCAGGACTTCAGGTCTGACAGATAATCGTCTTAGACAGGTCATCAACACACACGCAATGTCATTGCACAGAGCAGGGAGCAAATGACCTTTAAAAATTCGCAAAGCCCGTCCACTCACCGGTAGCACACTCATGCAGAGTGAGAGTATCGTTCAACTGTTTAGATGCTAAATCTGCTCATAAGAATTTTTTTTTATTAAGTTACTATTTTGGAGATGTGAGGTTTTCTTATGGAACTGATGATATGTAATGTGTAGCAATGCCAGAAAGGGTGCTATTCTATAGTGGCAGTGTACAGTAATGGGGTAAATGTATTTACACTCATCATCAAAAGAATAGCTGCACGAATAGTTGGAATCAACCAACAGGAATTAAACATGGTGTTTAGGTTTGACACTGTGAGACATGCAAATAATTCCGGTAAGCAAGGATTAGCCTTATCACTGTACCTGACTGACCAAATAGCCATGACTGCAAACATTCAGTCATCCTGTCAGTGGCAGCACCACTGGAAGATGGCTGTATGCACAGGACTACATGCTTGCGGAGCATTATGTCGACTGCCCTTACCACCACGTTAACATCACCAAAGACTGCAGTGATGGCATGCCTGGCTGTCATGTTATGACCCCGAATGCATGGGGACATCTTTAGTCATGAGTCCCACTTTCATCTTGGGGGAGACGGCCAATGTATCCATGTGTGGAGGCACCTTGGTCAGTGCCAATGTAAATAGTTTGTTGACACACTTCACACACAGAAGGTGTGGTGTCACTCCACCACCATCCCTACAGCAAAATCTGCAGGAACTGCATGAGAGTATTCAAATTGCACAGGATGGATTTATCTTCCTTCCAAATAGCATTGCAACCTCACACTTCCTTCTTTTAAATGCTGTTGCTCTGTTGTTGTATGTAAATTGTGGTGCCTTAATATAAATGAGTAAAGACTGTTTAGAAGTTTGGAATGAGCTGCTTGTTTGGTCTGCTCACTTCTAGAAATATGGGACTTGTATGTAAAGGAGAAGACAACCATGGTTGAGGTCCAATGCATATAAACCATCCTTTTTGAATTATGCCAGTGTAGAGGTATTTTCCATTCTATGGAAAGTTGTGGGGCAATCCAAAGCTGTAAAACAGACCGTTTAGTACCTGCAGAACCTGTCATTGCCTTCTTTCACTGAATCATGGAAAAGTACACTCATCATTTAAGAGACATAAATGAGGCGACATGGAAACTACAAACATGTTTTGAGACATTTTTAGAATCTTGCATTAAATGGTAAACCTGCCAACTGCCAACATTTAAAATACAGTTTTGAAAAAGTGTTCATTATACCCAGTGTGAATGAGAGATGAAACATTGCATTCTACATCCTTATTCTTTAGACACTACAATGCAATGAGTGCCTCTATAAATAGCCTATAGAAGTGTGCAGTAAATGTTTGGACCTTCAGATGGATCTTGGCCATGTTCTATGTTCTTGGTCATTAAACACAACAACGTACATGTTTTATGCAAGGACATATATAGAGTGTATACCCCTAAAAAAGTCAACACTTCAAATCTGCAGCACACCTGAATTAGATGCTGGCAGCCTGTTTGCACTTGGTGTACTGTACAGCAACTGTGCACAAGCGAGGTGAGGAGTGACTGAACTAATTTAAGGGTTGTGGGTTTGTGCATCTAACTATAACATTCAGGTTTCTTTCCTGATCTTAATTAAAGTTTCAGTGCCAGTTTTCAGGTTTTAAAAAAGCTGTGGGTTTTAACTGTTCTTTTTTACAGTGCCATGATAAAGTAGATGTTTTACATCTTCCAACAAAGTTAAAGACAAAGACAACCCATGTACAAAGTCAAAAGTTTTAAACGATAATGCCAATTCATAAATGGAATAATGTTTTCAACACCGACTGCACCAACGTGAACCAACCGCAACCCTTTGTTACTCAAGCAATTAAGCGAATTTTGATGAAAAGTGTATAAGTGAGATCAATTAAACTACACATGTGTGATATCACTCCCGAATGGACTAATCATTTGGAGGACAGGGATAATTTCTGGTGAACAGTTTGTGTATGAGCTGTTGAGAGAGGGAGAAAGGGCAAATGCATAGTCGTTTCTAATGTAGTCTTATATAAAATGAAAAGAGACCACCTGTGCTTGTGCTGGACAAATACCAAAGTAAACATGTAGTGATCCAGTGCCATTCTCAGTGTGTGGCCATTGCCCATCAAAGCATAATAAAAACAACTGGGAACGTTAAACCCTGAGGTGAAGATAGAAAAAGATGGGGTGACCAAACAAAAAAAAAAAAAAAAATAAAAACAGAAAGTTACTTAAACAAGATGAAGAAATGAGGAAATCAAAGCACATGATTTTTGGACGTCGTAGTTGAAGTACTGCAGGGTCAAGGTTCAGAAGTGATAAGTTAATCAGTTCATTCAGTCTGCTTGTACACTAAGGCTACAAATATCTAGCTTTATGTTAATGTACTATGTTAACATCTAATTAGCAGTCACTTCAGTTTTCAACCAAATTAGTTAAGCAAAAAGCTGTGTTTATTGATTTTGGAAATATGTGTCAACTCACTGTAACTATGGTAGCAGGCTTAGTCCGGGAGCCATTTATGGAAGCCATTGTGGAGTTGTAGTGTGGTTGTAGTGAGCTGTTCTAGACTGAATCAAAGCTGTCAATGCTGAATTGGATTCATTGTCCAGTCCTGATATCTCTTAATTCAGCCTTTCCAGTAAAAAAGTCTTCAACAAGCCAAATGTTCTCCAGAAGCCCCAATCAGAACAAATTCCTGAATAGATAAGAATGTTTTTATTTACAACATATGTCTAAGGCTCTGGGCTCCACAGCAAGAGCCTTTACCCTTCAAATGCTTTGCTGCTTCAGGGCCTGGATGACACATAATAAACACATGCATTACACACACGCTTTACAATTTTCTATATTTCTACACACATATCACCTAAAACATATTCTGATTTTTACAAAGGTTCCTAAAAAGAGTAGACAGAGAGAACCCAATGGTCCAATATTACATATAATAAAAATATGTTAACTTTTCATTTGGCTCCAACTGTTGATCTGAATTTTAACTCATTTAGCTCAGTTCTTTAATCTCTGCTGCAGTTCGAAGACAGATGTCCTAACATTTTCCCCAAGATGAAATACTTCAGAATACAGTGTTCACCAAGTTATCGTGTTCCAAGCACAATGCTACCACCCCTGTTTTTAACAGATGAGGTAAATCTTGAATGCTAGAATGTGGTGTTTTAGTTTCTCCAAATATAGCTTTCCATTTAAGCCTCAAAGTTCTATTTTGGCCTCATCCATCCACAAAACATTTTTAAAAGCTTCTTGTCCACATGATCGTTAGCAAACTGCTAGAAAAGTTATTTTTGGAGATCAGTGGCTTTCTCCAATCCTGCCATGCACACCATTGTTGTTCAGTGTTTTCCTGATGGACTCATGACTGAGGCCTTTAGGTGACTAAAGGTTATCCTGGGTTCTTGTGTGACCTTACAGACTATTAGACACCTTGCTGTCACCGGGGTCTTTGCTGGATGACTGTGGGCTGGTACAAACCTGCCATGACACACTCATCACAAATATGGGTTATGAAGATCTGACTTTGATAGATCCCTGTGTAACAGAAAACCACTGTAAGCCATAAGGAATCCTGGCCCTAACCCTAACTGACCCAGTGATAATTTCACCATATCTGTAGATCATCTAAAGGGTTTATCCAAATGGATATTAGCTTTATTAAAATTTGTCTTATTTAAAATAAAATGAGGAAAATATAAATATTCCTTTAACAATCTTTCAGCCGTAATTCAGTCATTCAGGTAATCCCAGGTGTTTGGCGTTAGTCAGTACTATACCACTTTAGCAGATTAATGCTTTTATGAGTAAAAATATGTCACACTTTTCAGGAAAATCTGTATGACTTTAAATAAATCACTAGACACATCACACAGGACTGGCAGTAAGAGTTACTCATTTCATCAGCTCTGCTGGTAAAGACACACATTAGCAGAAGCACTGTGGAGTGGTCTGGCAGCCATGTGTGAAAGGTCAAAGTGGAAATGTGAACAGAACACTAAGGAGAGCAGATATACTATTAATAAATTAAGAGAGGTTCAATTTAATAACAATACACAGGAACACGTTGTTTGCATAGTCATTTAAACTTATACATTATATGTTGGATAGTTTGGGAATGTATTCATTGCACAATGGACTAAAACGTGTGCCAGTTTAGGGTGCATTTACCAAATAATGTAAATCTAATAAATTATGCATTTATGTAACTTTATTGCACGGTTTAAGCTTACCACAGTAAATAAGGGAAAATATAGAAAGTGGTAGCGTATTCTGCTCAATTTACTAACCTTAGAGTTAAACTTTTCTTCTCTGGCTCAGAGGCTCCTTTATCATTTACAGCACAAACTGTAACCAGACAGATACAAAAGCCTCAAAGATGCACTGAGGGAATATATACCAGGAGGTCCTATGGCTAAGTATATGCATCTTACTGTTGTAACTGCAAAATATGGGCGCATTGTTTCCCCATTTTAGTTTTCAGCTGCAGTAGAATTACACACCTGCAGAATACTGTGGTGGAAATTTATTAACACAGCTGTCTCTCCATTACTGGACGCCCGTTATCTCTTTTCTCTCAGTCAGCACAATGAATAAATATCCTTTCTTCCATGATCTCTGAAGCACATGATCTCTCATGCTGTAATTGGCTGGCATACAGATGAAACCAGTTTTCTTTTCCTACTCATTACCCTGTCCTAGACCTGCAGTTATAAACAGGTAATTCTGAAACCATGGACCACGTAACACAGAGTTTATATATGAATAAGTAAGCAGTGGCCATGTTCAACAGGTGTGTTTTATTCATATAGATAGATATGAGATATAGATTTCAGAGAGGATTAGATGTAAGATAATGTAAATGCATTACAAGGCCAACTTAAAAGTGAAAAAAAAAATCCAGGAATTTCCAAAAGTGGAGTTCCAAAAACGTGTTAAAAGATAAATAAGAAAATGACAACCATGCAAAACCTGGTAACCTGCCAACTGTCACCACCGGGGCAGCACTTTATCCTCTTTAAGAAAGAGGAGAAAAACAAGCTCTACTCTTGCTGCATGTGAGAAACACCACTGGTGTTTCTGTCCCTCCTTCTACTGTGAGAAGACAACTCAGTGCAATAAGTATCAAAGGACCCGTAGCATTTCTAAGAAAAGGAAATAGACATAAAGAAAGAAAACTTGCAAATCCAACTAAAAGGCTGCTGACATTCTCAGAACAATGAACCTCAATTACCAAACCTCAGTGTCATTAGATGTGTTTGGCATTACTTGTGTTGTGAGAAGTAGAAGCTTCTGAGACTGAACTTTGGAGGTGTGGAAAAATATCCCATCAGATTGTTCTATACTGAAAGCGCATTTCAGAAACAACACAAAGAAACAGAAGCTAATAGAAGTTAGAGTGTACACACTAAATACATAAATATATGTAGTTTATGTTCAGTTGTTGAGGCTTTTTTCCTGATGCTAAAATAAGTCACTTAAGTCACTAAATTAAATTAAATATAGCAGAACATATGCACTTTAATGCATATTGCCAGTAAAAATATGAATGTGAGCAGTGCTACTTGGTGTATCTGTATGTATAGGGATGCGGGTGAGTAGCAGACTGAGTGAGTGTGTGGGTGTGAGATCCTGTGTGAATGTGTGCTTTCCTGTGTGTGTCATGAGTTCCGTTGTGTTTGTTTGTGTGTTCCTGTGTGTGTGTGTGTGTGTGTGTGTAAGAGAGAGAGTGGGTTTGTATGTGTGAGTGAGGTTGTCCAGCTACATTTGTGATACTGTAAAGCACTTTAAACTGCCACCAGTATGAAAAGGGCTCTGTAAAAACACTGTTATTATTATTGGTATTATTAATGTGACTGTATGCATGTTTGTTTGTATGTGTGTTAGAGAGCTTCCTGTAAGTGTGTGTGTGTGTGTCTGTCAGCTGAGGTTATGCTGACGCAGAGTGGTCTGTCCTCAGGGGTCTATAAACCTGCAGGGCGGTCTCTCTCTCTCATCAGCAGCATTAGGCCCCAGTGCATGATGGGTGCTGACCCCTGGGTGGGCCACGGCTGACCTCCGCTCGCTCTCTGCCATGAGCACTAACACCCCGACACCACTCACTCTCCTGTCACCCATACACACACACACACACGCACATTTATAATCTTTCCATGTTCACTCTCAATACAAGCCCCCCTTTAAAGCAGCTTTACATCCCAGAGCACCTGTGATAGAGGTTGCCAATTGGGTACCAGAAAAAAAAAAAAACGTGAAAAAGATTCTAACCAAAGCGCTATTTGTAGGGGACAGATGATCTGTATCCACAAACATTCACAGATTGCCAAGCTTGGGTCATCAGGCCTGATAAACAGCCAGGGTATTGAATATCCCCTGATATTTGAGAAGTCCCATGTCGACTCGCCAATCCACCATTTACTGGGTGCTTACTCATCATAATGGAGCTTCAATAAAACCAAAATGTTTGGTTTAGCAGTTCTTTTGCTGGAAATGCTCATTTCTAGTTTGGTACTTTGGACTTCCAAACACTAATTCCGATCCTACATGTTTTCTTCTGGTTGTAGAAATGAGTAACAATTTGCTCTTTCTACCAATCTCCTGTTAAATTTACAGCAAATTACAGTCTCTGATTTACACATATGCTACTGTAAAGTCTGAATTATGAAGTTTTTCAGAGGTGCTCCTGGGGTAGTTACAGTTATTAAGATAACTGGACCAACTGGAAAAACCAACTGGTTACAGCGCCACCTTGAGGGAGATCACTGATGTGTCTCTAACTAGTCAAGCAAGATAGAAACTTGTTAATGATGCTAAATTGTTAGTGAAGCAGGGTAAACAATGACGGCATATTGTCCATTTTTAGATATCCCTGTATTTTTAAATGCTGTGACCAGGTCACTAGACAAGTGCAGCACTTAACAACAATAACAACACTCCTCATGGCTGTGCCTGAAACCAGTTTTTTATTGGTGGCACTTGTAGCCTGAGGAGGCCTTCAGTGACTGCCCCTGACATCTTCACTGAGTTCCTACAATTGCTACTTATATCATGTCGTATGGTAAGGTGACATGCTACCTTTGCTTTGTTTTATAGTTTTTACATTTTTGTTTTTTGTTACATTTGCACTCCAGCACTCTCTCTGCAGGAGATACAAGTTTTTAGAAAGACAAAGTGTGTTGTGCTGGTGTGAGTGGATTAGAGAATAGTCCACCAATCCAAATTTTCCACCCAACAGCATCCTGTGGGCAGTGTCTTGTGACTACTGAAGGACTAGAGGATGCCAAACACAAACTCACAAACTATGCGATAACACACAAGCTAATGTCTCTGGCATTATGTCTACAAGTTAGACCAACAAAGTACAAGTGTCCGATAGAGTGAACAGTAAGTGTACAGAGTGTCTAATAAATCCAGCAGCACTGCTGTGTCTGATCCACTCACACCAGCACAACACACACTAACACACCACCCAAATAATGTGTTGGTCCTGTGGGGGTCCTGATAATTAAAATGATGGTAAAAGAGCATAACAAAGTATGCAGAGAAGAAGATATAAATGATTTATAAGTTTTATAGGTGCATTTTGTAGTTACAGACTGTAGTCAATATAAAATTAGCCAAGGAAATGGGAAAAAAACTCCAAACTCTTATAGAGACAGAGAAATGATTGGTTGAATATTCAGAAGTGAAAGGACATTAGGGTATCAGTACCTAAGATGCAGGCTTGTTATACAGGATGACCCCTGTATTAAAACAACAATAAAAGTGGGCACGTGGAGGGAGGCTGGGAAAATCTGAAGTGACAAAGGGTGCCCTTTGTGTGGGAACTGACATGGTGCAAGGCTGACACTGTGCTCCCTCTAGGGGTTAACCTCCAGTCAGGATCAACTGTTAGAAGTAGGTCAGGAGGAAGAGGGGGAGGGAAAGATGGAGGGATGAGGGATCCATGAGGGACAACAGGGAAGAGGGTATGAGAAAGAGAGAGATGGTTAAGGTGGTAGGTTCAACAAAACAATGATTGTTTGGCAGGAAAATGAACACAGGTGGAGCATGAACAGCAGCTGAGGAGGTGCATTCGGGACTTCAGAGTGAATAGGTGATGGAGGAGTGCACCCTTAAAATAAAAGGTGCCAAAAGGTGCTTTAAATGCCATGGATAACCCCCCTGGTTGCCCATAGGGCAATCCACTAAAAAGGTTCTATGGTAAACCAAAAAACGTTCTTCTATGCCATGGCTCCAAAAGAACCCTTTTTGGTGTATTTATTTTTATAAAGGTAGATTGAAGATGGAGGGGCTGAGATGATGAGGTGAAATGGACCTACCTCCTCCCTTTCAGCATCTTCAGCTGGACTTTCCAACTGCCTGAGGAAATGAGCGAGGACAAAAACTGCTGCCATCAATATGTATGCTATTTGGCGTCCCTCACCGCAGCTTGTGGCAAGATAACCCAGCTGGGACCCTGTATACAGACACACAGCTGGTTCCACAGACACAACCCACAGGCCCACAGAGTTCAAAGGGGAATTGCAATGTATTTTTTTTCTTCATATTTCCTTCATTATACACTGCTCAATAAATAAAGGGAACACTTTTTAATCAGAGTATAGCATCAACTCAGTTCAAATTCAGGGATATTGATCTGCTCAGTTAAGTAGTAGGGAGGGCCGTTAATCAGTTTCAGCTGCTTTGGTGTTAATGAAATTAACAACAGGTGCAGTAGAGGAGCAACAATGAGACACCCCCCAAAACAGGAATGGTTTAAAAGGACGAGGACGAGATGCTGTAATGGAGTTTGGGTTAAATGGACGAACCTGCTGCATCATTTTTTCGCTTTGATTTTCAGGGTGTCTTTGAATTCACCCTCTGTAGGGTGATCATTTTCATTTCCATCAAACGATGTGGCATCCTTTCGTTCCTAACACATCACCCAGTCTATATGAGGAAAGATATTCTGCATTATTTTTTTTCCCATTGAGATCTGATGTGTTTTCAAAGTGTTCCCTTTATTGTTTTGAGCCGTGCATATGACATTGTTCATAATTAATTTCGAAGCAAAGTCATTCCGATGTTGATATGTGGTTTTACTGCATGAATTTAAAAAGGGCAGGGGTCACAAGATAAGTAAATGAACAATGAACAAATGAAAGTGCAGACAAACTAATTAACCAGTCACTTAAAAAACAAAAGCAGCTGAAAGTCAAAAATTAGAACTATCGAGTCACACCTGGAAACATGGCTAAACGTTGCATTAAAACTACCGTGAACAACACCAGAGACAAACTGACGTGCAGCAGGTGTTAGGGATAATGAGGGGGCAGAGCTGCAATATTCCAATGAGGTCCAGGTGGGGGTTCCTATGATCATCATATGGAGCATCGTATGATCTACCTGTCTGTTTTATTAATTTACGAAAAAGAAGTAGAAGAAAAGAAGAGATCTTTAGTGAGAGCTGGCTTCCAACATTCAACTTATGTGAAGCTAAGGGGCCGGCTCTAAAAGCTGACTCATTTGCGAATTACACATCACTAGCGAGCACTGCGCGGTGGTTTCTCGATGTTTCCTGCCTCCTCTCACTGTACGCCACTTATTTAGCCAATTACTGACTTAATAACACAGTAGAAATCTGGAATAGTTTCAAACAATATTAACACAAGACAACAAAAGCAGGTTTGTGTGTTTGCCTCCTGTTTCACTCTTACACTTCCTGACTGTTAACCTCCTGTTAGCCTTTTCTGCTAATATTCAAGTCGATCCATATTGACTATTCCACTCTTGTTTATTATCAGTTATTTTCTGTATTCTGTTGTAAAATTGTTTACATTAAAAAGCCAAAATATGCTTTATTTACATTTTAGTCATCTATTTATTTAAAATACCATGCTATTATGATTTTTTATTTAGTTTAGTTTTTTTTTGCTGATTTTTACTTTTAACCATGAATTGAACACAGCAAAACAGACCAACAAAAACAGTCCAAATTTGCTTAGAAAAGAGTCTGGTTCAATTAAAATTAATTTAGGTTTGGCCCTCTGTAATGTTGCCATAGATTCTTGTTTCTTATTGTTGTTCTTTGGGGAGTGATGATATATTGGGATTTTTTTTTTTTGACACAAGGACTTTTAACTTCAGTGTTTGTGGGCCTTAAGGTGAAAAAGGTTATGAAAGACCCTGCTCTGAAGAACACCACACTGAACATTTTAGGGAACCAAAAGTAAATCTTCTACGGCAATGCACACAGAACACTTTTTATTTATTTTTTATTTATTATAATGAGGCTGCTAAAAAGGAGAGGCAGTTATGGCAGCGTCAACAGGTCCTAATGTGGCCACTGCAAATTACCTGTCCTCCTGGGCAGGTGAGTATTAAAACCAGGTGAAGAGTGACTGTGATTGCACTTGCAGTATTGTACCTCCAGCTTTACCTGCTGGTTCTTCTCTCTCCAACAGGGCTAATTCGACCCCCCCTCCTCCCAGCTAGCATTTTATCACAGACTGACCCTTACATTTTGTTAATTAAAATTAGCATCCGTCCCCTTAGCATTGACTTGTTACGTCAGATAGAATCAACTTTGTGTCAGCAAGCCTGGGGGTCTCCGGCCCTAACGAGCCTGAGATCCTAATTAGAGACAGAGGGGCTGAGGAGGAGGGGTGGCTGGGTGGGCAGGAGGGGGGCACAGAGGGTCCTGCTGGGCTGAGCGTGGCCTCAGGGTCAACGGTATTTATACTTCACGCACCTATGGCACACATGGTGTGGGTGAGACCAGAATGGTAGTGGACCCAGGCGGCGCCTCATTCTGTAGCCATCACAACCACTATCAGTCCAGAAAAAGAGGCAGAGGACAGAGAGAGACAGAGAGAGAGAGAGAGAGGGAGAGAGAGGGAGAGAGAGAGAGATAGAGAGAGAGAGAGAGAGAGAGAGAGAGAGAGAGAGAGACAGATAGAGAGAGAGAGAGAGAGAGAGAGAGAGAGAGAGAGAGAGAGAGAGAAACAAGATGTGAAAAAGATGAAGAGTGCTACAGAGAGATGAAAGAGAGAGAAGAGTTAAGATGAGCAGTGACACTCACAGCTATGGTTTAGTTAGCATAGTGTAAATACTTGTGTAATGTTTCTGTCTTGTATCTTTTAGATTGATACGGCGACCTAGCTGGCAGCCACCTTTCTCTTATTTATCTCCATTTCTTCTCTAGATTTTCTTGTATGTTCTATGCAAGTGCCCTTTTCTATGCTGCTACTCTGTTTCATTGAACTCTTTTATGTATGATAATTGTAAGAGCTGGAAGTTTAGACACTGCTCAGTATTAAAGGGTTAATAGTGTTTTACACTTCCCTCTAGCCTGTGGACCATAGTGTAGTGTGTTTTATCCAGCACTGGGTGAAAGGTGACTCACTGGCTAGATGTTTAAATGTTTATTGCTGTTTTTCTTTTATTTTAGTGCAGTGCAGGTGCTGGCTAATTGTGTGGAGCTTGGGATACCAACAGATACTTGGATATACTCGTGTGGTGTTCACTAGTGTGGGAGAGATTTGCAGTGGAATATAATGTGAGACATTGCTGTGTATTCCTGTGTATTCATTGAGTGTATTTTCGTCTTTATCCAGATGTTGTTGGCTATAGTATAGTTTTAATGTTACATTATTTATTTTTTTATAAACCAAACTGACAGTTTTTTTTACAATCTTCAGATTATTTAATTAACTTTTTTGTGGATCTGTTTGTGAAGTTATAGCATACGGAGCTCCCTTTTGCTCCACGCCTAAACCAAGGGGTGCAGAGTCTGGCATATAGTACATAGAGGGCGCCACATTCTGGCGTAGTCGGCAGGATGCCTCTTCTTGAAGTTGTTTCCCTGTCATTTTGGTTACTAAGTAAACTGTCTTTGAGCAGCATCAGTATAGGTTTTATTGTGACAGAGAAAAGCAGCTGGCATTCCAAACGAGAGGACCCCATCATGTGCGGTGAGCTGCAGAGATCGCAGGAACAGATGGAACAGCTCTGAGAATGAGAGGCTTTCCATTGATGCAACATGGAGATACTTGGGACAATGATAGAGAAAATGGTACCCACCCTGCATGACCAGAGCAGGCTTTTTCTTTTCCAAGAAAGAGGGAGTGTCCCAAGTCCTCTGGCTCTGCAGCTACAAGGTCCTTTCTGTAGAAAGGCTGTGTCTGATCCAGAGGCATGTCTGATTTAGGCAAAGCCCTGTATATATTTGATCATTTTGATTGTTGGGGGCTGCTAACGAAATTAATTGCAGACCTGCTACTAATAGAGAGAACCTGGAAGAAATGGTTATGGTTTTAAAAGAAGTGTATAGGTACACCAAGTCCTATGTGAACTGGTAGCAACATTTTTTGGTAGAAAGCAGAGGGAGAGTGAGTCTCTATGCCAGTTTTCTCATGCATTACTGGAACTTATGGAAAGGGTAAAGCAATGCCGGAGCGATGCCATTGCTAATACTGATATGGTTTAAGGGATTCTGCTTTATGTTGAGAGCTTAAGAGGGTTGTGCGCACTGACAGTGATGAGTCTCTTCTAGATGTACGGCAGGAAGCCATCAGGTGGATGGAGGAGGGCCAGCCAGGCCGTGAAATGGGGTACAACAGCCAAATCCAGTTTATCTCACAGTGTAAGACCACTGTTGCACATTTTTCTGAGCTTGCTGAGTTTAGGGATCTAGTTGTAAAACAAGCCCAGTTGAATATGTTGGTCAGACATCTAGGACACATCCATGATGGCGTTTCATTTATGTGATTTGTGAATATTTGAAATATAACCTTTCTCCATTGTATGCACTTTTAGATTAATACTGTGACTTGGTTACCAGCTGCTTTTCACTTTCTCGAGTTTCTCGTACGATTTGTCTCGTAAAGTGCCTTTTTCTATGCTGCTACTCTGTTTTATTGAACTCTTTTATGCAATAATTGTAAGCTGGAAGTTTAGACGCTGCTCAAAGTTTTAAGAGTTTAATAGTGTTTTACGCTTCCCTCTAGCCTGTGGACCATGTAGTGTGTTTTGTCCATCATTTGGTGAATTGTGACTCACTGGCTGGAGGTTTGAGCGTTTTTTGCTGTTTTTTTTTTTTGCCTCGTGCAGGTGCAGGCTAATCATGTGGAACTTATGATACCAACAGACAGTTGGGTATACAGGGGGTGTTCACTTGTGTGGTAGTGATTTGCAGTGAAATATAGTGTGAGAGATGCTGCTGATTATTGCAGAGCATTCTGGTGTGTTACTGAGAAAACATCTGGCTGGCCTCCCAACTCCAATATTATATAATTCTCAAATATATATAAACTCCCATATTATATATATATTTTTACTAAACCAAATTGGCAGTGGCTTTTACAATCTATAGAATATTTAATTTAAAAAAACATGTTTTGTATTTTTCTAAACCTGTGTTTGTGAAGCTATTGCATATGAGTGTGCATTATGAGTTTTTTGCCATTTGTTTCCACAATAAACTAAAAAAGTGAATTGCCTGCTAGGCTGGTATTAGGCTATGGTTGCTATGGGAGGAATGCCCTGAGATGGTGTATCAGAAACACATTGGTGTCATTGGTTCAAGCACATGTACTGTGGATGGGCATGCACTTTTCCATCCTGTTCATTCTTTCTCTTTAAACATCTGTTGGAATGTGGAAACTGTGCATCTGATCAGAAAGCCATATACAAGACAATCACTGCACTCTACCACGTTTTCTCAATCTATGAATCCTGAATCAATCTATGAGTCACTTTATTACTTGATCATCCTGTACAACACCATCTACAGGAGCCACCAAGTTACTACTACCTTTAACAAGCAAGGTGACTAATATTTTGTCAAGTGAGTGTGGGACAGGGTAGAACAGTACTAAATAGCATTCTATTCTATTCTATTCTATTCTATTCTATTCACTTTCAGTAGCAGAAATCTCAAAATAAAAATCCGATTCTGGGATACCTTTTTTCATTGATTCCAGCCACAGCCCACCCCTCATTTATCCCTATGTCAGTGTTAGCCATGCGCCTGCTTGTGTGTGGTAGTGAGTTGGAGGAGGCTAATTTGTTTGTGTCATCTCATCTTTGCATTGCTGTGCAGGAGAGTGTTAGCACTGTGTTTGTGACAAACCCCTTTTGGCCCAGCTGAATGGTGATGGCTCGCTCACTGATGTGGGTCGCACCAACATGAGTGGACAGAGGCGGCGCAGGGGGAAACACAGCCAGGCTTGGAACAGGCATGTGTCAGTAACACAGGGGGTGACATGATGAGACACCCTGGCCAGGCGGATGTTAAGCATTTGTGAAGGACTGAGCATAGAGGGATGGAGTTGGTGGGTGGAGGGCTAGAGGTCTTCGGGTGATCAGGCTGATAGTGGCAGACATCTCCCTATCTGTTCCTGCTGGTGTTTTCTGACTCATCCAGGCATGCGGCACCAATGATGAAAACACTGTTATGAGGTCCGTCAGGTTTTAGAGTCAAGTGTGTCAGGGACGGAAAGTGCAGTTAAGGCAACACCCTACCCACCTGACTTCTCTCAGTACAAAAACAGGATTATAGTTCTATATGGTGCTGTTAGTGTGCTGGTATGAGTGGATCAGACACAGCAGTGCTGTTGCAATGTTTAAACACTGTGTCCACTAGATGTCCACTATTAAATGCTACCACCTTGCTGGTTCACCTTGTAGATGTAATGTCAGAGATGATACCTCATTTATTACTGTTGTGTTGGTTGTGCTCTAGTTCTTTATCAGCAAGACACTGTTGGCTGGGTAGTTTTGTTTGCTGGACTATTCTCAGTCCAGCAGTGACACTTAGCTGTTTCATAACTATAGCAGCACAGCCATGTCTGATCCATTCATACCAGCACTTTTACACACCACTACCACGTTAATGTAAGTGCAGTGTTGAGAATGACCCACCACCCACATGATACCTGCTCCTTGAACAGGTGAAAAAGGGATTGATAAAGTATGCAGAGAAATACAAAGTGCTCCCGTTTGATAAGAAGAGCTGGTAAAATGGACAATGAGAGGTGAGGTGGCCACATGTTGAGGAGTTACATCCCATTGTTTGGACAATAATATCTGGATAATTTACCAAAAAATGAAGCGTGACTTAATGTAAATCAATGACACAAACTCTTGTCCTGGAGAACAACTAAGCCATAGGTTAATAGGTAAGCTAGCATGGCAGAAAAGCACCAGCTCCCACTGCCCCCAAACCAAAACAAAACAAAACAAAACAAAACACTCCAATAAGCTGGTAGAGGTGTGCTGCATAAGGATAGCAGAAAAAGTACGAGAAAATCAGTTCCTTTAGCTAACGATAGCAGTGCAAGTTTTCGTGATTTGCTTGTGATATACATTGATCCAGAGAAAATTAGAGGCAGGTTTTACAGGGGTGTACATTGTGTGCTGTGGATCTAACTGCAATCAAGCACAGCATAACAACATGTCAGTGATCAATTTGAGACAATATTCTGCAACACAAATTCAGGCTGCAGACAGGGAATAGAAAGTGTATACATTAAGAATATAGTTCCTTTCTGAAGACAGATAAAGGGCTTGTCTTACATTTGACCTTTATGTAAAATTACAGGCTAGATAAAAAAAAAAAAAAAAAAAAAAAAAAATATATATATATATATATATATATATATATTTATGTTAACCTTTATGTATTTATTACAAATTTAAATACCATCCCATGTTATATCCAGCATGATCTTGTCAACCATCTAGTGCCCAACTCAATCTGGATCACAAAGGCCATCAGAATCATCATACTTAAATTTTAATGGATGATCTATCTCAGTGTACTGTCTCAGTGTATAGTTACTGCATAATAAGAATAAAACTTGTTAAATGCACAATAAACTTGAAGTTGTAAAAGAAAATTGTTGTTGTAAATGCAGTTTAAACTATCTGTAGCTACTGGACTGTAAACTATTATATGCAGTATATATTTAAACTGTATTAATCTATGTAAAAGTATTTGTACATAAGCTAATCATTAGTTATTATATTAATAGATAGAAGTAGTTATTATAATGAGCTCAATGAACTAATTATAAGTCTGGAATTTAATGTGTTATATACTTTGGAAAACAGGTTACATTATATATTCCTTAAATTCCAGTTAGAAGTGTTTAGAGTACAGTACAGTATTCATCCAGCTGTGTGTGGGGGGTGACTACCTAAATTGGGTTGTTTTCAACTCAAAATTTTTTAGAGTGTGGGAAGACATTCTTACTTTCAACCCCCTCTCTTTCACTCTCTCTCTCCTACACACTTAAACTTCTGTTCTTATTTTCACTTTCATTTATCAGCCCCTTTCTCCGTCTTCCCTCTTTCACCTGACTCACTTTTATGCGTTTACTGCAGTGTGTTTCTCTTTTGTTTTATTTTCACATTTTAAGGAAACGAGAAAGGTTAGTCTGGGTATTTCTCAGTTAAACCACATTCTTGGGGAGTGTAGGATCAACACAATAGTCTGAATTAGTACAAAATGATTCAGATACTTTTCTTTGAATAAAACATTTTACAAAAAATCTTTGAGAGAAGGCTGTTGCTCTTGCCTAAGTTCCGAAACAATCCACAACATTATCGGTCTGAAAAGATGCTCAGTTGCCAAGAAACCTTTAGCAATAAATAAATAAATAAACCACAGGATGAAAAAAGAGAGAAAAAGTGTTCTCAGGATAATGCACCGGCTGCTCCAAAGTCCAGACCTCAGCATTATTAAATGTAAACATGGACAAAATTGTTGGCACCCTTCCATTAAAGAAAGAAAAAAGCCCACAATGATCACTAAATTAACTTGAAACTGACAAAAGTGTTAATAAATAAAAATATATGAAATCAGTTCAATTGAAAAGCAGAATCATTTTATAAAACAAACTAATGAAACTGGCCTGGACAAAAATGATGGTACCCCTAACTTAATATGTTGTTGCACAACTTTTTGAGGCAATCCAAAGTATAATGGGACTTCTGCACCTGTTCACATGCATTTTGGTCAACTCCTCGTGGACAAACTACTCCAATTGTCTCAGGTTTGAAGGGTGCCTTCTTCAGACTGTATGTTTCAGCTCCTTCCACAGATGTTCAATAAGATTTAGATCAGGGCTTGCAGAAGGCCACTTCAGAATAGTCCAATGATTTGCTCCTAACCATTATTGGATGTTTGTGTGTTTTGGGTCATTATCCTGTTGGAGCACCCATGGCCTGTGACTGAGACCAAGCTTTCTGACACTAGGCAGCACATTTTGCTCCTTGCCTTGATATTTAAGTGTATCTTGAGATTTCAATGTACCCTGCAATAGTTCAAGACACCCTATGCCAAACATGACAGGGCCTTCTCCATGTTTCACATGTTTCACATGTTTCACATTTTCTTTTTTTTTTATCTGTGAGCATGGATTATGCTTTGACCTTTGTCCTGAACAGATAAATCTGATAATTGTGAGCATGTCAGAAGAGCATTCAAAAAGAACTTGAAACTCATAACAAGTCAAAACATAATGAAAGTCTGAGTGAATTATTTACTATTATCATTATATCTGCATCAGAATGACGCTGATTTTGCACATGACACCTGGCAGGCAAGATAGTCTAATAACGTATAATGTGTCTCTAAAAAAAGATTTTAAGGTCTGGTTTGCATGGTGTTCATTTTATGAAGTATACATGGCTGCATATCTGTGGGTAGGTGTCACTTTGCAAATGTCAGTGGCCCTTTTTACACAGGGGATCCCCAGTATATTCCCCAATGTAAAAGTGTAATTGTGCCGGTTTTCTGGTTTATCAAAGACGTTTTTCTGTGATCAGCTTTTTAGGTACTGTTTAGTGACGTAAATAGGAGACCTGTGTATTTGTGTCTAAAAGAAAATGCAGGAAGAGTCTCTGGTATTGTAATTCTAAGTCTTCATATAACTGTAAATGTCAGCTACCAGCTACAGAACTGGACCGCTGCTGAATGCCTCCAGTGTCTTAACTGCACTTCTCTATTGTCAAAGGTTTATCTTTATTTTGACACATAAGTCTGCTAAACAAAACGAACGCAGTCCTTTTCGCACTGTACCACATTACCAAATTTACTGTACATTGAAATGTAGTACAGTGCCAAAGGTTTGCCTTAAACTTGCCTACCATCTGCAGTATTTTATATAAAACAATGGATATATACATCAATGGGCCAGTCCTAGAAGAAGTGTGTAACACTGATTGTCTCATTACAGCAGTGCATACCAAAGTCTGATACAAGCTGATAAGCAAACAGTTGGTTCTAGTAGATGGCATGTTGTGGAGAGGGAGGACTGGACATTCATAAAAACCTTAGAAACTTTAAGGATAAATTGTTATAAGCCAGATATTATGGGTCAGAGAATCTCCAAAATGGTAAGGCTTCTGGGCTGCTCCTTGACAGCAATGTGTACCAGAGAAGAGAGACAAACCAGAAACAATGTATTCAGGCTCCCAAGACTCATCAGTGCATGAACATAATGAAGACTATCTCATTTGGTTTTAATTTTGTTTTGCGATCTGATCGCATTCAAATTTCACCTGCCTGCATGAAAAGTCATGTAATGGAGATTAAGATGGAGGTAATGCAAGCCCCAAACCAACAGAACTTCTTTTACCCCAGCTGATGAAATTGTCCAGGCCAAGCTTGTCCACTTCTACAGGAACAGAGTAAACAAAAGTAAAACAGAAACAATGCATATGTTGATGTTTTTTTTTACACAGGAAAAGTACAAACGGATCTCATGTGGTCAAACTGTTTATCCAGTTTATCCAGATACGATCCAGACACAAAACACGTTAATGCAATGTGTAAACATATTCTAAGTCTTGGTGCCAGATACCGCAGGGCACCTTCAGAGGTCTTGTAGAGTCCATGCCTCAGCAAGCTGGACCTGTTATATATACTCAGTGTCAAAAGAATAGTTGCACCCTGGAGGAAGTCTCAGAGTGCTTTACTATACGGAAGGATGATAAAAGTTACCAGGAACAACGAATGATGAAAACTTTGGCTTCACATTCAGAAGTACAGTTTTTCAGTATGGCATTGTGCGTCAAAGGTGACAGTAGGCCTCTGCCTGGACATGTGACGCATACCAACAAGCTCCTCATCTTGGCACTGACCATGGTGCCTCCACGCATGGATTTGTTGGTTGTCTCCACCAAGACAGAAGTGGGACTCATCACTGAAGATGACCTGCTCCCATTCAGAGACACTCCGTGACAGTCTGGCATGACACCATTGCAATCTTTGGTGACACTGATGTGGTGTCTCCGTGCATTATGCAGCCATCTGCCAGTGGTGCTGGCACTAACAGGATGACTCATGGGGGACATCACTGCTTGCTGAACGTCTGCAGTCGTGGCTGTTGGGTCAGTCAGGTACAACGATAAGGCCCATCCGTGCTTATGTCTCATGCACGACTGAGCATGAAACTTGAATCATTTGCATGTCTTACTATGTCAAACTCATGCACCAAGTTTTATTCTTGTCACTTGATTCCTTCTGCGTGCAACTACTTGTGCAGCTATTCTTTTGATGATGAATGTTTTATATTTTTCAAACAATTTAAATAAGGTCAGCTGCACGTAGGGTCCAGAATTACAAAAAAAACCTACTTGTGTAAAGTAACACTGAAAGTAACAAGAAAATGTTTTTTTTCCCCTTTTCCTCTGAAGTTGCTCTTTTGGAGATAAAAGGTTTTGTTCTGACAGTGATGATATATGTCATCCTATGGCTCGTAACAGCTCCAGTTATCTCTATTATAACGATCAGCTATGTGTTAGTCATTACAAATTAGCTTTAGATCAGGTCATGGGGATTTGATTTGTTTGATGTGGTCATGTTTAGAATTCTAGAAACTGTTCAGTTGCCTCTGTTAGTGAGCTTTAATGTTTTTAGCTATTTTTCTTCCTGAGGCTTCTGCTTTGCAGTAGACAGTAATAATTGTGAATAACGTTTCTTTCTGGATGTTTCACTGAGTGGCAGACCTGTAATTTGAGAATCCAACTAGTCATCATCTTTTTTTTGCTATTTCTTATTTTTCCTTCATCGCTTTACAAATTTAAAAAGTGCTGCTTTCAATGTGCATTTTTAAAAGTTGATTTTCTGGGGTGAGTGTGGAGAAGACAGCTTATGATGCCTCTAAAAACACAGCTTTTATGTCATTTGCAAAGTTGGAACACTAGGTAAAATGCAAATACAAACAAAAAGCAGTGATTTATAAATAATCTTTGACCTGTATTCTAAAGAAAATGGTATATATGATGACGAGATTTGTTTTATCTCATAAACTGAGATATTTTTAACCTGTAACATATTAGTTGGAACATGAGCAATTTAAGATTTAAAATGTTGTGAAATTTAAAAGGCTATGATTGGATATAAAAGAGCATCATGAAGTACTTTATGAGTGAGGATGAGCTGAGGTAATGGAATGGGACTGTTCTTCAGTTCTACTTGTGTTTTATGCATCATACATGTACAGCACATATACGTATCAGGTGTTTTATATTTATCCTGCTGCTCTTTTATTTTATGTATTTGCAGTATTTTTTATGAATTTCACAAGAAACATGTCAGTGGAGAACTTATAAAATAAGTATATATATAGTATAGTATAGTATAGTATAGTATAGTATAGTATAGTATCGTATAGTATAGTATAGTAGAGTATACTATACTATATACTATAAAATATAAAAGATATATAAAAAATAGCTGGTTCTAATGAACCTAGAATTTGTTTAAGAACTATTAATGTTATGTTGGTAAGTATTCTAGAAAATTATATGCTCTTACAAAAATTAGAAATCCTAATAAATAACTAAGAATCCACATGGGTTCTTTTATAAAAAAATACTTATGTAAAAATGTATTTAGCTAAATGTATTTAACACTTTAGCTAATATTTAGCGCTAATTTTACATGTAGATTTACTGTTCACTTTTGATTCTATTGGCTTTTTTTATATCTGAATTAAAAAAATGAAACCATTCAAAACAAACAAACAAACATATGTATTTATATATATGTATTACAATGCCACCCGAATGCAGATGATAATAACATTTTCAAAGAGGATTTGTGTTGTCTGCAGGACCAAACGATGTGTGTTAAATGAGATGAAGTGATATGGAGATGCTAAACGGAACTTGAACCTGTTAAACCGTCACTGTTCGTGCATCATTTGTCAGTGCTAACCGAAAGCGAGCTGTGGGCAGGAAGCCAGGGTGAAGTGGTGGGGGGCTCCGTCAGCCTCCAGTCCCTCAGTGGGAGGAAAGAGACCACATGGCTCTATTAGAGCTGTGACAAAGCCAGATAGCTTTGCCAAAAAGCAGCTCTCTGCCTTACTCAGTCTTTCCAGTTACTCCCCCCAGCAGTGATTCATTTTACCTTCATATACCCATAAACAATTGCCATTTACAATAATGGGAATCATAACTCATACATTTATGCCTTTGGAACTTTTAGGTGGATTTTAGGTCAAGTTGAGATATTTTAAGGGTAACATGAATGGTGGGCAAAAAGGATAGACTAATTTCATATACAGGTGTTTAGATAAAGACATAAAACAACCGAAATGATTATTGCTTGTGTCATTTTCCTTTGTTTGAATATATGCTTCATGTTGCACACTGAAATGATGTCTCAGCATTTAATTTCCATGAGGCCGACATGTGGTTGAAATGACAAAGAAGTGTGAGTCTAAATTATAAGTGTCAGGCTAAAGAGAGTGACATGAAGAATGTGGGTATCATGAAGAAGACATGCTAGGGAACACAAACATTAGAGTCAAGCTTAGCAGAAAGAGTGATAAGGATTGTGTTTAAGATATGGTGGTATAGCAACACTGGAAAGGAGTTTATATATATATATATATATATATATATATATATATATATATATATATATATATATATATATATATCACTGCTGTTGAAATAAAATCTCATATGTCCATTTGTTTTTTTAAATGTTGTATTTTGGGAAAACATATAGGTAGACCTCATTAATGTTGCTGTAAAGAGGTAGGAGACGAAGCAGACAAGGATGCAATTGTGAGTTGTGTTGTGTTATTGGTGTCCATGATGTAAGCAGCATTGAAAGAACAGTAACAATAATAATACAAATAATAATAATACAAATACCCCCAGCCAAGGATAAAATCTTCATAACATCTGTGATTACAGGGCAAGGTAAAAACAGGCAAACCAAACAAGCAGATGCATATGATCAGAGACCTAAAGAAGGGTAAACATGCAGGGCAGGGCAGTGGTTCCTAATCTTTGGAAAATACAGGTATATTTGAGTGAATCATACACTATATGGAAACAAACCTGTTTGTGTGGGTATGAGGAGAGAGACTGAGGAGGGAGAGAGAAAGGAAGAGAGGTGTGACTGCCAGCTTGGTTTTAGGAAGCTCCTGTTTGTCATCCTGCTCTCTCAATATAAGCGCTCTAATTGCTCAGAAAATTACAGCCAATGCTAATTGCAGTTGACATGGGCTGACATTACAGTGACGCTGTGAAGCCTCATATCTCCCCCATTCTCCCTCCCCTCCCCCTTTCTCCAATACTGTGCCATCCCTGGGTGACCGCAGCCATGCCCCCGGTGACCGCCCGCTGCCCTCTGCTTGTTTAAAGCTGTCGAGTGGAGAGATGTCGCAAAGTTCAATCTTGTCATGCTCCGGCATCGCTTTCTGCCACCCCCCATCCATCAGCCGAGCTGTTGGTGAATCATCATGATGTGTGTATTCAGTGCACTCTCTCTCTCCACCTGGACACACGCATACACACACACACACCGACCATCCCAGTGGTGTTTCTCCCCACCCGTGACATACACAGCTGTGATTTTCATGTGTATGTGTTGTCATGGAGCCTTATTGCACAATCTTGGCCTGTCCAGCTGTGATTTCAGTATTTGCATTCGCTTTGGAATGCCACCTTCATGATGCTTGCATATAACCCAATATAGGCTGTGTAGGTGATTATGACATTAAATGTAAATAATGTGTGGGCATTGTATAGATTAATACATATTTAAGTCTATGAAAATTAATATTCTGTTCATCATCAAAAGAATAGTGGCACAAATTGTTTCACATAGAGGGGATCAACCAACATGAATGAAACTTGGTAGGTTGGTTTAATTTCATGAAACATGCAAGTTTCACATTCTGGTGTGTATGTGACGTAAGCACGGACGGCCCACGATTGCGGACATTCAGTGAGAAGTAATGCCCTTCATGAGTCATCTTGTTAGCGCTAGCACCATTGGCAGACGGCTGTTAGATGCAGGACAGCTTGCACATAGACCATTACAACAACTGCCATCAACACCAAGTCAACATCCTCAAAGACTGCAATGGTGTCATGCCAGACTGTTATGGCGTGACTTAAAATGGCATTGGGTCATCTTTAGTGATGAGTCCCACTTTTGTCTTGGTGGAAACGATCAACAAATCCGAGCCACCGTGGCCAGTGCCAAGATGAACAGCTTTTTGTCAGAAGGCCTGGTGTCAATCCACTTACCACAAAACATTGACCATAGCCGTCTGAATTTGTCATAATATATTGTTCCTGGTCCTCTTTATCTTTCATCCGAATAGCATTTCAATCTGACACTTCCTACTGGGGACAACTGTGTTTTGATGATGAGTGTATATATTTGAATATAAAGACTATGTACATATGTAGGGTTATTTAAAGTATTAATGTTGTGTATGGATGTATGTGCATTTGTATAACGGTTTTAATGTATATAATACATATGTACAAGCAGTTTGTCATGAGGGACTACAGGTCAGTAAGGTCAGTTAAAGTAATAGATATCTCAGTGTATTTTGGCAGGTGATTATTTTCAAGTAATGTTTAGGATTTTAGGTTAGGGTTAGCAGCATTACCTTTAGTTATGCAAATAAGACAAATTAAATATGAATTTACAAAGTTACAGAAACCAAATTCCACAGAACAGGATTTTACAGCACACATTGTTAAAACTTCTTTATTTATGTATTATAGTAACAAAAAATAATGAGTTACTGCATCCTTTTTTAGTTGTAGCTATCTCCTGTGGTTATCTTTGTATATCTGTGGTGTTCTGAGCATATATACTGTACGTGTGTGTGGGTGTGTGTGTGCGCGTGTGTGTGTACGTGTGTGTGTGTGTGTGCGTGTGTGTGTGTGTGTGTGGGTGTCGACCGTGTGTATGTCAGCCTATATGTGTGTGTAAGAGTACAGGGAGTGCTCATGCATGTGTGTAAATCTGCACTGGCCCCTGTGGGCTGGGATGTGTCACCCCTTTGTCTCGTCACAGCTAATAGGAGCTTGAGCAGCCAGGCGTAGGGGCTGTGACAGATCAGACACATAACCCCCCCTTACACTTCTAACCCCAGCAACCCACCCACCCCCCCACCACCTGCCTCTCACCCCCACCACCTTGGGCACTTTTAATCTTAAATTAATTTCAGGTCAAAACCTACTGATCTGTGGTACCCACACTTCCGCCCGCTGGGCAGCTGTAGCAAGGTTTGGAACAGGGCAACCGGTAACTAGGATCTGCATAGGGAATTCCACTGATTTTTCAAAACTGCTGCATGATTAAATCACTTACATGTAATCAAATTTATTCAGAGTGGTTTGATGTGAAATGAACCACAGTTGAGAAACCTACAGAGTCAGCATTATTAACAGCACTGGTGACAGGAACCAGATGTCTGAGGTTTGAAATACTTCTAAAGGCTACCTTATAGAAAGCTAGTGGATGAATTGGTAATGAATATTATTATAAGATATATAAAACCTTGTATCTTCAAAATGGGAACCTTTTAGGATAATCATCATTACAGCCGATGTAAAAGACATGTTTGTTCACTCGTTGTTCTGGTTCCTATTCCTACCGCCATATAGGAATCTCAGTAATTTTCAGAATGACTGTTTATTTAAATTTTGATGTAAAGGTGTTTTTGACAAATCTAAATCACTGCTGATAGTTATGCCCCTGAGGGGGTGACTGTGAAAATGAGTATGGTTAGTTTTCATCATTTTGAGCCCTGCTTTCACCAGGCATGCACTATGACTTATTGTAATTGATACAATAAATCAATACATCATGTTTCACATCATGTGCCATTTCCCAAGGTAAAGCTGGGGAATAGCACATGTGACACTGTCAACAAATACAAAACATCAACAGCCTTTACAAGTGACTCCTGAGGAGCTGGGGTCAACAGGGCCAGGCAGAAGATTCTACTTGACACGATTCCCTCCTGACCTTTACACTGAAGCTATGTCCACTGCAAGTATAGGCTGTATGCTCAGAAGCAGTTCATTTTCAGGTCTGGCACACTCAAAACAAGGTCTGGGAGCTCACTGCTAGTTCCTTTATCATTTCCACAAACCACACTCATAAGCACAATATAACTAGTATGTATGACCAGTATAGACATGGGCCCTCACATTTCATCATTCGTTGTTTCCCTTGATATCCAACTTAACTATACCAATATAGCTCATCCATTGCTGCATAGTTTGTGCTTCTGTAGTGTTTAATTAGTGGTCACAGAATTTTGGTAAATTATTCACAGTCCAAAAGCGACACTAAGGTGCTTAAAAACCCCAGCAGCACTGCTGTGTCTGATTGACCCATACTAGCACACCACACACTTACACACCACCACCTGGTGGTCCAGACCTTTGAAGGACAGGATGATAAGAGACTAACAAAGTATGCAGATAAACAGATGGACTACAGTCTGTAATGGCAGAGCTGCAAAGTGCATTTATGATAAGTGGACTGTAAAATGCACTTTGTGTTATTACATAGGTGTGCTTAATGAAGCAGCTGATCTAGCTACAGTATAACAAACATAAATCTACATAAATCTAACTACATGTACAAGAGTAAAACTCTTTGCTGGTTTTATGGAGTGGTGATCCCAGATATGCACTTACATGCTGCAAGCAGATATATCGTGGCATTTAAAATGGTCTTATAGCTTGTCAATATTTCAATATATTTAAGATTTAATAAGATTAATTTCTCCAAAACATTTGGTCATGTGATACATCAAAGGCTTCTCAATTTTGACATTTATTAACAATTAATTTGAATTTTTAAAAGCCCCAGAGATATCACATGACCAAATGTAGTGTTTTGTGCTAATTTTATTTCAATTAACATGTAGATGTATATGTGTTGAGTAGTATGTGTGTGTGTATTTATGCATGCATGTGTGTGTGTGCGTGTGTGTGTGTGTGGGTGTGTGTGCGACCGATTGGTGGATGTAGCACTGATGCATTTTGACAGCGGGTGCCCTGGCTGGCAGCATGCGCCACCATATTGCCTGGCTCCCCGGGGAAAGGGGATCAGCGTGCCAGCCTTGCCAGGAAGTGATAATAGGCGCAACACGTCTTGCTTTCGCACATTAAGGCGAGTGAAGGGTGACAGATCGGAACTGTGATACTGCCGTGTGGAAAAAAAGGGCTGCTCCACCCGTTTGCCATGCAGCCTCAGCTTATGATGAGCACTGCTAAACTACAGCAACTTCTGCACTGATGTGTGCAGATGTAGCAGCACTAGCTTTAGAGGATTCTGAAAGAAGTTTGAGGTCCTGGATGTAGTCTTTGAACATAAAATCACCGGTGAGTTGTAAAAGAAAGAGCCTTGCATCCTTGTGTGTTACAATTTATATGTATCTTTGTGTAGTGCTTACATTACCCTACAGATGTACACTCACCAAGCACCTCATTTTGGGAATTTGTTTGTTTTTTTCACTTATTGCCCATTTTATCAGTTCTGCTTCACATAGATTGCACTTTGCAGTCCATTTGTTTCTCTGCATTCATTGCTGGGCCCCTTTTACCATTTTCTTCAATGGTCAGGACCCATACAAAACCCATTCTCTGCACTGCATTGGTGTGTTGGTGGTGTTACTGTGTTGTGCTGGTATGTGTGGATCACCTGATTGCATGTTACTTTGAGAATAATAATTGATCTATAAATGTATTAACAAAAATGTGGGAGTTATGGGACAAATAATACTATATTTTCCACACTGGTCAGTGACCGTTAGGATTCTGGAAATACACTGTCCTGCAACATACAAGCCAGGGCTTTGGGTGGTGGGGGGCTGGTCATTCCATCTTCTGTCCATAGTTGTGCCATGTTAGTCCATCCATAGTCATTCCATCCATCCATCCATCCATCCATCCATCCATCCAATGCAGGTATGTAATTGTTGCTATTCCAGATAGCATGGTATCCAGGGCTGAAATATTGTTTATGTTTGTTGTTATAAGATAGCTGGATGTGTTTAAGCTCTTTATTCACCTCCCTATTGTTATCTTCTTTTTCTCCTGCTATGAAAAATGTCCACTTCTTTTTATTGTGAATTAACTTTAGCGCTTCTGTGACTCAGGTTTTATTACTATGGAATACTGTAAAAGGTTTTGCATTCAAGGAGGCCACATCTACCTAGTCACTTGTATTCTAAATAAAAGAACTGGTCTATATACGGCACATTCTAATCGACCTTTGAGAAAGTCAATGTCACTTTTCACTGAATGGTGATTCTTTTCACTCTCCCTTAGCCTCTGTAACTTTTGACTTCTGTGGTGAGCAGAACCAAGGACTGATTAATAAGCATTTCAAATGTAGCCCTAGCACATGTCCAACATCTTGATAACAGAGCTGGCAAATCAGGTGGTGCTAGAACCGTGAGTATAAATAGGCATTTGACCTTTCACTTTCAAAGTACTGGGGTCATGACCCACCACTTTTGGATGGAGTCAGGGGTGCTTAATTTTTTATAGCATTGACACAATGGGCACAAAGTGTGGACATTTTCTCTAATAGTAAAGACTGTGTGAGTTCATGTTTAGTGTGAGGAGCTGCAGCTCACTAATCTGTTCAACTGTTAATCTGGTCTGCACCAAACAGCAGAACCATGGTTCAGCAAAACTACTAGGCAATGGCTCTTTTGTGAGTTAGCCTGGTTCAGGTCACTGCTGGTGATTATTTTTACAACAGTATAGAGAGAATTCAACACCAGTTGTACTTCTCTCAGAGAACTTCACTCAGTGCACACTAGCACTGTACTGTCCATATAATCTGTTTTTTTTTTTTAGCATTTTACTCTTTACACATGCTTATATTGTTCTTGAAGCACAAACTGCTGCTAATAATAGCAAAGCAATATGAGATTTCTGCTCATGGATCATCATCAAACATTAATGACCTGACTGGTTACATTTAAGTTGGTAAACCAATCATAAAAAAGATGTAATGTGTCAAATGTTTTTTGTGTTGCTTTGATTGTGATAAATGCAGTTAAGCATCATTGCTGTCTGTTTTTCAATAGTAAATGTTATAGTTCCTGCAGAATATCTCACCAATAATTAAATGTGTCTAATTTGGTGCACTATGAGTGTAAAGCCTAAAATCAACTGAACCTAAAGAAAAAAAAGTCACAAAAAAAAAACTCTTTGAGGACTTTAGAAAATGAATTGGGCGTAAAAATGAGGAAATGTTAGTGAGCAAGGTTTACGCTTTCAGCAGCAAAAAAAACCCCTGACGCTGTGCATGAATAGGTTTATAGAGACATGCTATTATCATGCAATTTAAAAAGTATGATAAGAAGTGGTCTAGCTTCATTTTGTCACTCTGCCAGCAGTTTTACTATTATTATTATTATTATTATTATTATTATTATTATTATATTTTAATCTACTACTTTTGAATGTGTGGCGCCACCCCTGGGCAAATGTAACATACTGATGATTATTTTGGGATTTTTTCCTGTAGAGCAGTAGATGAGGACCACACAGACAAGAGAGACAGGAGAGAGGTTTATTTTGTAAACAGTGTTAATTATGTGGGCTGAAGAAGCAGTGGCATTTGCTTTGGGTGTAAATATAGAAGTATAAAACAGGGATCACATGACAGAGCTAATAGCTTTAAATCAGGTTTTCCAAGCAACAAATACTTCACACCAATGCTAGCAGATGCAAAAGTACACTATTGTTTTCACTGCTGTACCAGAAATTACCTAAATAAACAGCTTTAGAGTTTAATCTGTAGGTTCTGGTACAATTTTTGTTCATTAAGAGACACAAAACAAAAATTAAATGAATGCCTGGACTAATAGAGCAACCATGGACCACGCCAAACTTACATGACCAAACACACATTTTTATCACTAATGCTGCCTAAAAACTCTGCCCTCAGAAGGTATTTGGACTTTTTATATTTTAATGGAAATCTATATGATTTAGAATAGATTTCATGGCCTCTCTATCATTAATATTATTTGTAATTTTACTATTTGCATTCATTCAGAGTACAAACTCAGTTTCAAAAAAGTTGATATAGTATGTGGGATACTAATAAAAACAGAAAGCAAAAAATAGATTTCAGTTTGACCTGTAATGCATTAAAAATAGCTATTTTACATACAACAGTAAAAGAACACAATATGTGGTTAACTTGATGTTTTTCATAAATATTTGGTTATTCTAACTTTGATGCTCACACTATATTTCAATAACAGCTGGGATGGGATCAGGTTTAACACTATATTACATTTCCTTTTAACAAAACTTAATAATCATTAGGCTACCACAGATACAAACTGATCCAGTTTTTCTTTCTTTAGTTATACAACTCCTCAGCAGTGCACCTGTACAGAGCCTTTATTGTCATATTTTGAGTTTAACAATACACATGTTTTCAGTGGGAGACAGTTCTGGACTCCAGGCAGACCAAGTCTAGCAGTCGCACTACAATCAGGCAAATTCTAGGACCCACACTCTCTAAATTAGGCAACCATGCTGTTAAATCTTATGCAAAATGTTTCATGACGTTGCCCTGTTGTAAGCATGGGTGTCCCTGAAAAAGACAGCATCTAGAAGGCAGCATATGTTGTTCAAAATATGTTTAGTGTGAATGGTCCTTTCACGTGTGCAACTTTCAAGTATGCAACTAATACACCCCCCCATGACTGACCCTGGTTTTTAAACTTTATACACACACAAAAATAAGTCAAACTCAAAATTCCAATGAGGTAGGAAAGTAGAAAAAAATTGCAGAAGAATATGCACAGGAGAGAAAGTAAAGTGCAGCTTTACAGTACAATACAGAAGTGCAGTAGCTAAATGCAGCTTCTCTATGTTTTGTTCGTACCTTAGGCAGGATCAAATGACTAGTTTCTAACAATCTGGTTTTAAGGCAGCACGATCTGAGGGGTTAAAGCATATGCCTTCCTTTGAAGTATTCAGAGTGCATTGTTTTGATATGATATGCACTGTAGAAGATGCCTTGCAATTGCTATTCTAATACTGTTCCAGGATACTGCTCTTATAACACATTATGGCTCCATCATCTGTTTAAAATGTTGTTTTTGAATGTTCCTAGTCATAAACTGCTCTTTCCCAGTTTCTCTGGAGCATGTTTTAGGTATCATTTTCAAAATAAATATATATTAAAAAAAACAAAACAGTAATGCTGATTAGGAAAAACATAAGATATATTGTCCTTTGAATGTTTCCATTCAAAAAACATGTCACAAGTACATTTATAAATCACTGCGTTTTGTTTTAATTAGCCTTTTATCTACATTTTTGGGACTGGAATTTAAGCTCTATCTTTAATAACAGTGAATTTTTGTGTAATACTGTGTTGTGCATTCTTCAAGATGCATGAAGGAATAAAGAGAATAAAGGGATTCTGATTTTTCTTAGCTACACATCCCTAATAGACATGCCACATGGAAAACTCAAAGGGCACATATCATACTTTTTTCTTTTTTATATATATATATATATATATATATATATATATATATATATATATATATATATATTATTATAATATATATATATATATTTTTTTATGTACCATAAATGGCCATAATTTTCATCTTTTGTTTATTTAAAAATTGTGCCATTAAGACCAGAGTTCTTTCTGATTGGCTGCCCTGTTTTGTGGCTCATTTTAAGTACTTAGAGCTGAAACACCATGTAGAACTTCAGTACAGAGGGTTATACCTAACCTGCTGTAGATAGATGTATATTACAGAAACAATACATTTAAAGCGGATGGTTTGTGAAGCATGGTTTCCATACACAAACTGTATGCACTGGTTAGTGAAAGGTATGTTTTGAAACTTTGACAATTCTCACTTATTTGAAACTCCTTTACTTTCAAAAGCGAGGGATATGGGCCCTTTAAAAGCGCCAGATCAGCTAGTTTGAAAATTAGTTATTCAAGAGTGTTTATTCATTTCTACTGTTACTAAAACCAAAAACCACAGTTACATTTTAAACTTGCGAACATATTTAAACTAGCTGAATATGTGTAATACATGACACATGACAAAAGCAAAAGAACCTTCATTTGCTACATATGAAAAAAACATTACTGGATTAGTAATTCCCAAACCAATGAAATCAGAGATTTACTTGATGTTACCACGTTTGGAGAAAGTGAGTCACTATAGACATAAACAATCCCTTCTGCTGTCATTTTGCAAGTACGATCGTGTAGGGCCAAAACATCTTTAGGGCAGGACTAGACCACATTTGTTTCACTTTTTATCTGACTGACTGAGGTCAAAAGAGCAGTAAATATGCCCATTTATTCTTGACTAAAAATGTGGTATGATCAAGTTGGTAATAGGAAAAATGTCTAAAAACTTTCTGCAACAATTTTAAAACTATTTGTATGAGAAAATATGATAACTGGTATATTTGTAACCATATGATTTTCAGGCTGCTGGTTGGGCCAGGGTTTAAAACTCTTCAACTCACTCTCCCAGTAAAGCCTAAAGGCATAGTCTGATGTCTGATCCTCCTCTCCTGTCCTCTGTAATTATTCTGGTGTAAAATCCCACCAAATAAACCCTGCTCCAACTCCACTTGCCGTGCCTGGCACTCCTTTGCCTGATGACTGCTGCCCCTTTCTCTCTTGTCTGTCTGCCCCCTCCAACACCGCCACCCTTCCCACCCTTCTCGCCCTGGGCCATGCTGTGCTTGGTGAAGCGCTCTGCTGCGAGTGTGTGTGTGTGTGTGAGAGAGTGCATGTCCCTCCATCAACAGGGTGAGTTACACAGGTCGACGGTTCAAACGTGGGTCACAGCTCCACGCTCTGCGTGATTGGCCTGTGACGTTGGCTCTCGCCTGTTTACACAGTGGTCCTGCACCCGGCACTTCGATCCCTGCTGAACTCTCCAGCATGCTCCCAACCTCGTTGTGCTTAACATGCAACAGACACAGGCAAAGGCAAATCCAATAGACCATCACAAAAGGGCAACAGTGTTTTTTTGTTGTTGCTTGTTTGTTTGTATGTTGTTTCCACAGGGCCATCCATGAACACTATGGCTCTCAGCACTATAGTTTTTGTTGCTACTCCTGCTACTACAAACCCTAGGCCAATACTATCTGCTTACAGATGCTGCAGCCTCTACCCTACTGCACAAAATAAAGTTTCATAAATGTTTTGCAGTTCAGTGATGACCAGAGGAGGATGGGGACCCCTTTTCAGAAGAACGTATAATTACTATAAAAGCTATACTATAATATGAACGCTCCACTGAAAGATTTATTTTATGGAAACAAATGTGGTTCCTTTAGGAATTCATCTTTGTTCCTAAAAATACCTTTAACTGGCATACAACCCTATACTATATGAAGGTTCCACTGAAAGGTTCTTTAGAAAACCAAAAGGGGCTCATCTACAGATTTTTTAAATAATTGTGTATAAGAAAAACCTTCAGTTGGTATAAAACCTCTGTATCATACAACACAGTGGTTCTTCTGTGGAACTGCACCAAATAACTGTTTTTATCACCTCTAATTTCTAAGTACTGTCTTAGTATTATTTTGGCAAAATAGATCTTTTACAGTGCTTAAGTAAAACCTAATACCGTGTAACAGTTTTAGATTTAGATAAAGGGTTACCTTAGAGTGTTCTTTAAGCAATGCTATAGAACCAGTTTTGGTTCCCTAAATAACCTTGTTCAGAAGATAGATTCTTTAGGGAGCCAATAGTGCTTCTCTTTCTATGGCATCCCTTTTATGAAAGAACACTTTTCGGCAGTTATTTTTTTTCAGTAATCTGTGATATTTTTGAGATAGATGCACATGTCATCACGTCAGGTGTGCATGTATTTGAAAGCAAAAAGTAAATTTACATTCCTATTAAAAGGTGCCATGGTATACTAAACAGCAAACCACTTTCATTACTGTTAAAATCCAGGAGACTTTGTGAGGAACTTTATTATTTTGCACAGAAACGCAACATAAAGGTAATGCTCTGTACTCATTTAAAGCTTGCGCCCTGGATTCCTTATTTACAAATAAATGTTATTCTTATTTACAAAACTGGCTCTCCAAAGAACCATCCGTTGACAGCTGTGGCACTGGGCCAAGAACCCTTTGTGAAGAGTGCAGGACAGCTGATAAAAGAAACAGATGTGCCTACGACTTTAAAACTGCATCACCTTGGTCATGTAAAACATATTGAAACCACTAGTGTCCATATATATCATCTGACGTGTAAAACTTCCAGATAGAAAGGAAGACTTTTCGAATGTATATTAATGTGTGATGTGTGAGTGGACTCCTAAATTAGCTGTGGCAGATATCATACCACACTTCTGCATGTGTGGAAAAGATCCATGAGCGCTGTTCTTCTAGTCTGGCTGGCCATCTAGTGGAGTGCTTGGGATATACAGGGATAATGAAACTGAAGGAACATTGATGGTAACTACGGACTGGAGTATCTGATATTTAGATATCCATTCTAAAGCGTGAGGATATAAAAAAAATGGCTGAAGAAAATATATCACAAATTATAAAATGCGATTTAGCTTCATGCTTTTAATCTCTGGCCTTTAATGTAATGTATAAGATATAACTGATTTTTATTAACTGAGGAAATCAACATGTAAAAATCCAGTGCTTGCATCGTAGCTTCATTATTTCTAGGTTTGATAAACGTTCGGTAACAGCTTCATAAATTTACATTATCATAAACATTATCATTTATACCTGGACCAGGCCTAGCTTTGTAACCTGAAGCTGTGTAGAAAGACGTTTTAATGAACAGAACTGAACACAAATTAGTTAAAGAATAATAGCGTTAAAGCATCATAATACGATCCTTATAAAAAGTATTCTGGTGCTCTATGAAGAGTTCCATCAAAGTTCGTCCATACTTCCCAAGAGTCCTTTTCTTAGTTAGTCTGCTACTGAATAATTCCCCAGCAGAGGTGAGATGTTGTAAAGGAACATTCTGAATCGTACAGGCTCTCCCTGCAGCTCATGGTGTGACTTTCGCAGAGGCCAACATCTCAACATCTATGACTTTGTCAAACTCAGAATATGAACTCCCAAGACAGGAACTGCAGCCAAGAATAATTGATGGCTTATTTTTACATGCAACATTAATTGTTGATGTATTAACATGCTCAACTGATGCAAGTTATTTAAGTGCCAACAATTTATCAACTAAATTTAACTGCACTGCAGTTTTTTATTTGCTTTCAAGTCTCCTGAATAAATGTGTGAAGCTGAAAAACCACAACACTGCTAGGAAAGATAGTGGTGTTAACCTCCGACGCGTTAACACCTTGCAATATTTCTTTGTTAGTTTGGAGTGGAAAGTATTTCACTCCATTTTTCCTGGAATTTAAGGCATGGTTTGTAGGGCGGTCACGCACATACTAATAATGTTCAGATTGCTTCCGGCGCTGGCATAGCTAGGTCAGGCTTTGTTACTTTGTTTGTTTCAATGAATAACGTTTTCTACCGTAGACTTTCCCCCTATGTGGTTAAAAGCTTCTGAAGTATTTTGTGGTCGTTTTTGCTCATCATTTGAAGTAATAAGGTGGAGCTCATCTGGGAGGTTCCTGTCTTTTTTGTTTGACCTCTTGAATAATCATAAAGGAATAAAAATAAATGAACTCTCAGAAATAAAGTATCTATTTTCTGTGGAACTTTGGAGGTTTCTTAAGGTTGGTGAAGTTAGAGAATTGTGGCTCGACAAGTATTCATGTTCAGTTGCTCTTGTGTCTTTTTCCCTATTCTTCTTAAGAGGGGACCAATAAAAATGTATTTTTACCTGTCAGGTTTGAGAAAATTGCTCTGCCTGTGGCAAATCCAGCTCAGTTATCTGTTGTTTTATCCAGTTCCAACACACAGTGGACCTATTTGCAAGCTTGACAATGTAAACTTGTGCCATCCACTAAATGTTTACAAAGATTCTCAGTCTTTCATGTGTTGAAAAAGTCCATGATGTCCTCCTCCAACAAGACAACACTGATGTACTACTATAATATTAGGTTCCTTTCTAGAAAATGGACACTTAAGTCATCATGAATGACCTAACCGACCTTTTGTATGCCGTTCTTCACTATGTTCATACAAAAGAAAAAAGAAAAACACCCCAGTGTCACTTCTGCCGACTGATAACACCCAGCCAAAAGTGTCCTGGTGACTAGCATAAACTGTTCAGCACCAGATAAACTTTACATCTACAAGGTGAACCAACAAGGTAGTAGTGTCTAATAGAGTGAGTGGACACAGTGCTTATTAACTCCAGAAGCACTGCTGCCTTATTTATTCAGCACAACACTCACTAACACATCACCGCCACGTTGGTCTCATAGCCTGCAGTTCTGAGTATAATCAACCACAAAGTGGTCTGTACTAACAAAATATACAGAGCAACAAGTGAACTACAGTACACTGTACAAACACTGTACAGTACTGTTTGTACAAAGTTCACACATGTGGTGAGTGGAGCTAATAAAATCAGCTATGAGTGTAGATACAAGGAGATGTACGTCATGAAGTTTTCTGTGATTTACATGTGGAATGTACAGTATCAGCATTACAGGAAAGACTGTTGAGTCAGAAATGTGCATTCTTTCATTTTTATAAGTCTCCTAGATGTAAGCACTTTGGTGCAGTGTCAAGTTAATGAAGTGAATGTGCTGTATAATACTGTATAATACACACACACATGCACGGACACACACACACACACACGCATGGACACACACACACACACACACACACAAACACACACGTTTATGAAATGCTGACTCAGTGAATAAGATTAGCAGATAAGCAAGATTAACAAACACATTCATAACATTTTTATTCAAATTTACTAGTTGTACTTTTAGATGATAATTTATCACTGAGCTGATTTAATCATGTTAGGTGAAATAAATTGATGACGCAATTTTCTCTTTCATTTCTCCCAGTGAGGGTTTTTTTTTTAGAGCACAGCACTTTCAGTGTTGATACACTGTATACAAACACTTCCAAGAAGTCATGTCTGAGACTGAGAAAGAACCAAATGAAGGGGACCTGTCCTAAGACTCGGGATCCACAGGATCACATTTCATATGGTTTGGGATTTTTGATGCCTGAAACCAGAATTGTACATGTATATAGCTGTACATTTAGAGTGCGTTCACCATTCAGGGTTGGGATACACTTCCTTCTTGTTTTTGAAATAAAGCACAAGATTTCCATATACACATACAATGCTTCCATACCAAAGATCGTAATCAGCCATTTTTGTGTTAAAGTGATTTGAATCAGTTTAGTTCAGTATTCATTCAAATAGCTGGGTGGAGACTAGTGAACGCTTTTATTTCCGTCTTTCTTTGAAAATAAATGCTTTCTGCCTTATTTTTGAGCTTGTGTTTTGATCTTGAATGGTTTGGGTGTGTGCACAGTGTGTAGTGTATGTCCGAGAAAGAAAATGAGACAGAGAGAGAGAGATAGAGGGATGGAGAGAGCATGCACTGCAGCATGTGGTTTTGAACAGCGGATGGGCGGGTCATCCTGTGAGGTGCACATAACCCTCTGTGTGTGTGTGTCTAAAAAAAAAGAAATTGAGAGAGAGAGAGAGAGAGAGAGAGAAAGAATTAAAAGAAAGAGTTCAGCAGGCGGAACAGGGGGTGGGGGATTTTTAAGGAAAGATATTTTTAAATGGCTTCATTTAGATGTTTAATAAATAAAGCACCGTCTGTATTATTTAGTAATGAATAAGGCAATCAGTTAATTTATGCATTGTTTAATTAAAACAATGCTCTGGAGTTTAAACAGCTAAAGTTCTAGGTCATGTGGCTCACTGGTCTTTTGTAAGGAAACAACTACACTGATATGATAAAACTCGGTGGGCAGGTCTGACATTGCGAAATGCTAATGATTCAAGTTTCACACTAAGCTGCACATGTGAGCAGGGGGACTCGTCTTTTAGCTGTGCCTGACTGGCCGAACAGTCACGATTGTGGCTGTTCAGTGAGCAGTGATGCCCTCCATGAGTAATCCTGTTAGTGACAGCACAACTGGCAGTGGGGGGGAACACAAAGCAGGACCACATGCATGCAGAGCGTTACAACGACTGCACTTAACTTTATCGCAGGACACCATTAGTGCTGTGTATGCCACCTTGTTGGCTTAACGCCATACCGAAGGACACTAGTTCTGTATGTGTAGCTCAGTAAATATTGCACATATCAGTCTAAATGTATCATCATTATTGCTCCTGGTAACCTTTATCTTCCTTCTGATTTTCAGTGATCAGTTCAGATCAATTTCAAAAGCCTCAGCTTTACGTTTTTTGGAGAAGTTATGACTGATTTTAATACATGCTAATGATCATTGTCTTATAGAAGTAGTTTCTTTGGTCATTTTTTAGCTTGACTGACACACAAACCCAAAGTATACTACATCCACCACTCTACTTAACAGTTGGCAAGGTGTATCTTTCCCTTAAATGCTGCTTATTTTTTCTTTTCCATACAGATCATGTCTTTGCAAGGGACGCTTTGAATTGTGCAACACCACTGCTGTGTCAGCTAAACCTTCCTTTAGGTCCTTTACCATCACATTTCTGGGCAGTATACAAGCACTTCTGTCTGAGTGTTTTCTTGGTATTCCTTTTCTTGACCTCCACTATTCCCTTAACTGCCATTTCTTTATTGCATTTCAGATCAATTCAGTATTGTGCTCTGGAATTACCTTCAGCTAACAACTCCTATTGGCATTTCTGGACCTACGTAAGCAGTCTTAATCATTTAGTGAAGACTAAGAAGTTATGTTCTAAAACACATTTTGCACATTATTACAGTACATTCAATCAAATATAACTGAGTATTAACATTTATTTGTTTGTTTGTTTATGCAAAAATGGATTTCACACCTATGGATTTTTTCAGGCCTGAAGCAAGAGTTTGAATATTTCTTCTTGCGACAAAATGAAATCTTAATTTTTTAACTTTAAAAAACTCTGAAAGTCAGTGTAAGTCAAAGTAGAGAGCCTTTAACTGCATGTCTACACAATATAAAGGGCAGTCACTCAGGAAAAAATCGCACAAAATAGAAATATATCCAGTGGATATTCTAGATACATATCACTCAAACACAAATTCAAGGAAAGGCCATTGTTTATCTCCTGCTTCATCCACAAGTTATCAATCTTCTGTCTTTAGTCTTAACTAGCTAGTGATGCAGCACTGACCTGCACTGAGAGCAAATTGGTTTGTCCAACCGGCTTCACAGCCTAGCAAATGTTATTTAACTATGCCCGGGATACCTCTGAAAAACTGCAATATGATTGCCCAATTTCTGTCCAAAAGAGTCCAGCAAAGTGGCTTTCCAATAAAAAACAAAACAAAACAAATATTTTGCTACCACTGAAGCAGAAACCCCCTGGTGAGTGAGTTAGCAATCTTCCAATGCCGGAGTAGCCAGCCAACAAGGGATCCCACCGAATACCAGAGGGTATTTTACACACTGGCCGTAATTCATTGCTTTTAAGACTGTAAATATGGAAGAGTTATAGTGCCCAAAAGTGCTCAAAATAAATACTGATAGATTCTATCTATATTATCATCAAAATGAAGGACAAAGTCAAGTGACATGAGTGCAAGTTCCATTTTATTGACCATAGTAGTTATTTACAGAAAGAGAAAAAACACATTATGCAGTTATTTTTTAATCTACTTTTATATATATATATATATATTCCTTTTGGGGGGTGGCAGGGTTGGCGGAAGGTCTCTCATTACTATCACAAAATAATTCTGTGGTTACCCCTCATTAGTGTTCTTACTGATGTGTCACAGATTTGGTGAGTTATCACTGCTGTCCCTGCGGAGATTTGAGAAGTGCACGGTACAGAAGCCATATTCACAAAGCTTTATCCCCTGAGTTATTTAAGAATATCACAAGGTAGTCACACACCAAACATTAGGCTGAAAGAGAAACCACTAGAAGAAGATCCATAGAGGGCTGACCTTTGTTTTCTGAAAAAAGTAGGGTCTGAGAAAGAGACGAGAAACATCAGCAGTAGCTCTTTAAATAACTCCTGAGTGAACTCTTTGTGAATAGTGGCGTAAGTGTTGCTTTGTTTCTAAACTGCTCAGTGGGAAAGGGTGCCAGACTGAGTCAAAATGTATAAGCGTCTTGTTCACTAGTGTGTGTGATTATGCAGTAATCACTGTACGTGAACTGCTCTGGACGTCATAGCCACAAGATCCTCCTTTTAGAAATGCAGTTTAGGCTTCCATATGTGAATGTTCACTTGTACATATGATATGTTTAGTTTGTACTTGGTCCTTACCTTCAGTGGATATACAGTATCCCTCTCTATCTATATATAAATATGTTTTAAAACAGCTTTCCACAGCTGTCTTTGGTTGGTTGTAGTATACTGCATGTCTAACTTCCAACAATTAGCCAAATTGCCCAGTGGCCCATACTTAACAGTATTACGCTATTTAAAAATTACAATTGACTTATGATGTATAGTATGAACATTCTCATTTTTTAGACTACCATAGTGCGAAGTTGCCTTTTTTTGTAATTTACCATTCAGCATGTTATTATTTTCCCTGCTCGTTTAGTTAAGAAACTTCCACCCCAGCTATTTGACAGCCAGTGTAAAGAGTTTGCCTGCTCCTAGCTATATTTGGCTATGCAATTTAGCACTTGGGGCATTAATGATGTGATCATTTTGTGCTACTTTCCGTCTTTGGTAGCTCATTAATTGGGTCACTGGGATGTTAAGCGCCCTGACTGCTCACAAGGGCCATAAAATCGGACAGCGAGTAGCTAGCAAAGGAGAGTTCACAATACGGTACAGGGCAAACACAAGAAACAGCAGCTGGAAAGAAAGCTAATTAAAATGTTTCGCTTTGTTCTCGTCATGTGGCCTCAAGTACTGTGTTACTGCAATATGTGGGATTATTAATTTGCAACTCCAATGTTTCCCTTCTGATCTAAACCTTTTGATCTCCTTTTAGCTCGCCAAATATCTATCTATATACATAGTAGTTTTACAAGTTAATACACTTAACTGGTTAAAATACAGGTCAGGTACATTTACAGTACATACATTGAAGCATTTTTGCTAGAAGTGTGATTTGGTCAGAAGAATGGACCTCTATTGTTTCATCAAGTGCATCTCAAGTGCATTCATGGTATCTACCCGTATGGTTTAGCCGAAAAACAACATTTAGTAGTAAGTCTGAACAGTCTGTGGAGTTCATAGTAATACTGTCCTGATTATCAGCCTTGTTGGATCTATGACCCGCACCCACATACTCTTTCATTTTTTTATTCATATTTGAATCATGTAAATAAATATGACTCAACCAGAGTAACATTTGTTGGCTGTAAAAGAGCATCATAATTTAGCTTGAAGTGGTTAGAAACATGTACTGGATAACCTGGCAAGATGTTTCTTTACCGTCCTCACTGAAGGACTTTTCTTTTTTTTCTCACACAGGAAGACAAACAGTGGAGATGCAGTGGAGTATACATATAGTTTACAAGTATAGCTTTGTTAAAGGGAAGTTCTACCGAACTAAGATGTCATTAAGATAGACAGTAGGGAATATTCAAAAATAAACAATATTTATAGGTCCTCTTTTTTGCTTCAGTGTTAGTAACATTTGTAAAGGTAAACTGGATATTAAGGGTTTGTATAAAGTGCTGAAAATTCAAATGAAACTTTATCCACTTACAAATGCAGCCATTGGCCAGGTACTACATATTCCCTCTGCTACCATGGCCGTGACGCCCCGCCCCGCAGGACACCCTCTAGACTACAATCAGTCAGTCTATAAACAATCACTCAGCAAATAAAGTGAACTATCTACATGGCCCCTGTATGCCCATGTAGGGTCATGTCTGCATTGTAAATCCAAAAGTTTATGTCCTAAGCACGTTTTTGTAACACTTTTTTAATGTGTCACAGTGTTCAGTTGGTGGGTACAGTCAAAACTCATAGCTGAGTGAAAGTGTCTTTGCTTCAGTGAAATGACAGTCAGATAAAACACTTTTACACTTGAGTAAAAGCATGATAGTAGCAAGCCAAACAACTACTTCAGTACTGAGTAACCTACAGTATTGCAGGTAAACATCCAGCATCTATCAGCATGGGAATTGAAGTCTTTTAGATGCTGTCTGTGTCATTTTGGTATTAAATAAAATGATAAACCTCAAAAATCAAAGTTGTGTCCGATCGTAAAGAAGTGCACATGGAATTAAATGTGAAAAAGCAAATAGTGACTAAATATTCATGGGTAATATTGGTAAAATGTGGATTCCTTTTTTCACAAATGCGCTTGCATATCAGCATTCTGATTCAGCAAACTTTCAGTGGAGTACATTTAAGCAAGTAAATGTAACTTGCTTGTACTTACCTCAGATTGTTCCCCTACTTGAGACCAAACAGGAGAAGGCTTGCCACATCAAATAAACACCCGTGTTGAAGAAAAGAACACTTCATTTTATTTGCTGTTGCAGTCAAGCCCAGTTTGTTCTCAACAAGGCGAACATTTGCATTCATCAGATGCTTTTACTCAGAGTGACTTACAGTTTAAATCATGTTGTAGACACAGACAAAAGTAGCGCTGGTACATAGACTTGTCCGTAGACTATTAACACACTGAAGAATCTGAAGCACTCTGAATTTACAAATGCGTCAAGCGCTGGCAAATGAATAAAATGTTTTACATGAGCGCCGTTTTTGCCACCCAAGTAGGAAAGCAATGGTGTTGATGTAATGTATTGTATTTGTGTGCAACCCACTTGACATGTTTGAATCATGAACCGTTCTTTTCAGCATATAGAGCCGTATCACCCACTTCACTACCAGCTGCTATGCTTTTGAAGAACACACTTGTGTTTACACCATATTCATTTGGATTTACAGTGCCAGAATAAGTAATGCAGTATCATGGGAGTAGGTTATATGCATTATGCATGTCCATTGGCTCCAAGGACAGCCACTCTGCAGCGGAACACCTATGTTTAGGTAGATACGGTACCGAAAACGAAAAAGAAAAGAAAAAGACTGTGATTACATTATGCTTGATAGGAGCCTGAAAACCATGTTTTTATCGCTCAGAGTCATTCATAACACTGCATCCTGCACATCTGCTCTGATATTACAACACCCCAATAATCCAGATTTTATCAGGATCTGGTCTCAGCATGCCTGCACCTCCCTGGCCTGCTCTGATTTCACTTTCAAGGCATCCAGCTAAGCTTATAAGAGCTGTTAATGAGTCTTGCTGTGGGTCTAAGGGGGAGTGTTGGGGTGTGACTATGGTTGGGGTGTTAGATCTTGCTGTTCTCCAGGTGCGAGTCGATGTGCTTGATCAGGGCGTCGTCAGGGTAACCGACAGGGAAGATCACTTGGCACAGCGGGCAGCTCCTCACGTCACTCTCCTCCTCTGTCTCCATCCACAGCTACACACAGTCCACACATGCAATTCAAAGTCATTACAACAGTAGTTCACATCATATTAACAGTAATACAGCTGAACTATATTACCATGTTGCACATTTATTTAACCCCTTAAACTGCAGTTAATCTAATTCAGGTATTTGTTTACATTTATTATTCTCTACTAACTATTAACTACTATGAAAAGTAACATTTGAGATTATTATTATGAATGCAGGGATATAACTGTTGACCCAGATAGGATTCCATGGGTTTTAAAAGGGAACATATTTGAGATATCCTTGCATTACTTGCGTCCTAGGCTGGAGAAACCTCAATCAGGCTGGAGAAAAAGATTACATTGATGTCCATCTGGATTTGACTGGTTACTCACATTAATAGAAGGCCAGGACTGGGCATGTTCTGCATGCAGGTATCCAGGCGGGTGGCAGCTCAGAGTGTTGGGGCGTGCTGGAATGGGGAAGGCAGAGCAGGAGGCGGGGCCTCTGATGGTGGAAGCGGGGCCAGAGGCACCCAGTGTCCGCGGGGGACTGATGGAGTGGGGGCAGGTCCACTCCTCCTCATCTTCTGAGGAGTGGGGCGGCTGGGGTGCTGTGTGGAGCGGAGCCGGGCCTGGCTGAGGCTCATAATGTAGATGGGATAAATCTGGGTGCTGGAAAGACAGCTCCCTGGAGTGTCTCGGAGATTCAGCTAGACCCCCTTCTCCTCCTACGACTTGAAGCCCAGGCTGCGAGCCTCGTCTCTGGGCTAGAATATGTGGACTGCCTACATGTTGTTGCTGCTGCTGTTGTGATTGTTGCTGAGGCTGCTGCTTATGGTAGCTCTCCACGTACGGTCGGGGTTTGGGCAGGGTGGAGACGGGGTCCAGGGTGAAACGAGGAGGTCGCTGATAGGCAGATGGGTCCGCCACCTCTGAGTAGCTGCGGCGCCCCTGAAAGCTAGCCCTCAGGTGGTGACTAGTTGGCCTACAGGAATATGATGCAGGGCCATCACTGATTTCAGGCAGGGGCGAACGGCGATGCATGTCCGGGGAGAGACGCTGCAGCACTGGTGAACGTCGCTGGGGCACAGGGGAGTGCCGCTGCTGGATGGGGGAATGGCGCTGCTGGATGGGAGAATGTCGCTGAGGAACAGGTGAATGCCTCTGGTGGGGCACCGGAGAATGACGCTGAACTGAATGCAAGACAGGAAGAAATACACCACATTTACCTGAGCCCTGTACCATGACAGCTTTTAAGCCCAGAGCACACTGACTATGTTCTCCAACAAACCTCAACAAACCCAAAAGCTTGAGTGACTTGTTTTGTTGGATTGTTAGGGGTTTTTGTTGGATTGTTACACAGTTCAAAAAATGGTTCTTCAAAAGTGTTTTAGCAAAAACATTGGTTCTATGTAGCACCATGAACATTTAAGGACGCTTCGTATGACTGAAGAGTTCTTTGCATGATGAATAAGATTTTTCAGATTGTTGGAGAAAGAGCTGTAGACAGTGTCAAAAAGTCCTACATAGGACTTTTTTGAAAGGTGTTCTGTATAGCACAGAAAGTGTTCTGCCAGGAGTAAGATGCACGCTTGTAACAACAGAGAGACCTTTTTGGTGCCATATAGAAGCTTCTTTCAAAAAGAGTCTACACACTTAAAAAGATAACACCAAAAACGTTTCTTCTTCCCTCTACAGTACATTCTCGATCAATCTGAACAGCCCTGTGATGATGCAAAGAACTCTTTTATTGTGCTAAAGGTTCTTTAAGTGTTCATGGTTCTATATGCAAACATTTTCCTTAATAAACAAAACTCTTTCAGGTGTTCAGTTTTCTCTCCTGTTCCCGCTAGATGACTTGGCTTGAAAGTAATCTAAGACTTCTTGTTAGTTCTCGGTTTGGACTTAATGTTCTAGGAAAAATCTTTAACTGTTTTAGTACAGGGCTGCCCAAATTATGGCCAAAGTTGGCTCGTCAGGACATCTGATTTGGCTGGCCAAATATACTGCAATATGCACAGTATATATACTTATTCATTTTTGGACAAACTCCTCTAAGACAAAACGTTTGGTAATCATTGGTGTAGAAATATGCAGTATATTATTTATCTTTCTCATTATTAAAGAACCATTTACCTAAAGAAAGCTTCTAAAAGTGATCCTTTTACTGGTGCAAGTGTGAGAAAGAGAAAACTGAAATGTCCTGAACAACTTACAGCAGTGTTTAGTAAGTTTTACTAAGTGTTTAGTGTTTAGTAAAGTAATCAGCCTAAATACACTTCCTTTTATTTGTGTAAACATTATGTGATTAGTGTCTATCCAGCACAAAGATAAACATGTGTAAATACTGTTTATATAGTTTCTTTTTTTTTAAATGTTGTTATATGAAGCTTAGTATGACTCAACATGCTTTTCTTAGAAACATTACTTTTCTAAGAAATCTGCAACTTTTATTTGGTGCTAGCATTGTAAGTACGCTGTAGCCTCTTGTTATTGGTCACCTCTACTTATCAAACAGAATTCTTCTAAAAAATATATTCTTCAAAAAGAATATTATTAATGAAGATTATTCTTCTACTCCAAAGAGACCTTCTTGGCACCTCAGTTGGCACCAGAGTAAGGTTATTCTGGAATAGTAGAAAGCCAACTGCCAGCTCTGGAGTGTTGATGTTAAAGCTGTAGAGCATCGGGCCACAGTACTCCGGGCTTTACACATTTTATGTTACCTCTGGCTCAGAATAGTAGAAAATGCTTATCAGTACAAAAAGCATACCATGAACAAACCCAAGGCACTAATGTACTCTATTCACTAATACTCTAGTACTACCTAAAGCAAGGAATATTGTAAATGTCAATAAAAAGAACAAGCACAAATTAAATAAATGCAAACTCTCGTTTGTATGACTCATAGAACACTCCGCCCCCCTGCCCAAAAAGACACACTGATGTCTCTAATGACTTCCTCTTTCCTTCTGTGTTTCCTCTTTTAGTCTTCATTGTTTTTCCAATTCATGTGTGGGTGAACCTCTCCCCAACATTCACTTCCTTCTGAACACTCTAAGCATGAACTTTGACATGTTTCTCTTTGACTGCAATATGTACAGTAGTAGCGTATCTCTGGTTTTAAAAAAATGGATGTGCATACAGCCAAACCAATGTAAATTGACTTTGCCCTGACTAAAAAAGTGACAATTACTACTCCTCCACCTTCTAGCAGTGGTATGTATAGAGGCTTCCTGCACTAGTGAGATAGCAATCAGCCATTTAGAGAATTCATCACCTCCATCTATGAATCAGTAGCATTTTTTCTCTATCTCTGCTTCTGCTTTTGGTCTGGTTTCCTATATCAAAGGGGAAACACCATGTATGGTCGTGTGGTTGGGCAAAGAAGTGTTAAAGAGATAAGGGGTGGGTTGTTTATACTCTTTAAGTCTTAAGTGGTGGCTCTTAAAGCAAGATTCAGCCAGTGCATGTGATAAAAAACCTCCATGGAGTTAGGTCATGTATGTTATATACACTGCTCAAAAAAATAAAGGGAACACTTTTTAATCAGAGTATAGCATCAACTCAGTTCAACTTCAGGGATATTGACCTGGTCAGTTAAATAGTAGGGAGGGCCGTTTATTCGTTTCAGCTGCTTTGGTGTTAATGAAATTAACAACAGGTGCAGTAGAGGAGCAACAATGAGACACCCCCCAAAACAGGAATGGTTTAAAAGGACAATGTCATTGACATTTTGTCCCCCCTCGTCTTTTCCGACAGATTTTTCACTAGTTTTGCAGTTGACTTGGGTCAGCATCACTACTAGTACCATGGTGCTGTACCTGGACTCTACAGAGGTTTCACAGGTAGTCCAACTACTGAAGGATAGCACATCAAAATGTGCCATTGCCACAAGGTTTGCTGTGTCTCCCAGCACAGTCTTTAGAGTACGGTGGAGATTCCACGAGACAGGCAGTTACTCTAGGAGAGCTGGACAAGGCTGTAGAAGGTCCTTAACCCCTCAGCAGGACCGGTATCTGCTCCTTTGTGCAAGGAGGAACAAGATGAGCACTGCCAGAGCCCTACTGCTGTGAATGTGTCTGACCAAACAATCAGAAACAGGCCTCATGAGGGCGGCCAGAGGGCCTGATGTCCTGTAGTGGGCCCTGTGCTCACTGGCCAGCACTGTAGAGCTCGATTGGCATTTGCCACAGAACACCAGAATTGGCAGATCTGCCACAGGCGCCTTGTGCTTTCCACAGATGAGAGCAGGTTTTACCTGAGCACATATGACAGACGTAACAGGCTCTGGAGATGCCGTGGAGAATGTTATGCTGCCTGCAACATCATTCAGCATGACTGGTTCGGTGGTGGGTCAGTGATGGTCTAGGGAGGCATATCCCTGGAAGGACGCACAGACCTCTACAGGCTAGACAACGGCACCCTGACTGCTATTAGGTATCAGGATGAAATCCTTGGACCCAATGTCAGACCCTACGCTGGTGCAGTGGGTCCTGGGTTCCTCCTGGTGCACAACAATGCCCGGCCTCATGTGGCGAGTATGCAGGCAGTTCTTGGAGAATGAAGGAATTGATACCATTGACTGGCCCACCGGCTCACCTGACTTCAGACTTCAGACTGTCCATGAGCTCAGTGATGCCCTGGTCCAGATCTGGGAGGAGATCCCCCAGGACACCATCCATCGTCTTATTAGGAGCATGTGGAGGCCGTACAAACTACTGAGTACCATTTTGAGTTGCTGTAATGGAATTTGGGTAATGGACGAGCCTGCTGCATCATTTTTTCGCTTTGATTTTCAGGGTGTCTTTGAATTTAACCCTCTGTAGGGTGATCATTTTCATTTCCATCAAACGATGCGGCATCCTTGCGTTCCTAACACATTACCCAGTCTATATGAGGAAAGATATTCTGCATGATTTTCTTCCCATTGAGATCTGATGTGTTTTCAAGGTGTTCCCTTTATTTTTTGAGCAGTGCATGTCTTTTTTTAACATATAGCCAAAGACCCCTAGTCAGAGTATTTGTTTGGTTGATTTTGTAAGTGTAAGTTACGCATCCTCTTCAACTGTGTTTCTTAACTCTGATCCCAGAGGCCCACCATCCTGCATATTTTAAAGTATTCCGCGCTTTAGCAAGACCACATTGTTTCATCAAGAGCTTGTTAATTACCTGATTGGCTGCACTGAGAGCAGGGAAAACACCCATGTGGGCTTCCTCCCACAGTTCAAAGACACTCAGTCAGGTGACTTGGAGATGCTAAACTGACCCTGTGTGTGACGTGTATATCTCCTGTCTCTGCCCTGTGATGGACTGGCAGCCTGTCCAGGGTATATCCTACCTTCTGCTCTTTGAAGGCTGGGACACCCCCAGCACCCCCAGTAACCCAGTAGGGGGTTATAAGATGAGTAAGTCAGAGAGAATATGAAACGCACTCTAACATTTTTAATTCAGCAGATGAACAGCAACTGAGCCTTTAAATGTGCCAAAGTTTGTTCTCTGTAGAGGACATGTAACTAATTTTAACTTTGAAAACCAACAAAACTATTGTAATTCTAAAAACTATATTATGTAACACCCTGATGGGTGCATTATAGTCTAAAACATCATTAGGCCTACCTCTCTGCTGGAGATGCTTATTATAAGTACACTACTGATGAAAGTACACTCGACATAATGAGGCACTCTAATGAGTCAATGCATCATTCCTTCATTCTCAGTTTCGCTAAATGATTGTATACATTAAGCCTAGAATGTTGATGCCTGTGCAGTACCTGGACTGGCCTGCTCTTGGGAGGCTTTCCTCAGGATTTCTGTCTGTTTGGCGCTGAGTGCCTGCAACTTGCCAAGTTCCTCAGTGAGCTCTGTGTAGGCCAGAGCCAGATTCACCCTGAGAAAGAGAGAGAGCGTGCACGAGTGAGAGACATAAAGAATGTGCACCAACCGTTGCACATCATCCTGTTCACTAAATGACAGAGGCCTACGCAGTTGAACTTTGCACTCTTGGGAAGTTATAGACTGTAATAACATGCAGCATTTTTGACAGTGTTTTTAACAGTATTGAATGCCAGTGTCATGATGGCTAATTTTTCCATGACATATGTTGACACAGCTTCCAGTATACTGAACTATTTACTCGTGTGAACCCTAAACGGGGAGCACAGTTTTTCATCTCTATTACGCCAAGTGACTGTAATCCTTCACCAAGGCAACAGTACAAACACCCCATCATTTTCGATTCGCTTAAGAAGACTTAGTCATCACCAAAATTTCAGCACAGTGAGCTACGATTAACAGCATTATTACACTCTTCAACGCAACCCCTGCAAAAACAGTTTCTCACAGAATCTGACATTATCTTACAAAATGACCCTCTCAATGATATGAACTGAAAGCCGTTTTAAACATAATGCTTCTTTATTACCTTTGTATCTTTTACTTTAGCTTCCCTGCAAAAAAAAAAACAAAACAAAACAAGAAAACCCTACAAAAACAAACAAAAATCTTGATCATATGCAGATACGTATGCCCACCTGGTACAGTGTGCCCTGACAGTGACATGAACCACTGTCTACCACTCACTTCTACCTTAACCCAAAGATAAACTGGAGATTAGTGTGAAGATGACAGCCACGGATCAAAAATAAGAGTAAGAAAACGAGAGATAAGCGCGAAAGGCTGTGGTAGACTGAAACTTCGTCTGTCATCAGATCGCCTTTATCTGATCACATCCACACCAATTTCACACAAACCACCACTGCTTAACTTTAAAAAGACGCTTCTCCACTCATAGCTCTATGATGGTGTCAGATAAGATGCAGTGGGGAGAAATACAGACTGACTTGGTGCGTAAGCAAGTGCAAGCACGCAAAACAGCATGCTGTCTTTTTTCCCCTTTCCAAACATGTATTTCACAGGAGGTTAATTAAAGCAGTCGAGAAACTATTCATTATGGCAATGTAACTAGCTGTCAGCATTTTCCAACAGAGCATTTGCCTCAATTAGTGTAAGCTTTTCTAACTAACTGCTGGAAACATTCATGAGCGTTCCCACTAGCAATAATTAGATGACAGTCACATGCAAAAATAGGATAGCAGGTTCCCCATAAAGCACAGTAAACGACTATACATCCATTCCATTTATCGTTAGCTTCTAGGCTTGGTCACTTTGCTAAGTCAGACAACTGCGCCTCTAAAGTCTTCCGAGGACTGCCTACGTTTTTTAAGTGACATATGAGGTACGCTGCAGTTGAGCCTAAACAAATGGTAATATCACCTGCAAAATTTCTGTATTGTAGGATATTAATAATTATAACAGGCTGCACACAAGAAGCTTTATTTTACATCTATTTGTTTATTACATGTAGTATTACTCAGTCATTCATTTATACTTTTATCTATCCATCCTTCCATCAAACATGTTTGTCTTTGCAGAAACATATTAGAAACACTGTGGGAACAATGGATAAATATAAATCCACACCTAAAATTAGTTCGCACAGTAACAGATCTCATAGGGTTAATGAGGAAGTTCATATGCGCCAAAAACCACCAAAGTGCCTGAGTGAATGAGTCACTTGTAAACTTCCATGGCCAAAGTTAAACCTCGAGTGCACACTCTGAAGAGGAACACTCAAATTACAGCTATTACAACTGGCATTCGCCGATCTGCATATATTCAGCCTTACAGGTTTATATAATCACGTTCAAAAACCTCACAAATACGTTCAGATTTGTGGCACTTATTTCTAGTAGCAAAGTAAAAAACAAACACCTCAGACCAGACGCTGGACCAAACATGGTGATCTGTGCAGTTTTAAGTTCCTGTTTGCAGCTGCCCCTGTTGAGCTGTAGCATTAAATATTCTTACCATGCTGCTCATGATATGACGTCCCCCGGCTGGCTGACCTGGCCATCTGGACCTCCCCACACCAGTATAAGTGGTCATGCTAAGTGTGAATGGTAATGGCTCTCTGTATGTCCTATCATTACAGGTGCCTGTCCAGGAGAACATGCTGTCAAGCTCTACTGTCTGCAGACCCACGCTGTATGGATCTCTGGAGCTTATTGCTTAACGTTTTAGACAATGTGTGACTTTTCTCTTCACACTTCTACACGTACAGACTGATACATGCACACAGACACACACACATACACACAGCTACACACACACACACACACACACATCTAGACACACACATACTGGCATTTTTCTAAAAGCCCCACTTTGAAGGCATCACCTTCAACTTAGAGCACCTTGAAGTCTCTGAAAGTGTGAACTCCTTCCGATAAATGTGTAAAATGGTGTGCTACAGAGGAAGCTAGTGCAATGACAGGGTCAGAAGATTTCTCTCTGATCCCAGTGAGCACAGTCATGCGTGTGAGTGTGAATATGAGAGAGAGAGAGAGAGAGAGAGAGAGAGACAGACAGAGAGAAAAGAGTGATGTGTAGATTATATTAATCTAAACATGATAAGGACGCTGTCACTGTCATTAGAAAACCTCACATCTCTGATATACAAACTTTATAGAGCAAGATAAAAAAGGTCTTCACTTTAAAGTGCCAGAACATGATACGATTGTATTCTAATTCATTTTGGATCATTTTTATTGGTCCATTCGTTGTCCAGTGCTTACATGTTGTACAAGGGCAGCATGTGTTTTCAAATGGTGTAAAAAAATAAAAGCCATAAAAAAGATTAGTAAAAAGAGGAGTTATGAGCTTTGGCAGTAACAATTGCTGGTCAGGGTGGGGGTGGGTAGTTGATAATTATGGGCACTGGGTGCATAAGGCCAAAATATACTGGCGTGCAAGTCAAAGCATTTCTGCATTTAAACCGAGCCAGCAATGGAAAAGTCAAATGGTATCAACATTAAATCATGTTCAAGCAGCTAAAAGCGTGAACAACTCACTTTTCCTTGCTGATCTTTTATGAGTTGTCTGGTTTGTCTTTGCTGTTTTCAAAAAATACTCAAAATAAGTATGAAGACTGAAGAATGAAGAAGAAATTAAAATTGACAGGGTAAAATGTGTTTCTTTTCTACTAATTTCAATGAAATGCACCTCTTCAAAAATTGGGGAAAGAAACGGGGAGTTCCACCAATTTTTCTACATTTCTGTATAATCCAGCCGTTGAGATGTAATCATTCTTTGTAGTGAAACTTACTGACTCACATTTCTTCACAATGGTGATGAAAACAACTATTTTGACAAGGACTATTTTGCCTTAGAATGCTTTACATGTACCCTGGAATGTCTTTATGTAAATATGTTTAAGGCCAAAACTATGTAAAGCAATGTCTCAAGCATCAAGTATTCAAGTGTATTCATAACCATTTAGTTTAACAGGTATTTTGCAAGGGGGCTTTAAACTCGATAGACATTTGGTTCCTGTCACCACCACTGTTAACACCACTGTTCCAACACAGTAGAAGCTTATCGCATTTTTCACATCAAACTATTTTGAATGGCTTTGTTTACATCTTAACTCTTTAACAAGACATATGAAAAATATATGTGGAATTCCCCTTTAAGTCTTGTAATGAGTACAATGGTGTAAATATTTGGCATGCCTGCTGATGATATCAATAAATATAGAAGTGAATCATTTTATATGCTACCATTTGATTGAATTTCCGTGTGCCTGTTAGTGTGCTTATGTGTTGAGTGCGGAAAAGGCATGCCTGCCTGTGCATTGTGGCACCTTTGAAAGAATATTGATGATTCTACAGAGCGTGTATGAGTGTGGGAAGACATATGAGTGGGCTGTATGAGCTGTATCTGACCTTTGCTCATAAACTAGAGTTTAGAATATTTGTTTACTTGACACTGACAAATGTTGCCTCACAGGCTGCATATCTTACATACCGCTGAATAAAACATGAACATAAAATTATTTCAACAAAGGCAGTTAGCACAGCCCACACTCCATACTGTACACTCTCTACAAGAGCCCAAACAAGCAATCATGACAGCCTGGGTATTATTATCCAAAACAGAGTGAGAGAAAGAAAAGAAGGAAAGAAAGAAAGGAAAAAAGCATCAGGACAGTTGGATCATAATAACTGAACAGCGCATGCATAAAGTGAATAAAATAAAAATGGAAGGGGAAGAGAATACAGTCTACATTTAAACTTTAAAAGTACAACTTTCATGGCAGCCCCTGACAGTGAAGAGCTCAGTGCCGAAGAGCGTGTGCTGCTGGAGCCAGTCATGTGTGCAAAGCACTTTCTATGGAAGAGCAGTTTCTGTATGTAACATGCTGTGATGTACAGAAAATATGCTAAATATGCTATATCTCAAAGATTAATCATACTGTCAAAGCAAAACCCAGCATTTCCAAAAAAGTAGTGAACATTCTTTCAATGGAAGTTACAATACAACAGTATTTCATGTGAACACGTTTGCAGCATTTCTATTAGCTCATTTGTCATGAAATTTAGACAGGGCGTAAACAACATTTGACATTTTCAATTATGGAAAAACATGAAAAATGACTCCTCCTGGTGCTGTCGCCTTAGCAGGCTAATTTAGGGATTTTCCTAACCTTACACTGATGTAAGAGAGACATGGTTTTATATTGTGTATATATAGATAGATTCTATCTATTTATCTATCTATCTATCTATCTATCTATCTATCTATCTATCTATCTATCTATCTACCTACCTACCTACCTACCTACCTACCTACCTATCTATCTATCTATCTATCTATCTATCTATCTATCTATCTATCTATCTATCTATCTATCTATCTATCTATCTATCTACCTACCTACCTATCTATCTATCTATCTATCTATCTATCTATCTATCTATCTATCTATCTATCTATCTATCTATCTATCTATCTATCTATCTATCTACAGATAGAGAGAGAGATTATCTTACATATAGTATACTTTTTTTTTTTATTTACAGTTATCAGCCACAGCACTTCATGTTATTAAAGAGCACAATTCAAGTTTGAAAGTGCATCAATAAGAATCTGAAATGGCGGTGTTGATGTACAAAACGTACTGCTCCTATAGCACCGACTTTCTGTAATGTGGTAATATGAATATAAGATGAAGATCAAAGTGATACAAAAACAGCAAAGCAGCTTGTTATGAAATAAATCACGATGGAAGATTTTGCGATTTAATCAGTTATCTCTTTCGTGGTCTGATAAGTGTTCGGCAGAATTCAGTAGGTTGCGTGACTGTGACAGGAAGACCTTTTTGATGTTTTGATTTTTTTCCTCTCAGAATCTCCAACTCTTCAATAAATCAAGGTTAAAAAAACTTGTCAGCAACCAGGCAAATTAGCAGGGATTTTTGTAATGACTTTTTGTCCATTTACATTAAATGCCAGCACTTACAAGAACTGGTACTGCGATTCAGACAGAGAACGCAAAAAGAGAGGGGGGGGAGCCGCCTGTGAAACTCTGAGGCGAGCGAGATGGAAAAGGAGTAGGTTTCTAGGTATGCATCTCCGCTCACAGTGTACTTTCAACTCTCTCGTAATTTCTACATCCTCAGTGAGTGAAGACTGGGCTTTAAAACCACTAGAAGAGGAATGGGAGTGCAAGGTTAGGGGGTGGGGGGCTTTACCGAAGGGGGGACAGAAGATCTTTTTAATAGCCTGTGTTTGAAGCTCACAGAAGAAGAATAATTTTCAAGCCCCTTGGCTTTTACGAGTACTCTTCTTTCACAGAAGCCATACTGCCCTCTGCTGCTCAGCGTCTTGTTCACCAGGGTAATTCAGAGCTGAGCATACGAATATGTAATACATCTTTCTAAATCTCCATACAGCAAAGTTGAGTGAAAACAGTGCTCTAGAACAAGGGCTGAATTTACTTACTGTTCATCTCCCACCTTCTTTATCCACTCCACGTCACACTGGGCACAGGTGGAACTCACCTCCTGACACACACACCAACACGAGAAACATATGGCGTAGGTAGATATATAGACATATAGCACAGAATTATATATCTGTGTGGGTATGTTTTTGGTTTCCCTGCAAATAAATTACATACTGGCATCTAAAAAAGTTTAATGTTAACCTACTAGAAGCTTTATACTTGTTTTATAAAATCCAGTACATTAATATTGGTCCACTCTAAAGCTCTATAGATGCTCATCTAGTCTTTACCTGGCGCTCAATTGTAAATCTATGAAATGCAGCTGAACTATAACAGATTGTATTACATCTAACTCTAATCTTAACCTTAACTGTAATCCTAACCTAACAAACCCAATATCTTAATCCAATCCTAAACCTGACTCTAACCACATCACTGTTGACTTTTTCAAGATTGTTTGACTTATGTATTTGAGAAGATCATCTATTGAGAACTATTTAAATAAAGTGTGACTGTTTTAATTTATCATTTGTGCACAACGACTTCATGCTGTATTCACACTCCCTTTTTCTTAAAATTCAACAGACCTAGCTAGTAACCAATTCTGTCTGCATGGGTTAATACTGCACTGAATTGGGAGAAGAAAAAAACAATGGCCAGCACACTGTGACCCGTAGCGTGACACCATATGTAGATACTGACACATCTCTACATTTATGACTCACAGAGACTACATTTATTTCCAGTATCACTCACCAGTTAGCTTCCAGAACACACATCTATTTGTTCACTTTTATTCAAAATGCAACTTATCCATGACGGACACTTTCAAATGGGTCCTTCACAGCCTGCATTATATATTAATAATAATTAAAAAATGTTAAATAGATCCTCTGATAATCATTTAGGTTGGTGTTACATGCTAGTGGGTGCTGAAAGTAAGTAGCTTCATTAGACAGTCCTAGTTACATAATTGGGGAAGACCATCCTCCCCACTCCGAGAGATCTAATGGTACAGATGGCTGTTGATTTCTGTCTACTTTGTGGGCCTATTACACCAATTCATCATGATCTATCATTACCATTGAAATGTGTTTCCTTCTGATATTATTTTTAATAATTAGACTCTACTGCATTTGGAAAAAAAGGTGTTCTGTTTATCCATGACATTATCTAGACTGCTTTTCCTCTTTCACTGCCAGAAATAATGAAAAAACTAGGGGGAAATGCTGAAATCCAAAAAAATCAATATATCCTGAAAACGATATAATATTTTATGCCATGAGGTGAAAAACTACAGTATAGTTGGAACAAAAGTTGCATGTTTCCACTCCGTCACAGAGTTTGGTATGTCGTGGTGAAGAGGGACACAACCCTCTTAGAATGGTCTCTAAACTGTTAGCGGTACAAATGAATACAGGTGACAGAGGACTGTCAAAATTGCTCTACCGAGAGCTAATAAGGGTTCAAAGCCCTTCACACAAAGTGTACAACACTCTTGTTTGTACAGTGCATAAGCGAGGGGTGCTATCTTCAGGCACTTTGGCATAACAGTACATGATGGGAATACTGACTACCTAGCATTTTTTATAGTTTCCCTTTGAATTTGTAAAACATTTTGATGAAAATCCAGCTATAACAAGAGCTTTGGCTACAGTCACTGATTAATAAATGACTAAGGCATTCGACAAATTTGGAATCTTTTGCCTTTTAATCGCCTTTCATTTCCCTTTTATCTATTTTAATTTATGGACCTTGAAATAAAGAATTTAAAGCAGCTGTGTGTGTACTGACCCGTTGTCTCTGGTTATTCTGAAGCTCTCTTAACTCTTCCTGCAGTCTTTCACATTCAGCTTTTAGCTCCTCCTCCCGCTGACATGCCCCCTGAGCCTCATGCCGCGCCCCTTCCAACTCCGCCTCTAGTTGCTGCAGTTTGATATCCGAGAGAGTGTCCAGACTACGGGAGCTCTGCAGGGTCAAAGCTGGACAGTCCAGTCCTGTTGCAGGAAACACACACACAGATGTACCCACATTAGGTCAGCCGTTTGCATAATTGACAGCAGTCCATTTTCAACAGCTAGTGTGTCTCTATGGAAAAGGAAAATGGTTTTGCTTTTATTTATTCATATCTGGACACAATAGAACACATATCAAAGCCTAACGCTCAGCTTTGCATCAATAGTCACTCAGCATCAACCCTGAACTCTGACGCAAAAGCACACAGGTGAACCTCAAAGAGACCATTGCACGTCGACCTAAAATATCCTTTCTGATGTCCGTCTGAGCATCAAATGTCTTTTAGGCAAAACAGACTTTGATCTCGTTCAGCTTGCAGCTCCAATTCTCAAAATACGTGTTAGCAAGTTGGCAAGCGGTGAGTAAAGACTGCACTAAATCAATACAATCCCCCCTTCCCTTCCAAGAGCACAAAATGGAATCTTTAAGGTTATTTTCAATTAGTGTTTTGACCAAACTGAGAAACATGAATGTTTTCTAGCATAGATATGACAATGCATATGCTTTTGTCTCTGATCAATGGAGCACCTTCTGAAAGTGCCATTCTCTATGATACCCACCTTCTGTCTTGTCGTAGCGTGGCAATGGGGGTCAATGGATAGCCCCACCAGTTATAACCTCTCCTACTCATCACTGTAGCTGTCCATTGTTACCTGTCTATGTATTTACAATGCTATACCTGCCTTCTAAACAATATACTGCTCATTTATACATACAAATGACATGTACATTTTGACATGCTATTTCGTTTGGTAGCATGCGACTCTGGATGCAGCTATTGGTTAAATCTCCAATCACTTACTGCTCTATATTTGAGAAATATATAAGTTTTAAAATAATGACTCCTGTATCCAAACACTCCACAACATTTCTAAAAAAAAGAGTCATTTGAGATTCAGCCATATGTACACAATTCTGTGCTGGCCATGCAATGCAGTATGTGGATGGAAAGGCAAAACTTTTATATTTCATGAAATGGGCTATATAGGGATCTGGGAGTCTGTTCTCTGTGGTACACTGTTATTGTCTAGTAATGTTGTTAGTTTACCGTGAGTTTATATTGTTTTACTTAGTGTGTTCTAGAATTTGTCTTTCTTTAGTTAGGGGTCCAAGCACTGAAAATGTTTTTGCTCAGATTTGCATTAATAATTATTTTTCTTTGCAAAAACAAAAATCATGCAGACCAAACCGTAAGGCCTGTAAACATGAAACTGGGTGACCTTTTCCCACTACTCAGGCATCTGACCACAATGAGCCTCACAAAGGCACAACTAGATTCAAATGCAATAGATATGCAGGACAAAACAAAATAGGAGAGGTGTGCAGATATTTTGATCATAAGTTAAATGGACACTTAAAGGGCCCATATCATGGAAGAATATCCTCTCTAATCGAAATGAATGTGTTTGATGTGGAATTTAAGCATTGTTTAAGTTTTGAAAGTACTATATAGTACCCAACATCTTATATATACAGGGGTTGGACAATGAAACTGAAACACCTGGTTTTAGACCACAATCATTTATTAGTATGGTGTAGGGCCTCCTTTTGCGGCCAATACAGCGTCAGTTCGTCTTGGGAAAGACATATACAAGTCCTGCACAGTGGTCAGAGGGATTTTAAGCCATTCTTCTTGCAGGATAGTGGCCAGGTCACTACGTGATGCTGGTGGAGGTTCGTCCTTCTTGGTGGTATGCTGACATTACCCTGGATACCGTGGCTCCTGATTCATCACAAAGACTTGCTGTCTTGGTCACAGATGTGCCAGCAAGACGTGCACCAACAATGTGTCCTCTTTTGAACTCTGGTATGTCACCCATAATGTTGTGTGCGTTGCAATATTTTGAGCAGAACTGTGCTCTTACCTGCTAACTGAACCTTCACACTCTGCTCTTACTGGTGCAATGTGCAATTAATGAAGATTGGCCACCAGGCTGATCCAATTTAGTCATGAGACCTCCCACACTAAAATGACAGGTGTTTCAGTTTCATTGTCCAACCCCTGTAAATACATATATATATATATATATATATATATATATATATATATATATATAGAACATTTGCTAAAATATCTCTTGTTAAAAGAACTAATTTTGTGATAACACCAAAGAATCTTTTCTTTTCTGGCTGTCCAGTCAGTCCCACTGAAGTTATAAAATGTATTTTAGCTCTGAATGCTTATTGAATAAACTACAGTACAGGGCAGCCAATTATGACAAAAGTAATTTACATCTAACAGTCTTGAAGGTACATCAGCAAAAGCTGCCTGTTTAATTCTAAAGAATATGTTAAAAAATGGTGATGAAAAAGTGAATTATGACTGTTAACCAGAAGTATTCAGCTAACAGGAATGAAACTTCGTGGGTAGGTTTGACAACGCTTTATCTTCGCCTGCACCTGTGATGTAAGGAAGGATGGGATTCATCGCTGTACCTGACTGGCTATTTAAGATCATCCTGTTACGCATGCTTTCCATTTCCACGCTGTTTTGTTGGTAGCATCCTTTGCAAGTGAAATATGCCTCAGAGAACAGTTTCAAAGCAATTTTAATAGTTAATAAGCGCTGGAAAGAGATCAGGTCATAGGGCACCGGGAACACTACTATACCACACTGTGGGCGGCAGTGGATAAAAAAAGACACACACCAGCATCATATTGGCATACGGCATGCATACTATTACAGCAGCTGCCCTTAACACCACATTAGTGGCGCCATGGATTGATTGGCAGCGGGTCATCTTTGATGATGAGTCCCACTTTTGTCTTGGTTGAGGCAACCAACAAATCTGTGTGTGGAACCACTGTACTCTGCACCAGAATGAACAAGGAGGCCTGGTGTCACTCATGTGTGAGATCATTAAAGCACCACACTGAGAGACACAACTTCTGTATGTGCAGCAAATATTACCCATGTCAATCTAAATGTATCATAATGTATTGTTCCTGGTAATCTTCCTTCTAAATAGCATTGCAATCCAACACTTCCTTCTGGGTGCAACTACTCTTTTGACAATGAGTGTATAAACACCACGAGTGGACTTCAGGGGAAAAAAATCAATAGAAAGAAAAATGCAGGAAATGTGCCCTTTAATGTTTAGTGTTGCAGCGTGTTGTCTTTCACAAATGCACAGAAGATGCAGCAGAGCCAGAGGCGTGTGCCGCGCGGAGAGCAGCAGGCCAGCAGGACTGGGCTCAGCTCCCGCTGCCTCCTCATTTCAGCCTGCCAGCAATGACGCCTTGATGATGGAGGATTGGAGACTGCACTTCTCCCCCAGTGTGGGCACTGTGATTCAGCTGCTCATAAAGAAACAGTCCTTGAGCAGGCACCTATTGTGATGGTTCAGCAATAAGCAAGCATGAACTACCATACGCCCCCACACACACCTACATTCTGCAGTTTTTCTACACTCTAGACTTCAGTTCATACGCTTGCAGCCAAAATCTTATCTCTCGTCTCATACGGAACCACACTTCTCCCCTATTGCATAAACTGTTTGAATTGAATTGTAGGTTGCATTGCATGAGTCAGCTTTTTACAGAATTTTCTCTTATCCAGTGTGAGGACCTTGGTCAGACTGGTATGACCACCAGAGTCTGTGCTGACCTTTAAGGTTTCTGCTCTCTTGTGGCTTATTCAGGACATAGAAAGTGAGTGGGATGCATGTTTTGTACAGCTATCAAACAACAATAACAACATGCAGAGGGAAAGCAAGTTGTTCTGTTTCCTCAGGCAAGAGATTAAACGAAGTGCTTTTGTCTAGTTCTTGTTCTAGACGTTAGACAGACTGCATGATGTCAATTAATGTTGGTGAAAACAACAACTAAAAAAAGTCTGAATTATACAGTGTTCCTTGGTGAAAAATTCCACAGTGAAAACTGGTTGTTAATTAAGTGTCTAAGTTCTTATCACTTAGGTTTGTTTTTTTCCAAGACATTTTATAGGTATATTTAATATACGTAATATATCGTCACTGTCCAAAGAAAAACATGTATCTCCATTTTTGTTGATTTTTACTTTTATGCCTCATTTGATCACATGAGCTGCTGTTTACACTGTGTGGAAATTTCATGGACCAACAGAAATGGCCTAAAACTGCCTGGAAAGACGTCTGGTTCCATTGACTTCCATTCAAATTAAAGAAGTTTTTGGCCTCTCCTATAAAGTTGCCATTTTGGAGATACCTGTTTTTCTTTGGACAGCAACGATATGTAAAAGGGGTTACAACTTATTTAAAGACTACCTACCTAGAACTTTATAACAGCTACTTCATCATTTGATGTCAAAATACCCAGAGTATTGTTTTAGAAATATGTCATGTAGTACTTGTATAATATAATGCATAATATGCAGACATGCATAAGCATATGGATTTATATTGTATGGCATATTTATAAAGCAGCACTTGAATATTTGAGAACACCTTATGCCTTAACCCTTAGCAGCCTTAAACTAAAATGACAGATGTATATATATTCTGTACATATACAAGGAAAAATCCTGTCCTTGATTATGAGTAAAATATTACTTGAGCAAAACTTGCCTGTCTGTATTTCCACTTTAGGAAATAAGTCTAAATTACTTAGAAGCAAAAAAGAACTTCAGATCTGAATGGCTGGAGATAACATGTATCCACGTCTGCTGTCACTCTGCAGGAACCTACTACGCTTTACCAGTTTTCCCTGTTTTGGTGCGTGTAAATGACCTGCACCTCGGTGGAGTGCCAGCCCTTTTCTCTGTTACAAGGTGAGGTGATCGTTATTGCCCGCCTACTGGCAAGCTTGGCACATCATTAGACAACACACAGGAGGCTAAAGAAAGCTTTTCTGAGTTACGAAAAAAGATAGACAGTAGAAAGTCACACATAATCAGCTACACATGACTCACTGTGTGTATCTGGACTGGCGTGTAGTTGCAGGTACTGCATGTCTTTGCTGTGCAGCTGTGTGTTGAGTTTGTGTAGCGAGCTGTCACGCTGCCTCAGTACAGCCTCCAGACTGTGGATCCGCTCCACGTGCTTCTCTACCAGAGTCGTCTAGGGTACAAGTTAAAAGAAAGACCAAAAAACAGGAAGATCTAAAGGCAGAGACAGGCACTAAATTACCAAGACAAAGGAACAGAGTGAGAGAAAGGACATTTGCACTTTGTGAGAATGCCCAATGACTCTGTGCCAACAGCCAAAGAGGAGAATGTGTAAACTCAACAGCTGATGGCTAGCTGAGTGTGTGAGTGTAGCGAGAGGCACAGATGCTCTGACGCTTGCATCATGTAATGCACAAAAGCCAGTCTTTTGGCCAGAGCCAAATATGAAGCCATTTGGAACGCATGAATAATAAGGACACCGTAATTATACATATAAAATTTAGGGGCTTCAGGTTTCTAAAGCAACAGCAGGTAGTCCGCAGGCCTGTTCTGGCCATATGAGAGCAAAATCATTTGGCATCTCTAGGCCCTGTACCCAATTAGTAGGTACGAATAGTCCAGATTAATCAAATGGACACCTGGCTAGATTAGGGCCCAGAGCAGATGCTGGGGCTACTTATAACTCCTGCCCGTGGTTTTCTGGAGCCAAACTTAGCGTGCTGTCAGTGTAGAGGCTAGACTTTTGTATGAATGTTTTAGCAAGATCCATATCTCACACTCACCATCTTGTCCAGGTCTCTTTGGAGATTGGTCTTCTCCATGTGGATCTTCTCATAAGCTTGAATGACATCTTCCAGCTGCTCCTCTCGCTCCTTACTCTTTTGAAGCTAAGCAGCACACAGACAAATGCATGCACTTAAAATATCTTGAAAATATCTTCTCTTGGAGTGCTGTTCTAAGAAAAATGTAAAGGAGATGTGAGAAGTGTAAAGGCTTTTTCAAAATATTACATATTCACAAAACAATAAAGGTTGTTCACAAATTTAAAATGCTGGAAGTCGTGGGCTGGAGGTTAAGGAACAAGCTTTGTGCTTGCAGGGTCACCATTTTCGAACCTACAGTAACGACTAAACGATTAAAGTGCGCTTGAGCAAGGCACCTAACCCACAGCTGTTACCTACATGCCATGGAGAGGCCCACCACTCCCTAGTGTGTGTGTTCACTAGTGCGTGTTTATGTGGGTGTTTCACTTCACGAATGGGTTAAATGCAGTAGACAAACAAGCTCCAGATGACAGACCCTGACACCATTAAATGCATATATTTATTTTCCTTTTCCTTTAGTGTGTTATGTAGCTTTTATGTAGCTTTCTGCTCCAGTATAGCTTGTAATGGTGGATCAGGTCCACCAACTTGTTGTACCTGACTTTTAGAATCAGACTTAAACTGATACAGTAGAACCAAATCTATCATAAGAATAGCCACAGCAGAATGGGGGTGGACATATCAGAACAGAGTGGGTGAGCTGACCCACACTCTGCTTACCAGGAGGTGGGGCTTAAAGACACAGGAGCTCTAACAGCGCATTTCAGACAGGGCGTGAAAACTGATGTACACTAAATAGAACAAGTATAACAGGCTCCAAAGTCTAAGCCTTTCATTTTTGTGTCAGCTGGCAGGGGTACAGGAGTCCGATATGTAACAATATGATAAATGACAGAAAAAAAAGTCTGAAATAAAACAAAAGCCAGCCTCATGCTTTTGCCTGAACTTTGCTTCAGCACAGACACATAGGCATCCACAGCGATTATCCCATTGTAAAGCTCTCAGTGCTGATCTCCTGCCCTTGCAGATAATGGTGTTTTGTATCAGGCTCCACTAAATCACATAAAGGCAATTTATTTTAAAGTGCTTCAATGCCAGAAACAAAACTACAGCTTTGCTACAAAGCTCTGGATGTGAGAAAGAGCAAGAAACATTTTTGAAACAGATTAAAAAAAGGAAATAGAGATAAAAGGAGAATGAAAGAGATGGTTAAGACACAAAGCAATGAGGAAGGCTATTGGAGCATTAGCAGGAAGAGAGAGAGAGGTGAGGAATGAGTGATGTAGCCACGCAGTAATGAATGTCAGAGAAAGTAAGGCAGGATGGGAAGCAGGAGAGGAGTAGATGACAGAGAGACAGAGAGAGTGAGAGACTAGATCAGGCTGGAGCAGAGGAGGCAGCTGGGTGTCTATGGAAACACGTAGCTGCCATCATTAATTGATGAGAGGCTTCAGAAGACAAGGAGCTGAGGTGCAGTGAAAGAGGAGGGCTGTGATCATCTCATTACATCACCACATCACACGCACAAAGGGGGAAAGCTTCCCCTTGTCTGAATGATGGCCCAAAGCATGCAAATCTGATTACAGCAGAAAGTATGTTCCACATTTTCTGCCTCTGCTAAAACTGGATAAATTGAGAAATACAATGGTGTTGAGCCGAGCTGCGTCGGTGTTGCGTAATATGCTCCTCTCACCTCGTGAGTTAGGATGTTGATTCTTTGCTGTAGATTGCCATTCTCTGACTGGAGTAGGGCCGTGTCTTTGGGCTCGAAGGAGCAATATGAATTCCTGTCCTCACCAAAGTCGCTGATCATTGGAAACTGTGGACAAACAGACACACCATTACTGTGTTAATTGATTAAACAGAAGCTTTAAATAGTTTAGTATATACCATGCGTCCAGTATATCCTCCTAGCGCCAGATTTCACGAGTTCTATGCTAACACATAGCCATACGTAAGCATTGACGGCATAGTAGGTTGTACTGAAGAGCTCAATGACTTTAAATATGGCACTGCCATAGGATGCCACCTATTTCAGCCCTGCTACAATTGCTAAAGGAGAGCCCCAAGTGCCAAAGTACGTAAGAATCTGCTAGCTTTTGTTGCGTGGCTCACTAAATATGTTCTGAAAGCAACATCAGCACAAGAATTGTGGCGCTTTATGGAATAGGTTCTGTGGATGTACAGCTGCACATACGTCTAAAATCACTATGTTCAATGCAAAATGATTTAGCCTGCCAAAGCACTCTGCCACTGGACTCAGTGAAAACAAATTCTCTGGAGTGATGAATCACACTTCACTATCTGGTGGTCTGGGTTTGGCGCATGCAGGAGAAGGCTACCTACAAGAACGCTTAATGACAGCAGTAAAGTTTAATGGAGAAGGGATAACAGTCTGATTCTGTTTTTGAGGGTTTCGAGTCCGGCACCTTAGTTCTACTGAAGGTTGATTTTAATGTTGACGTTAAGACATTTTAGGTTACTTTGTGGCAAGAGATTGCAGGATTCCTGTTCCAACATGCTTGTGCCCGTGTGCACAAAGTGAGCTTCATAAAGACATAGTTTGACAGACTTGCAGTGGAGTAACTCCAGTGGTCTACTCTGAGCCCTGACCTCAATCCCACTGAACACCTTCGGGTTGAACTGGAATATTGATTGCCAGCCAGACCTCCTCATACAAGGTCAGTGCCTGACTTCACAAAGGTTCATTTCACAGATTAGGTACAAATTCCCAATAAATTCCCATATATGCATTCCAAAATCTTGTGAAGGGTTTTCCCAAAGAGTGGAAACTGTTGTAGCTGCAAATGGCGAGCAACTCCATATTCATGCCCATGGAATGAGGTGTCCAACAAGCTCATATTGGTGTGCTGGTCGTACTTCTGGCCATAAAGGATGAAGTCATGGGATGTTACCTGTTCCACTTTTGGAGCCCTCTCTTCATTGCATTGCCAGGTAGAATTCTCTGCTGTGAATTTCTTTGAGGATTCTTTTTATTGCTAGTAGCGCAAAGTTTGTACTCCACACTGGGAAGACACACAGTCTCACACTGATTTAGATGAACAAACCACAAACCCCTCCAGTCCACCTTTAATGACAAATATTTATATTACAAGATGTGTTGTGAGGGATATTTGAGATGGGTTGTACAGAAACATCAACACTGATGTTATATAAAGGTGTGGGAGGATTTAATATCCCAACATCTTATGAAATAGGCTTTGTGGACATGGTCTATATCCACTGTATGCCAAATAAAGATCAAAATGAAACTTTTTCCATATGGAGGTCTTTTTACTTGATTCATTTAGCTAGGTGTTTCTATGCTGGGATAAAGAGCAGATCTGACAAAGTAACCATGAAGCTCCTTCATCACACTCACTTGTCATTCAAGCATAGCCTAGCGTGTCAGAAGAACTTGTGTCACAACCTTGTGCACCTTATATATTTTTCAGTCCCCCACGGCACAGAGGTAGCTTTGAAGTGCAAGCCGGGTGAATTTGTTCCCCACATTTAGCCCTGTGCTGAGCACTGAGCTGTGCAGAGCGCTGAGGCCCGCAGGCTATCTGCAGCCCCACTCGGTGCCTCAAAGCAGCAGCTGCTCTATGGCGAGTCTTGCTATACTAGCATGCCTACATTGATCTGAAGCAAGCCTGATTTAAAGGGCTTTAAAGAGGACGTAATCTACATTTCTCCTGTAGTTAGTGTTTTATATCTCTCAAAGTTGACTCACTGAAGGAAAGGTCATAATTCTAATGAACATATCCATTTACCAACCACTTTTTTATTCCTTAGAATGAAAGAGAATGCTGTTGTTATTGTACCATACAATTGTATATACCACGCAAATGTAAAAGTATAGTTTTCACCTTTGTCATTCGGCACCTATGTAGTCCAATATAGAGTTAAGAGACTTGCTTAATGCCTTTTATCGATATGTGGGGTTTAATCAAACCCAGGTTTCTCACATGGAGGGCAGCAGCGTTACCTACTGCCAACTATCACAAGGTGTCTAAATCATGCACATTTTTAGCTGGCTAATTTATGTATTGCTAATGAACGAACGCTTGTTTCCTATAAGTTGCAATTTAAATTGCAGATAACCTTTTCAGCATTCTGAATCAATGGGTCTCTTTCACTACTGTATTTCTGGTTTAATCATTTTTAAGCTAAGTTAGATGTGACGCCCATAGCAGTGGTAACATTTCTGAGGAATTACCAGTATTAGTGCTAAACTCTACATAATTAGCTAGTATATTTTTTCTCTTTTGGTCACTCCATCTCATGTTTCTTATGATTGACTCTTTGTTATAAAAGGACCAATCACAACCTAAATTTCTAAACCTGCATTAACCAAGAAAGTTGTTAACTGCTGTTGTACAACATGTTAAGGAATTAACAGGGCTGTATTTGTTTGATTTCGTGAAGCTGAAAGCCTGTCTGAATGAAAAAGTAAACCGCTCGTTTAGAATGTCTGGATACTGGGGAAGGCTGCAGTGCTGCATTCATTTCCAAAAGCTATGCAATCACACACTGCACAGCACAAGGTTCAGTCTTTCTCCCTCAGATCCTCCATTCTACTAGCTCAATTTCATATCACATCAATGTGTACTGGTCTGTTGAACTGCTGAAGGCTGAACAGGCAGTTATATGTACCGTCATATTAAACTTTTGGTGACCTGGTCATTTTACATGTTTCATTGTGAAGGTAAGCTTGCATCATCTACAGACAACACACTTCAGCATGTTTTATTCTCTGTTAGGCTCGTTTCTATAAATTAATATATTGGATAAAAGAAAACCTCAAATATGGTCTGTGCAAAGGTTATGCCATATTTTATATTTATATAAATGAATATAAATGTATAATATTGTGTACTAAAATTTTTCACAAACTGTCATATTTAAGTTGTTGCACTATTCGTTTATTAAAAGAAATACATAGATAAACAAAGGTGTACAACATTTACAGGTGTTGCCAAAAGAAAGTAAGAATAAAAAGAAAGAGTAAAAATGATGCATGTGGAATTTATATGCACACTTGAATTAAGAAATTTTGTGCATTACAATATTTACTGTATAGATTTTTTAGTACTTGTTATTTTACCTGGTGCAGATCCTAACAGTTGCTGAATTTGTCAGGGATCTCACAGGGAGAGCAGATTTAATGCTCCAGAGAAGAGGTTATTGTGGATCATGGCCATCCAGCACTGCTGAGAGCAGCAGTCTTACTCTGCCTCGCATTGCTACAGCATGACCAAGATTAATGTTTCAATTACAGCCACAGCAGGAAAGATCCTACATTCTTCTGGGTGAAGATGCCCTAGAATGTTGCACAAACATGTTTGGTACATGTAATTAAATGTTAAAGAATAATCGACCAGTCAGTGTATTGCAGCTGTATTGCCCTTTGAACTTCAACATTATTAGTCCCTAGTGATTTGTAAATTTTTTTAATGTACTTCCCACTATTTGAAGCTGCCCTTTACATTATATGCACAGCTGAAGTAGGATAAAAAAAATAAATAAATAAAATTCCCTTCCCTATGATCTGCACACATACACACAGTTTTTGAATGTAGTCATTTGAGCATGAGCAGAGTCCATCACAACTGAAAGGTAGGGAGCTGAGTTCACGAGAATGGCAGAGAAGGTTCCACAAGTACCTACAACAGCTTGCACTGGTAAAGAAAGAAAAGAAAGACAGGTGATGTGGTTTTCTAACGGTGGAAAAATCTGAGGGAGTTCAAAGACCTGGAAACTGACACCGAGGTTGCTATTTTTTGTTGGACAGATAATTATCTGGTTAACTGTTTATAGGCAAGTTTGTTTGACTTATGTAGCTAATGAAGCTAGCTATATATGTATCTACATGATGTATTATTACTACGCTAATGTTAGCTAAGCTGTTGGTGTGAGATTGTAAGCTATGGTTGTATGTAATGTGTGTGTATGTGTGTATATGTGTGCACTGTGGTGTCACTTTCAGGCAGGTGTGGCTTGATGATATTGTGGTATTTCCATGCTACATTGTAAGTAGTCTAAATATGTTTTGCTGAACTAGGTTCCCTTTCACAAGGACTTTTAAGTTAGCTAAACCTGAATCAGTCCCAGGGCTCCGTTGAGTTAATAGCCTATATTACAGTATGCATTTTATGTTATATTGGCTTTGAACTGGGTGTAGTACAAATGAGGACATAGCTACTTAACTGGTTTGTATTTAATTTGTGTTTATTAAATACAAACATAACCTATGCCCATCATCAACCAATGGTGCTGGCACTAACAGGATGACTCATGGAGGGCATCACTGCTCACTTGGGTCACTCTGCGCATGCTGGACAATTCTTTGTTTCTCTCTCTCTGTGGTTCCTGTAAGTCGCCCAATTTCTTCATGTCACTGGTGCATGCACCACAGCTATGGTGCGTAATATGTGGATAAGAAGATCATCGCGCTTCCCAGGGCTCTACAATGCAACCCCTCTCAAATTCATCCAACTGCTCAAATTGCTTTCAAACTCTTCTCTAAGGCATTCTTTACTTTCACCAAGACAACAGAATGAGTCAGGATGGAAAGCACATGCAACTTGATGACCAACCTGCCTATCAAGTTTCATTCCTGCCGGTTATTTACTTCTGTGTGCAACTTTTATTTTGATAATAAGTGTAGAACGCCTTCTGCAGTAGAGAATGGGATAAAAATATAAAATAAATTAGTCCGGAAATGCTAACAAAGACATTTAGAATGCTCAACAACTCCAGTTGGCGGAAAAAGTGTGGTTGTAGATGTTGTGGCTAAAGATGCACGACTACTTGATATGCTTAGGGGGCAATGACTTTTTAAGGTATATCGTTATCGTTATCTTCATATGGGGAATTCTTGGAACAGTAGCAAATCTTCCCAAAGACTCTGGCAGAGTGACAACTCAACCAGAAAGTCACAAAGGAACCAAGATGAACAGGCTTCAGGCTTTGGTTGCCTCAGGTAAGGTTAGAGTTCATGATTCCATCATTTGAAAGAGACTGTGCAAAAATAGTCTCATTGGGAGGGTTTGCAAGTGAAACCATTGCTAACCAAGTGGAACATACATGTTCCTCTGACATTCCCTGAAGCCTTTTGGGATAATACAATAGGACTGACAAGTCACCAGTATAACTTTTTGGATGACTGGGGTCTAAAAAGAACACAGTGTTCCCACACAAAAAAAATCATACAAACAGCCAAACACTGTGGTGGTAGCTGTGTGGATGTATTGATTCCTCAGTGCTTAAGTGCTTGCTGTTAATGATGGAACCATGAAATCTGCTCTCTGCCAGAAAGTCCTGCAGGAGATTGTCCAGTATATATACAAAAAGACAATGACCCTAAGGACTAGAGCAGGTCCAGCTGTAATAGACTCAAGAGAAACAACATTAAGCTTTTTAAGTGGTCTAGCCCAAGTCCTGACTTGGATCCTGCTGAGATGCTGTGGCAGCGTCTGAAATGGGCAGTTCATGTTAAAATTTTTGAATAAAGAATTAAAGCAATATTGCCTAGAAGTGTATGCCAGAATATGATGTGAAAGATGGATCTCCAGTTGCTGGAAAAGTGTGGTTGTAGTTGTTCTGGCTAAAGGTGCATGACTATTGCTATGCTTAGGGGGCAATGACTTTTTACATGCTGGATATACGTGTCACAAGGTGTTTTTTTCTTCAGTAAATGAAATTATCCTAAACACCCTGCTCTGTTTCTCTGAATGTTCTCCTTGTTTTATAGCACATTTTGTAAAACAGATCTGTTGCAAATACAGGAAATCAGGAAGGCAGCAAATGCTAATATTTTTTCAATATATTGTATTTTTGTACAGAGCTCAGGCTTCCTGAGATGCAGAGTGGAAGCTGAGTTGTTTGTACACCACTGAGCTCACATGCCAGCTGAGTTATAAATAAAACTCTTTCATTCAGCACGGCAGGGCCTAAGCAGTGCTCTTAAAGAGCCCAGTCTGATCCCAGATGTTATTATTAATGCCTCCCAAGGAGCTCAACCCCTCAGTATCAATACGCCCGTTCATTTTTTCATCTTTGCTGAAATGCTCATTGATCACTTCCATTCTGCTGTGTGAATCTGGATGTACAGGCCTATAGATTCTCAGTTTGAGGTCTTCTCTATTGGAAAAGTCTCACATCCGTTGAGACAGATCCTGCTTTTGAGCCCTAAGTGTTACCTTTATCTCGTAGATCTTGAGTTTCCTCTTGATGTCAGTGTTCTCTCTCTCCAGGCCGGCCAGCCGGGTCTTAATGTCCTGATAGGCGCTGATGAGGGCGAAATGGGAGGCTGAGTACATGTCCTCTGGTGAGGGCGATCCAGCCCAACCCACTCCACAGCCATCCTCCTTAAGACCCTCACTGCCTCCAAGCAAGCCCAGCTCCCCTCCAAACAGAGACTCCATAACTCACTCTCCTTCCTCAGCCTGAAAAAGAGAAAGATAGTAGGATGGGTGATGTCTAGGTTTGATTAGCTACATAGCATGTGGTTGGAAAAGTGTCTCATTGAGAAATAACATGCTGAAAGAATATGAATATGTGTTTTGCTGGTATTGTGGATTAAACTATAGAGAAACATCTAAAGAAAAATCAAATACCTTAATGTAGACAATCAGCAATCAAATTTTTGATGTTTGGTGTTTGCTTCGTTAGTCTTACATTGGTTCATTGAAGCTAATATAGCTTCTAAACAATGGACATGCTTAACGCACTGTGCAAACTGCATGTCTAAATCACCACCTATGTGCCACAAACCGTCATGTTGAGTCATTTTACTTTAGAACATTTCTGTTATCGATTTATTGTTATCAGTTAAAAACGAGCAATAGTACATGCAATATTCAGGCATTAGAAGACTGCTAACACTGCTATTAGCTGTGCAGTTTAGTGTATTTAAAAACATAACAGTAAGTGTCAGACATAATTATGCTTATTTAAGATTATTTAACTCAGTGTGGTTTGAGACAAATGTGTGTTGGGATATTCATTTATCATGATGCTACTTACTGTTCAAGTTCATCTTTAATTACATACCAGCTACATTACAGCTTCAGTGCAAAACTAAAGATGCAAACCTTGAACATCAAACATGTCTTACCTTTGTAACTACATCTGAGAAAAATTGTAGGTATTTGAGTTTTCACCAAACTATTCCTTTGAGTTGTATATATAAACCTAAGAGGAAGGCAGACCATTTAATCTCTGGCATACTTTATAAATCTCACTGCTGTGTTTGAGCAGCTCCTCCATCCCACTGGAGATAATTGTTTTCTGTCTCTGTCACACTTCATTAGCATCACTGGCTAGTCTAATGCCCATGCAACCCAACCCCTGGTGTTACACACAGCCTCCCCCGGTGCTGGGCAGATCTTTCAGGTCCTTCACCTTCTGTGAATGCTGTGTGTGGTTTCTGTAGAGACCCAGAGGGCTGCTTGGTCTTGAGAAGGGGATATAAAATATTCAGTAAAGACAAAAGCCAAGGCTTAGTTAAGATAGATGGGCTGCATGGCCTCCCTCAAGTGCATGCTACTCAAAATGCCATTAAAGAAATGATGTCATCAACTAGCAGCTAGTTTGCAGCCTTCTTAAAGGAATAGTTCAGTGGTTTTTAATCTAATCTCTGTTTCCACAAGCTGTATCATATCATCACTGTCCAAAAAAAAAAAAGTTCTCTATTTTTAGAGATTTTTACTTGTCTGCATTATTTGAACATGGCGGCTGCCATTTGTATTGTTGGTTTTTGTCCTTCTTGGAAAGTTACCATGTTTTTTTTTTTTATTTTGGGTGCGTGGGGGGGGGGGGGTGGGGCGGGGGGATGGGGGGTGGATAGCGACAGCATTAATGGTCAACAGAGACAATGTTGCCCAGTGTTTTGTAGTATCTAGAAAAGAACAAAAATCAACTGACATAAAATACAGCACTGGACACTAAAAATATTTTTGGTACAGTTGATGAATACAGGATAAATTCATCACTCTGTCCGTTGTAAATTAAAGTGTAAATCTCTTTAATAAGAGATAAGAGATAAGGGCTGCCAACCAACCAAACTCATGCACTGGTCAAGCTCTGATACTTGAACAGTGAATGTTTGGGTCTACGAAAAAGTCTACATACAGTATTGAATACATTATCATTTATGATGCAAAGTCAGAAATTATAATCATGTTCATTTTCATCTTTATTAAAACCAACAAATTCAAAACAAATAAATAATTATTAGAAGAAATAATAAAAATAATTCATATTCAATATCATAGTCTCATTTATGTGCACACCTCCAAGACTCTTACTTTGTTAAAGAAACTTTTGTATTTAACAGAGAAGCAGGTCTGTTATGGAAATATGCTTCTACACCTGTACCTCCTGTGCTCAGGCTGATTTAGGTCATTTCACAGTTTTTCTATGGCACAGAGTTCTAGCTCTGACTGGGCCGTTCTAACACACTAACTATCCCTTTCTTTGCTTGACTTGGATGTAGATCGATTGATCACTGTTATGTTGAAAGGTGATTGTTTTCTTTTAGACAGAGGCCAGCAGGTTTACACTAAAATATCCTGATCTCTGAAGCTAGTCCTTTCCTATTTATGTTGACATGGGTTCCTTTCTGAATTAAAGAGATGCAGCAATAAAACCTGCTGCTCCCAACCATGATGCTTTACATTAGGTATGGTGTTGTTGTTGCACCAACAGTATTTTTTAGAATATAGGTGAAAAAGCTTGAGCTTTGTGTCATCCTGTGGTTTTGGCTGATTCCATGTCTTTTTGCAGAAAACAGCTTTGCGCCTCTACTATACCACATAGCTGGTTCCCCAAACTACTGACTGAAGTGTTGTAGAGCAGTCATTGGAAGATATTAGCCTTTTGTGTTTTAGGTTTACCCTAAAAAGGATAGGAAATACATGTATACTGGAATAAATTCTTTAACAGTATCATAACACTGCTACATACACCTAGTCATTTAGTACCAGTTAAGTGGCAATCATATTATGAAGTCATCAAAACAAAGATGCAGTACTGAACATCAGAAACAGCTACAGGTGAATTTTATGCTTTGGTTTTATTATGTTTGGTGTTATTTAAGGCCTTACAATAAATCTTTTTTTTTTTTTTTCTACGGTATCCAGGGTAAAGTCAGCATACCACCAAGAAGGACGAACCACATCCAACAGGATTAACTGTTGATGCAAGAGGAAGCTGTCTGAAAGGGATGTTCGGGTGCTAACCCGGATTGTATCCAAAAAACATAAAACCACGGCTGCCCAAATGACGCTGTATTGGCCGCAAAAGGAGGCCCTACACCATACTAATAAATGATTGTGGTCTAAAACCAGGTGTTTCAGTTTCATTGTCCAACCCCTGTAAGTATTACATTGCATTGTTATAGTGGGAAAGACAGATCATACCTCATACCTCAGACTTCATTACATTGTCAACTATCATTAGTAGCCTAGTAAATGCTTATAAAGGGAAATTAGCCCTGGGTTGAAAAATACTGGAGTATGCCTTTAAAGCAAGATGAGTGTTGTGTTAGACATCACACATCACAGAAGGCCCCGTCCGCTAAATAATGCGAACGCCTTTTTGAGAGACATTCTGTGAGCAAACTATTCACTATGTGTTGCTCATGTGCTCAAAGCTGATTCCTGAAGTGGAAGGAAACCTCAGGTTTGATAAAATAACAGTCTCCAACAGTCTATGCTCTTCAGTCACTGTGTACGGCTGTCAGGCCATGATAAATAAGCCTGGCAATATCGCAAACACCTATTTACCGACAAAACAACTGCCCCGGCACAGGGCAGGTCACAGCTAACACGAGATGCAAACCAACAGCAGAGCAATGGCAGCAAAAGAATATACAGCACATATAAGATGAGATGGAGATGCATGTAACATCAGGCTATCCATCTGATGTGGTACGGAGGTGTGAGGAGATTTCACTGCACACAAAATGAGTCAGCCACTCCTTGCTTACCGAGCTATTTTCAACCACTTGCGTGTGTATCATACTTTATATGTACAAAAATCCTTGGCCAAGCTCCTTCCCTCTCTCTCTCCCTCTCTCACTCTCTTTCTCTCTCTCCCTCCTTCAGGGGTAATCCAAAAGAACACCCACACACATACTGATACATTTGCTCAGGCATGGGTTAGCAGCATGGACAGAGAAAGAAGGAGGGAGCGATTGCTGTTCTGATGAGGAGGAATGTGTGGAGGTGGAGGACAGTAAAGTAATTTCTGGGACATTTGAAATCTCAGCTATTAACCTGTGCATGTCCTCCACCCTGCCCTGAGCTTCTATTTCAGTAAGGGCCAGGTGTGTAGTTGACGCTTGGCCCAGCTTTTATTATGGTCATCACAGATAAATTCTAACTGTGCTAAAATAAGGACCAGAAAAGTAATAGAAGATGGTTCTTTAAAGAACCTTTTAATGGTGGTTCTTTTTATTAATAAGATGTGGGAGTGTCATGAAACCATGTAATACAAAGCTCATCTACTTTTGATCCAGGTCAAGGACATTTTTTATAACAGCTACATCCTTATCTTGTTTTTAATTGTTTTTTTTAAGATCCAGTCCTAATGTTTGTGTGCTTTATGTAGGAAAAAAGGAGTCATAGTTCATGACCATTTTCCAACCTATTTTTATGGCTTAGAACTAGCACGACCTCTATTCCTTGTATTCCGGCTGACACAGCCATATGCTGAAGTTTGGGTGCTTGAGTGAAAAGAAGCGTCTCCTGGCAACTTTAAACGAGAGGGCAATAACCGAGTTTAACTTCCAACTGAACCTGACTTTTTTGTCTAAATAATTTTGGGTCAATTCATCATAAAATTTTCACAAAGTGTAAACTGCACAAAAGTAAAAATCAACATAAAATGGAGGTACATGTTTTTCTTTGGACAGCAATGATATGCAATTTGCATAATTAAGTTTAGTTCATATAAATGTGATGAAGACATCTAGAACATGTTACTTTACCTGCAGTCTTTAATCTTTTATCTATGTAAATGGTCACTGTTCTGACAGGCTACCCTGTATTGTGTATTCCAAAAGCAGCCCGGGCTAAAATCTCTTTAGAGCTGCGAAAGGCACAGCTAACCAGCTGTAACTAAACAGGCAAATGCAAACACACTGTTTTTCATAAAGTCCCATATGTACGTCACATATAGTAGGGAGTGAAATGTATGGTTTAAAGCTTCAACAATATGTCCATAGTACAGTCCTTTTATGTATTACATATTGCACTTATTTCTTAAAGGGAAGGAAGTTCGGTTTCCCGTTACATGTGTATGGTCCTCCTACTACCCACATAAAGAGCTAATCAGAAATCTTCATCCATCTTAACACTGCTGTGGTATCTGAGCGTGAGCACACACAGTAATTAAAATACAGGACTGGTATCTTGTCAGAGCTTGAAATGCTGGCAGGATATGAGGACAGATAGTTGGACAGGAGGAGATTCTTCATACGGCCAGTGCCTGGCAGCATTTTCGACAGGCACCTCTATCTCTCTCTCTCTCCCCTCATTTACTCTGGTCTCAGGTCCTCTGCACAGCCATTAGGCATTCCACCGCCCTCTTCTTCATTACTGCAATGACCGCAGGAAATTATCTGTTACCTGTAGGGCTGATAAGGCAATGATGGACATGCGCATGCACACACATACATACGCCTGCATAGGAAAGAGTACTAAAACCCTTTACTTAAGTCAAACCAGGACAACGGGGAAGTAAATAAGCATGCGCAGAAAAATCTCCAGTGCCTAATTCACTCTGTTGAAGTTAGTTTGTGTCCAACTGGTCATAAATTAACACTTGCACTGTTTATTTCACACTGAGGATTTCATGGCGTGACCATGCCATTCGATTCCTCACCACGAAAAGTAGAAAGTATCTCTTTTTATATGGATAGATAATAAACGATGGATCAAATGGGTAAAAATGTGGGTGTAAGTTTGCTCGTGCTGCATGGCTGCTACTTCACATTGCTATAAATTTGTTGGTGGTGTCTTGTTTTAAATTGTTTGGGTGTATGCTTCAGTCTTTCCCTGCTGGCCAAAGAGTTGGCTATCATATTGGCTGAGAATGACTTTACCCTGTGGCTCAAAGACTATGAGGAGTCCTAGGCTGGGCACTTAAACAATGCAAGACTGCAGTCATGAGCCCTCCCAGGTGGAGGGGCATCTTCCCTCATGGCTAAGGACTTCTTTCAGATAATGAGGTTTCCTGGGCCAGCCTCTTGAGCTGCACTACACCTCTGCAAAGATGCTGCCTGAGTTGGCCGTCTGCATGAAGGCACCTCAACCTTCCTCCAAGGCTAAGGACTCTTTCCGGGCCAGTGAGGTGTCCCCCACTGAAAGCTGTGTCTAGTGTATATCTATATACCTATATCATAGGAAACTTTAGATGTATTTCTGGTACAGCGCAAGAATTTAAATGAGCAACCGTCTGCCCAAGATAATTCTCTTGTACCAAGGCTATCTACAAACAAATACAGATAGGGAATGCATTAGTAATGATCTCCAGAGACACACAGTTTAGTTTCCTTCACTGCCACCTCTATATTGCGGCTGATGCACAACAGTTTCATTCAATCAGAAAGGCTTGTCAAAGCTGCTCTCATCCACAGCACTGTTCAGAGCTCACTCGCAACCCAGTCCGCAAGACTCTGGGCATGTGTGGGACGTGAACTCATAGCATCACTGAGATTCACATGCCTGCTCCTGAACAGTCTCTCGCTCGCTCTCACATGTGTGTCTCTCTTTCTTACTCTCCATGAACAACCATGGCAGACCTGGAAAACCACCAACAGTATCACCGTCAGATACACAACACTTAAAGCTTTCTCTTTATCTTTGGCTTTATCTTTGAGAGACAGGAGAAAATTAAGCTTCAGATCTGAAACAATACACAGGTGGTTCTTTACAACTCAACACTATGGGTCTGAAAGGATGTGTAGCTGTTAGACAGTCGTTACTGAGAAAAGAAAGTAGACAAAAAACAAGAAGACAATTTGCACTCAAACATCAACACTGGGCATCTAACATGTGGAGTAAGGTTTACGAACTAAAAAGTCAAAATCTGGACATGAAATTTCCTTAATCATGATGAGCAAGAAATGCCACCACGTTCTAAGACTAAACTTTGAAAATGTGAAAAAATATCCCTCTCTTTATTGTTCTTTGAAAAAATAAAAGTCTTTAATTAAAAAATTAATGGAGGTCACATCAAACAAATAATTTGTTGAATAAACATTTCTGCTGTTTTCTAATAATGAAAAATGAATAGCTTGCATCTAACAGCTGTTGGAAGATACGAGAATACAAGACTTCAATACTGAATGGAAATCCAATGAAAGGGTGGCCTCTAACTAGTGTACAACACAAAAAGTCATTTAAATCTAAAAAACATAAATTAGATTAAAAACATTTACTTTGTTTCTTTTTATAGAATATATAACATAAACTTGATCTATGTCAATAAAAATACTTCATCCAACAGACACATACACTTTGCTGATTGGCTAGATCCTGGGGCTCTTTTAAGGAGAAAACCTAATTGTGGGTTTTCACAGTGGTTTAGGAACACTCACAGCTGCACCTGTTCCCTCAGCGGGGTGTGTGCACAGGTGCTACCAGATGCTGTGCTGACCATTAGCAGAGATGCAGGCAAGGTGTGATATCACCAGCAGGGAATAAAGTGCCTGCTACTGTACCACAGGCATGCATATTCACACTCTCTCACATACACACAAAAGCACACACATGCACACACACAGTCGTTTAGCCAGAGAGGCACAATGACTTTCCAGTTTACAAATCAAGAGTAATTTAACAGAAATATGATGGATTAATGCCTCACACATATGACAAAGCAAGTGGAACGCTGTATACCGAAAGCATTTAAATCCAAGCAACAGCAATGATTTAAATCAATGACAGTCTGCTAAGTGAGAAAACAATAACTGCACTGTAGTCGGCATTCTGTAATTGTAAGGGGAACGAGAACTTGTACACTATTAGTAGAAATGAAATACACTGAACAAAACTATTATTTATTTCATGTATAATGGCCTGTATTTCAACTAGGAATCACTATGTTTTAGCTTACAATGAGCTATACATCTACATAAAAGTGGGTCCTCTTACAACAGGAGCTTCCATGTCATGTTTCTACAGAATGGACAATCCAAAAACTAGCTCCAGAGAGTGCCTATCATGTTTTTTGCAATGCTATTGAATCCAATTTTGAAAACAGTTGCTGCCGGTGCTGGGTAACTGTTTTGCAAATTTTGACAAACGGAGGATCATGTACTTATTATTTAGCACAAGAAAAAGCTAAAGAGGGGTGAATCCTCTTTATGGCCACCATAGGTTATGTTATACACTCAGAAAGGAAAAGTTAGGGGAGGAGTTTTCAGTTGGTTGCAGTTTGCAACCTCCCCACTAGATGTCACTAAATCTTCCCACTAAATCTTGTCTCTAAATATCGTCCTAAAACAAGCTTGCTGTTTTTAATAGAAGGCACCAGGCATTGGTCCCCCTACCCTCCCACTGATATATGTGCACCTCTACAAACAAATACAAAATGCTTCCTTTAAAGATCCCATAGAAAGTTGAATGAGGAGAGTTCAGTATACCAAAGTGACATATAGTGAACCTCAAACACATTCCTCTATCTACAAATAAAAATAACATATCTTTAAAAGAGAGTGGTAAAACGGGCTGATTCCAAAATCGGAACCTGTTATGTAACAGTCTTGACTCAAATGACCCAAAATGTACAATGTTTAAGTTCCAGCCCAGCTAAAACAATGACAAGGGAGCAACAACAAACCTAAAACTGGTTTCCCGTTCCGCTTTCCCATTAAGCTAATGTACCTTTTCACCTTGAATGCTGCAACTACTGGCTTCAGCCAACAACAGATCATCTACAACAAGATCCTGGACAACCTTAATCCAAATTAGTTTGTTTGCTGTGCACATTTCACTCCAGACAAATTTCTCAAACAATATTGAGCATCTTTGCTCAGCATTCAACACTGAAAACAAGATATGACCCGTTCCACCTTTATTAGCGCCACAACAGCAACCTCTACGCAGCAGCCATGTTGTGTGAGTTTAGCCACTTTCGAATTGTTGAAGCAGATCATCTTAAACTGAAACTTTCACAGTGAGTAACAACTTCTTTTGACTTGACTTTGTGTTGATGTTGAGATCGAAAGCAAGGGCAGATATGGTTACCTGCTAGCAAGTCTAAAGTATGTTGATCTAGCTTTTTTTACAGTGAGGTTCATTTTATTTCCCTGTCTGTGTCTGTTTCTTGTTGTTTCTGTATGATCACCAATGTGTCTTGCTGTAAAAAATAAATAATGATAGAGCTCATCAAATTATTCATTAGCTTACCAAACAAAGGGGAAACAGCAGGCAAGTGCTACGACTTGTAAGCAGGTCATAATGATAGGCCTAGTGGTCTAACGGATAAGGTGTCAGTCTTCAGTGCTGATAATTATGGTTTAAACTCCATCTGGGTCAACTTAACTTGTGGTTCTAGTTTTTTATGAGTAGACCTTGAACGTTGAACTCTAAATGGGTATTCTATGTAGACATCAGAGAACAATTTAAAATACTGAATATATGCAATCCATGGCACCATTAAATGACACATTATCAAATAATTTATCCTCATTGCTAACTGTCTGCAATGCATGTGTTGTAAAATATACTATCATGTAAAGATATTGTAATGATGCATTCTTTAGAATATATGACAAATTGCTATAATACTCATAAAGGGTTAGCAAAGAAACTTTCAATGGATGGTTCTTTAAAGAACAATTTTCCTCTGCAGAACCAGAAAAGCAGAACCTGTGTTGACCCCTCAATCTCATTTTCCAGGCCATATCAAGCAATAATGTGAGGCCAGTAGCTCCTCCCACATTATAGAATAAGATGCTGGACTTACATAAACTGAATTCAAATGAGCCATAGTCAGAAATCTCGCCATTAGTGAGAGCATTTCTCCAGGCTTTCTGAGTGTTAATGATATTATAGTGACGCGTGATTACCTTCTCTTATCTCACTTCATACAAGATGGGAAATGACTCACTTGATAAGCAGTTGGAGACTACTATTCATTAGGTGCTTGTTTTTGACCATGGCGGCCCCATTACTCCAGCATCTCTCTACCCTGCTCTGTGTAGTGTGTGGGCAGATGGGGTTCACACAGCCTGGCCAAGTGGGGACAGGCTGCAGGGAGCAGCACTGAGCGAGAGAATGCTGAGTCTGGTGGGCAGAGAAGAGCATTATAGAGTATTTTTACCATAGAGTGGGAGTGAGCCAGGCACCGATACTACAGCTGCCTGCTAACACCATCACAGTTACTGAGGAAACGCTTTCACACGGCCATATGCATTCTACAGTAAAGGCCAGGGCATCAGCAAAAAGAATGAGCCAGACAGATTTACATAAATATGTACAGTAGTTATATGCAGCTTCATTCACAATAGAGCATGTGGTTTAAAATCCAACTAATTTAGTAATTATGCTAATACATAAACAAGCATATAATATACATACATACAGTACACCCTATTTAACACACACTAGTTGACCTACATTTTGTACATTTTGAGTTATCTCAACTAGGATTACTAAGGTTATAAGTTAACCACAATTTTTATTTATTTTTTTTACTCTTTGCTCTAAATAGACTCAATTAATATAAAATGTTTAAGGTCTGTTCTCTTTAGCATTGCTCTTGAGCTATAATGCTACAGTATATGTAGGTAATTTGTTTGAAATTTGCATAACTGTGTGTCTAAATAATGATGCATTTGCCTCATACATTGCCAAATTTCAGTGTGAAACAGACTTACTTACGTGACTTTTGACTCAGTGTGACAATAAAGATGGACAAAAGTATGTTCCGTAGCTAAATACAACTAAAACTGCTTAAGTCTACTTGTATATACAACAGTATGAAGTGTCTAAAAACACAAGCATGTCTATTTGTGACTACAGTGCCTTGAAAGTATTCAACCCATTTGATGTTTTTTTTTTTTTTGTGAGTCCCTTGTATTGACCCCTTTTACTATGAAACCATTAAATAACAGTGCAGTACTCCACTTTTTTCTAAACCAAATGCAACACCATATAAAAACCAAGGAGCACTCCAAACAGGTGAGAGACAAAGTTGTGGAGTAATACAGATCAGGGTTAAGTTATAACAATACTGTATTTCCAAACTTTGAACATCCCACTGGGCACAATTAAATCCATTAAAGGAAAATGGAAAAAATATGGCACAACCACAAACTTAACAAGAGAAGGCAACCCACCAAGATTCACAGACTGGACAGGCAGAGCATTAATCAGACATGCAGCAAAGACACCAAGGATAACACTGCGGACTTCAAAGATAGGGCCACTTTAAGCCATACTCTCCACAAAGCATGGCTTTATTGAGAAGTTGCCAGAAAAATGCCATAAGAAAACATGTTTAAAGTTTGGCTAACCGTAAATGTCATACTACCTTAGGAAAAGGAAAACATTTCTGGGGTCAGATGAAAATAAAATTTACTCTTTGACCATCACTGGACACACTATGTGTGGCACAAACCCAACACTGCCCATCGCCCCAAGAATGCCATTACTTCAGTGGAGCATGTTGGTGGTGGCAGCATTGGCAGGGACTGGATGAAGAAAAGACGGCAGCAAATACAGTGACAGTCTTAAGAAAAACCTGTTTCAGCCTGCCGGATATTTAAAACTGGCATGGAGCTTCACCTTCGAACAAGACACTGGCCCTAAGCATACTGCTAAAGCTACACTGTAGTGTTTAAAAGAAAGCATGTAAATGTCTTGGAATAGGCTTGCCAAGCCAATTCCAAGCCCAGAACTCAATCTAAAGAAGAACCTGTGACATGACTTGAAGACTGCAACACTAACACAGCCCATATAACTTAAAGGACCTGAAGCAGTTTTGCCTGGAAAAATGGACAATAAGCCCAGTGGCTAGATGTGTTAAACTAGTGTTTCTCAACCCAGGGAATCCACAAAAACGTTAAAACATGCAATCCACTAAAATGTGCAGGACAGGGTGGGGAATCGGTGTGCTAAGCTAACAGCGATGTACCCCAAGAGAACTACAGTGAAAGGAAACATTGACTGTTATACAACTTGGAATGCAATGAATCAGGAAAAGCATAAAGGGGGTGAATACTTTCGTAACACACTCTATTTAACAATTAGACCACTTTTTGGGGATAGTGCATTCTAGTTGGTAGATTTTCATTTCTTGTTAGATACATTATCCTCTTAGTTCAAGCTATAGAAGCAGACATACAATGATGAGGCAAGTGTGTGGTGATTCAGGCATTGTTAGCTGAACAAGGCTAACTGTTAAAGTATAAACTAGCACTCTCACTATCCCAGTGTGTGAAACAAGGCGTAATCCATGCTATTTTATATGCTGCTAATGGCAGAAAGATTCTTTATTTCTTTCTTTCGTTCTGTCTTTCTTTCTCTTCAGCAACCTACTCTGGTTCTAATTCCTACTCAGCTATCACACATCAATCTGCACCTGCTTCTATTGCTATTCTTTTCATGCTGTTATTTTTCTCTTTTTTGATTAAGACTGTTTGCCTCTCTCCTTAATCCATCCTCACGTCTATAAATGCAGACTCACTCTCTCAGCAGGAATTAAAAGTTCAGCATGACCTCCAAAAGAATATGGCTTTTTTCTGTTCTAGTGTTGTCTGTGTGAACATTTACATAAGTCATTAATCTATCTTGTTATTAGAGCTCAGCTAATAGTGTGGCTTTGTAGCTCCCTAAAGCCTCTCTATTCACTCAGCTTTTAATCAGATCCAATATGAAGGTCCCTTCCAACCAGACCACCCCCAAGACTCCTGAAACACACACATACAGCTACACAAACAAGTGACTGGGGAACAGCTTGGTCAGCTTTGCTTTATCAGCAACATTCCTCCAGAACTCTGTTCTAGGAGGACAAATGACAAAATCAAACATGGACAGAGACAAAAACTTACAAAATTGGCAGTTGGTCCATAAGTAGAAAGATTTAGTGATAGTACTACTTTAGGAACAATGCCAAACCCCACGCATCCTCTCCCCTCGTTTGGATGTCAGCACTCAAACTTAGAACAAAAGATTTTCTACAGACCCTTTCAAGATTCGCACATAAAGATGACATTGTAGAGACATCTGCTCATGTTGGCAATGGAAATGGATCAGTCTATTGTGGATCTGACAAAGCGGAGGTGGCAGTTTTAGAAACTGTATGGTGTTATTTGTATTAAAATGCCTGAATATTGTGTATATGAGTGTTTGAACTGTTCTAAGACTGGTAAAGGTTCTGAAGAGAATGTGATCCAAAAATGATTCTGTAAAATGCCATCCATTTGCCAGGCAAACACACGATACATAACACCAATATACTTTTTTTTCATAGCTGCTACTGACAGCATGAATAACTCTAACTCTGCCTGATGCTCAGTGTGTAAATATTAGTGAGATATATATAGACTAGTGAGAATTTCAATTGGGAATCCTTTTTTGGGCTGATTTTGCTGGACTGAAGAGGCTGCTGCATGCTTACATGTGTGCACCATTAATTTATCTATAAATTGTTCATTTTTACTTTTAACTATTTTGCACAATGAAAATAACCAGCATTCGCCTTAACAGTTAAATATGGTTCTGTTGCAGTCTATTATGTCCTGTAATTATATTATTACCAATAATAAGTATATCTAATTAAAAACCAAAATAGGTTTTCAGGAGGCCCCACACGCATATCACACAGGGGCATTCTTTAGCTTCCATGGGAGCAAAAGCCCCACCAGAGTGCTTCCATGAAACTGGACACAGTGTCTCACCTGGGCTCCTGAGATTGCTAACTGAACCCTAGATGACCGGCAACATGTAATGCAGTCCTGTGAGTCGCAGTACCAATTGTACCCCATGAAGCCATGGTCCCAAGTCGTCAACAAGGAAGTTGGTTGAGCAGGCTGGTGGTTGTTCCATACTGGTGTGGGGTGTGTTCTAATGGCATGGGTTGGGTTCACTGGAACAGCCTAAATACGTCGTTGACCAGAATACCAAATTTAGTGTTGTGCTCCGGAACTCACTCATGCACCACCCTTGTGTGGTGAGGTGGGATTATCTTGTTGATTACTATTGAGCATTTGTATGGGTGCACATGATCTGCTTGGATTGTCATGTACCTGTTGAGAATCATGAAGTGGTATTTGTGGTCCAAAATTCATGTCAGGCAAACATACCCCAGAAATTTATCCCGCCGCCACCACCACCCTACATATATCCAACAGTTGTCTTTTGGTGGTTCTCATGTGTTTGATGGTGTATACGTCAACATCTATTGGAGAGAAACCAATGTTTTTCAATCTTCCAATTACAGCACTCCTGTGCAAATTGTAAGCTTTGCTGATAATGAACTTTGCATTACAATGGTGCATTAGCCATGTGTGTGCTTCACAGGTCCAGACATAACAGCATTCACTCAATTGTGATGCTTGACACTTTCCTCAGTTCTCCTCTGTTCATTATAGAGATTAACTGGTCCACTTTAACACGTCGATTGCTCTTTACCACTCGCTGGAGTCGTCATTCGCCTCTGGGATCAATAGCCGGTGGAGTACCACTGTTATGCCGTTGGGAGGCACTTAATGTGTAGGAGGGCAAACCCAGTACACCTTAACTACGGTGGCTCAGAACATCCCACAAAGTTAGCGGTTGCTACCACCAGAGATGCTACCACCCTTCACCTGGTACCCAGTTGTCATGCCCTTTTGGATATCAGGCAAATAGCATGCTTTGACCCATGATGATCATTTTACACTCTACAGCAGACTGGTGTGCTTGCTTATTTATGCATGCGGTAACCTTGACATCCTAGGCTGAGTTAATCCCAATCCAGTAAGTGGTGATGATATTCTGATACACCTATTAATTCAAGTTCAGTACTTCATAGTCAAACAGATCACAAAGTGCCATAAACAGAACAGTCATAACATAAACATTATAAATAATAAACATTCAAAATGTAAAGTAGAAATTAAAAAACTGATCTAGTTAATTAACTGATTAAAAAACGAATGTCTTCTTTTGAAATCTCAAATTTCTTCAAACTAATCAAATCATTCAGTTTAATTCCAAATCAGTTTTTTTATCATTTAGTAGTTTAAAGCTATAACCAGTTTGTTGGCAGTAACAATAACTATATTTACAACAAGCAGAACGTTCACCATCTGTTCAGCGTCGTTATTAGACACCTCAAAATTACAGCACGACTCAAATAAATAACAATAACCTCCACAAATATTCACCGCAAACCAATTTATGTAATCTCATTAAATTGAGTACACAGAACCACACACACTAACAGACACACGCACACACACGCGCACACACAAGCCCATATTTATAGCCCCACACACATGAATCCACTTAAGCTCGCTGGTGCTGCTTGCTGAAAGGAAGAGCAGGGTTTCACAGTGTACTGCAGTGTGGTGAACAAGACTCATCACTTCAAGGCCAGTGTGCACATACAGAAACCCATCATGTGAGGGACCAATCACATGCAGAGGCTCAGAAATGGATACAATTCAACGGATGTGCTGGTTTATTATTCTGTCACATGGTGATTTCTTGTGGGGGGGCAGGGTAGGGGGGGAGAGAGGGAGGGAGAAGACATACAGAGAATGAGGAAAGACATAAAGAGAGCGGAAGAGATAAAACAGAGAGACAGAAATGAGACCAGAAATAGAAAGACATAAAGGACAAAAAAAGCAAAAAAGCATAAAACATGGAGGGAAAGAGAATAAGGGAAAAATAAGGAAAGAGAGAGAAAGGGATAGGCAAAAAGAAGAGAAAGGGAGAACGGACACAGAAAGACAAAGAAAAAGTGAGAAAGATAGTGATAGGGGAAGAAAAAAAAGGAGAAGAGGGAAGAGAAAGAAAAAGAGAGAGGTGAAAAGAGAGAAAGGGAGAAAAGACACAAGAAGACAAAGACAGAGTGAGAAAGATAGTGATAGGGTAAGAAAAAAGGAGAAGGGGAAGAGAAAGAGAAAGAGAGCGACAGAGAGGGGAAAGAAAGAGAGAGAGAAAAAGAGAGAGAGAGAGAGGGGGAGAGAGAGAGAAAGAGAGAGAGAGAGAGAGAAAGAGAGAGAGAGAGAGAAAGAGAGAAAGAAAGAGATGAAAGCATGTGTTTTGATGCATTGCTTCATTACTCAAATGAATGGTCTGAAGTGTCCTTGACAAGGACATTTAGTGCTGCCACACTGGGCCACTGTGTCTCAACCCTTAACTACAGAGGGAGATAGAGAGGTGGAGATAGAGAGTGGGAGAGAGAGGGGGAGGTAATATAAAGTAAAAAGGGGACGCACTGTGTATCTAGACACCTGATATAACTGGGGGTATGATGTGGTCTCACACACATACCAGCTGTATGAAATAAACACGCTCCTCAGTTCCTCTAACAATCAGGCCGCTGACGTCATGGCACACGCATTAGGAGAAAGAGAGAGAGCGAGCGTGAGGGAGAGCGAAGTGCAGCTGCTACACGACAGAGAGACAGAAAAGGAAATAAAGGAGATGGCTGTGGGGGGATAGCTTGAGAAGAGAAGAGAAGAGAAGAGAAGAGAAGAGAAGAGAGGAGAGGAGAGGAGAGGAGAGGAGAGGAGAGGTGAAGAGAAGAGAAGAGAAGAGAAGAGAAGAGAAGAGAAGAGAGGAGAGGAGAGGAGAGGAGAGAAGAGAAGAGAAGAGAAGAGAAGAGAAGAGAAGAGAAGAGAAGAGAAGAAAAGAGAAAAGGGAAGGAGAGGAGAGGAGAGGAGAGGAGAGGAGAGGAGAGGAGAGGAGAGGAGAGGAGAGGAGAGGAGAGGAGAGGAGAGGAGAGAAGAGCTGGTGATGCTGTGCCTGCTTGACATGCCTTTTCAACCCAAGCACAGCAGTCACACGCATTAGCCAGCATTAACAGGTGAATGTGATCTCAGACACTACAGGCTTTAAATGCACAATCAACAAGCATTCAAAAGAGTGATTACAATATACCCTTAAACTGCACAGTTGGACAATCATTATGAGGCTTTTCCATTCAAACTGTATCACTGCTAAGTACTACGACTCGTACAGATAAACCTGACCTTAAGTACCCATCAGGAAGTCTCACTCTAAAAGCTTTTCTGTGTGCTGTGTCTATATAAGAGCCAGGTGCAGACGTACAGCACCTCATGATTCTCACTTGTCACACACATTTAGCAGACTGGGGTGATGTAACCAACACAGCCATTCTGTCAGCTAACAGAAGTTTTACAATTATCCTAAAATCCCAATTGGTTTGTAAATTGGCTACATATTTACAAGGTTCATACACCCTTGTATGGTGACCAAGAACTGCAAAACAATTAACATTTCAGAGAAAAAATTTCAAACATAAAAACAAATTTACAAACAAAAAAATGACATGAAGAAAACAATACAAAAGTACAAAACCAAAAATTATTTTACAAGACGTGAAACACTTACCAGTACCAAAACACTTTTACAAACTGCGAGTTCTGATGAAAAGGTAAGGTCTAACACACAGGGCTAGGTGCTTGTTGCAGACCCTTGTCTAACATGGGGTCTCGTTTCGTGGCGGTAGAGTGAGTGGGGTTTGGGATGGTGACAACACTAAAGCATGTTTTGTCCATTTTGTGACACGTGTTAGCCAGCTGGCACGCTTTTGTTTTTTCAGTGAAAAGTCTTAAGAGTTTTTAAAAGAGCAGATGAAAGAACAGGCCATGGCAAAACAAAAGTACGCCAACTGGAAATGCGTGCTCACTCTATCACTGTGAAACAAGGGTCCACAACAAGCACTTCCTGTTGATCCTTTCTGTTAGAATTCGCATTTTGTAAAAACAGCACTTTGTGGTAGCTTCACTGTGTCACGTGTTGTGAATTTGGTTTTGTAATTTAGTTTTCTTAAATGTAATTTTTGTTTTCATAAATTTTGTTTTTATTTTTTTAACATTGTTTTCTGAATTGTTTACTTCTTTTGCACTTCCCACCATACAGCCACCATACCCTTGGCTACATACACCCTCCCCACTATTTCCTCTTAGGCTGGCTTGAAAGAATAACTACAGTAACGGCTGAGCAGGGCCAGTCAACCTTGACTTTGGATTAAGATGGAAAGAGGAAAAGATCTAAGTGATTTTAAATGAGGGTTCATTACTGGGGCGCGGATGGTAGGAGACTGATCAACTGGCCAGTGTTTCAAAGGGGCCGGTGAATGAGGGGGCATCTGGATTTAGATCTATTGGACATACATCAACAAATTGGGGTAGGAATAGAGCTGGAAAGCTCACTCTCAATGGCTGTGATACTCAGGAATGATATAATATTTAAGGAATAAACAGAAGAGCAGCTGTTACTCACATGACTGAGAAGTGCAGGACGTGATGAGACTGTGTTAGTGGGAACAGTCCGTCCACAACTACACTGAGAGAGATATTATAGCAGGGTTGCAGTGCATAACCCCCTCATTACAAAGATGAATACACATTTGGGAGTTCAGTGGTGCCAAAATCATAAGCACTGGTCTGTAGAGATATGGAGAAAAGTGCTATGGTCGGATCCTCTTTCAACCATATTTCAAGTTTTATTAGCTTCTGTAATATACTGACAAAGTGCTTATAGGCTACTAGACAAATTAAAGGTGACCTATAATGCTCATTATCAGTGTTCATAATTTTATGCTTTAACTTTAATGCTTCAACTTTCCCAAAACACATATTTCTCATACCATACATCTGTATTTTAAAGATGGCCAGACTGATGCTTCCAATTCATTTAGTTTACTTATAAGAATCAATTCTGGCACAAAAATATGGATATAATTGGTTTGTTTATCCGAGTGAATTATCAAAAGACTCTAAAGCCTGACAGTTTAACATGCACTAAGCAGAATATTAGATATACTGCATAGCTTTTATAACGCTTGGCTTTCAATTCTATTATCAACTGAATTGACATTTGTTATTTCTGAATTGAGTTATGCTGTTAAAAAGGAACACAAAGTGACTCTGATATCTGAAGGTGTAATATTAATGTCAGACTTTCTGTTCTAATTTGGTTTGCATTCATCATTTATTGTTGCTGAAAAGCACAAGCTTTAAAGTAGTGTATCGGTATCAAGATGTTAGCCTTGGTATTACTTGTTATCAGTTCGCATGGAAAGTCAATGGTATCGCCCATGCCTAGCTACTGTATTCACACTCTGGCTAAAATGCTTTGTCTTTAAACCACACCTCCTGATGAATCCATTGTACTCTGATTGGTGAACGGATTGGTCAACCACTAGAGCTGCTCCATCCCCACACCACTGTGGCGTTTCTACAACGGCGTTGGTTCTGCACTTTAAGCCATATTCCCATCTTTAAAGTCAGATTGAACAACTTCCCGATCCATTTTTCGCAAGCAAGGCTGAAGCAGGATGTTTCAGAGTGTTTGCTGGTAGGCGGTCAGTAAGGACTGTTTTATAAGATGACACCACTTTGTAACAGAGATACTGGCCTGGAACTTCAATAAAGCTTTTCGGGGAAAAAACGTTCAAGAAATTACAGCATAAATTAACAGAAATGCGTCACTGTCACCTCTTGAAATGCTATAAGCATATCATATAATATATATGTATATATAAGATGGGGAAAGAGATTAATTAGACATGTGTCTTTAAAATATAATTATATTGATGGCGTCATTATCAAGTGAAAAGACAATTCCAATTTAAAGCACAATAAACACACAAGATTAAGCTTTTTGACTTCTGTTGAAGACCAATGGCAAGGTTACAGTGTAATAAAGCATTGAGGCAAATACCTGCATCTGGTTGCCACAGCGTTCCTGCATACTTAAAAGCACAGTGGTTTTCCAATGTCCCAATGACTCAGTGCCTCTTCTATGCAGTAGCTGGCACCATTGGTCAGTAAAAATAACCAACATATGCAGCCTTTGTTAGCAGGAAGAGTGCCAGACCGCTGTGGATGTGTGGACCAGCAAAATATCTCAGCAAAGTCACACATTTCATATTTCATTTTTGTCAACATTTGGTTGCAACCAGCACATATGGAAAAACATATCTCTGCCGCTAGTTCTTTTGATGTTCCGATAAATCATCTTAAAGCTTGCTATACTCTTCACTGTAGACAGGACAGCCATGTTTATGTTAGTCTTGATCTGTAGGAAATTGTTAAATCTACTTGCAGTGCTTACTGCGGCCTGCAAGAGCTGCTTGGAGTTAAGCATATACTGCAGGAGTGTAGGAGAGCACTATAGCTGTTAACAAACCATTCTGCCTTGAAGGCAATCAATAGCAATAGTTACGACCTTTCGTATTTCTACAGCTCCACGTCTTGGAATGGAGTTTTACTCTCAGGGGTAACAGTCAATTTAATCAGTGAATTCCATCAACAAACGCAAGGTATTTTGAGCAGCTGGTGGATCAAACCGTAAAGTGTTTCAGCTGATCTTGGCCTGCCAGACATATTCTAGAGAGCAATATGTTATGGCTTTGAGGTATGACTTCAGTCTACAGAAAGAAAACTCTTCCTTAATGATTGTTCAGCCTGACAATTGCACATCAGTGATAATATAGCAGTTTGAGAACACCCTTTAATACACCAATACACCCTGCAAACTTAGAAACGAATGTAAGATCATTCTCCTCATCTTGTTCATCATCATGTTCCTGAGTAATGATGGAGATGACTCTTCAATGCCTTTCTGAGATGGAAGACATTGTCTGTTACTGTAGCAACAATAGTGTCATTTGATAGAATGTATTCAGTGTGGATTTCTTCTGACACTTCAGCTTTGTGATCATAAGTGTGTGGACTGGGGGAAAAGCCAAGCACTGATTTAGCTGACATCAGTTTTTTTTTAATTGGTTGGGGAAAATCAAACTTTAAAAACTATGACATTTTTCTTTATTATTTCTTTCTTTATTTATTATGCTTAGGGCAGAGTTTGGAAGTATTGCAAACAGATAGCAGTTTTAAATTATTCATTGTTGTTTTTAGAGTTCATTTCATACTAGTAAGCCTATACCACTCAAAGATGTGAGCTTATATATACATTATTAAATATACATTATTAAATTGAATATTTTCAATCTGAATATGAATTGTACATGAGTAGTGATGAGTAGTGATCTAAAGTAGTGGGTATATACAAAGCTTCTACAATACATTCCAGGTTTTACTTGAAGCTTGGATCATTTCTATTGATGTGTGTAGATTTTAATTTTCTTAATGAGCTGGGCCATCAAACCAGGAGATCAGCCTTGCGTCTGGATAATAGACTTTTTAATTCTTTCAGTTCATTAAAAAGAACAAAACAGGCGATGTAAGGTTTATGTGCAACAGTGCTGATATGGTTTGCCCATGCCAGCAGTTTCATAGTGACTCTTCTTAGTAAAGAACACTGGTAAGGATCTGCTGCCTCAGTGACATATCTAGAACTTCCAAAAGGTCTAGAACGTAGTTTTCATTTTTTCAGTTTTTATTCATGTAGTTTATTCATCCACCCACTGGAAACAAAAACTAATTATGGTTTATAGTTGCCTAAAATTTAACTCCCATGGTGTTTTGTTGTTTGCATAAAAATATTCATCTTTTAATTGCCGGTTTGTCCTCCTGTTCACTGTAGATGTGGCCTGGCTCAAACCTTGCACTAATTCATGAATGAAGAAGGTCAGACCCTGAATAACGTTGATTCGACTGAGTGCCTCTTGACAAAATATAGTGGTTCAGCACAGAGTCGTGGAGGTTGCTTTGATTGCTCATTGCTTTGATTGCTCTTTTAACACTGTATGTGCTGCAATGTGGGTCATGTGGTTGGTTTCAAACACCTTTGTGTACAGACTCATTTCTATGCTCACACTGTACAACAATGCTTGGGCTGACTGACACACTTAAAACACAGCCACTACAGACAGCTTTGTCTATTTACAGTAAACGTTAAACAGTTTAATGCTAAAGGAATGCATGATTGCTGAACAAACGCTGAGAAATGGTGCTATAGTAGTATGCAGCCTATTTTACAAAGACAATCTGAAAAACAAATCATTCTAATAATGTTTATTCCTACAGAAAGTAAAGTCACCATATACAGACTTTTAATTCTTCCTTTTTTGCTTTCTCACGCGTCTCCATGTGTACTGGGAATGTAACATTCATCATCAAAATAACAGTTGCACCCAGAAGAAATGTAAGGTAATGCTATTACATATAGGTTATTAGATAAAGGTTGCCAGGAATCAATGATGATAAATTTAGACTGATGTGGGTAATACTTATTGAGCTACAAATACAGAAGTAGTGTCTCTTAGTATGGCATCAGGCCACCATGTTTACTAACCCAACATACCAGATGTCTCAACATGTAGTTGTAGATGTTCCTAATGGTGTCCTGTGATAATCCAGCCCATGCATAATATACCCACATGCTTAAATATTCCCACACAGTTCCAGCAGATTTGGCGTTTAGTGGTTTGTCAGTTAGAATTGGATTGTACACGGGTCTTCTGTCTCATTGTATTAGCTTGTATTTCATGTTGGTGTTACTGAATAGTCATGAGTATGAGTAAATAGGCGTGATATCGGGCTACTACCTAACATTAGTATTGCTAGAAATGCACCCCTGGAATTATGTAATGTAGTCTTTAAGAGAGGAGCCTTTATCAACTTTTAACGGAGCAGTGTTTATATAATGACTCCAATCCATGAGTTATCTATACTAACTTAACACTAGCATTATGTCTGCTGAGTATTCTGACTGACAAGGATTGTGAAAAAAACTTCTTCCCTACTTTTGTGTGTCTCTGATTCACTTGGAGTTGAATTTCACTCTCTGATTTTCCCACTCTTTACTTTGTTTATACCAGCCTGTCTTTATTTAGGGGAGTCATCATTTAAAAACATGGGACAGTTCATTATAACCATAACTAGGAGGTGGGACTGCTATTTTAATAAAGTAAGCACTATATTGACAAAAGTGTTTGGACACCTATACCTGACACAAACAGGAATTTTTATGACATTCCAACCTACATCCATAGGCATAAATATGTAGTTAGTCCTGCCTTTGCAACTATAACGGCTTCCACTCCTGTAGGAAGGCTTTCTACAAGATTTGTGGGTGTGTCTGAATGTGTCTGTGGGAACATTTGCCCATTATTTCAGAAGAGCATTTGTGAGGTTAGGACACTGATGTTGCAAAAGTGGGTCTGGTTTGTAGTCCTTGTTAAAGTTCATCTAAGAGGAGCGAGGGTCAGCGAAGGTCTTCCAAACCAATGTCACGCAACCATGCCTTTATGGACTTTGCTTTGAGCACTGGGGCACAGTCATGCTGGAACAGAAAAGGGCCTTCCTCAAACTGTCCGCAAAACTGAAAGCATACGGATGTCCAAAATGTCTTGGTGCCCGAAATCAGTAAGGTTTCCCTTCAGTGAAACAAAGGGGCCTAGGCCAATACCTGGAAAACAACCCATAGCAACCTCCATCACACTTACATCCTGGCACAAAGCAGTCAGAGTCTAGTGGCAGCGTGTTTTACACCACTCCATCAGAGGCTTGGCATTGCGCTTGGTGATGTAAGGCTTCAGCTGCTCAGCCATGAAAACCTGTGTCATGAAGCTCCCTGCACATAGTTTTGGTGCTGATAGTAATGCCAGAGGAGGTTTGGAACTCAGCAGTTATTGAGTCAGCAGCACGTTGGCGACTTTTTACGCACTATGCACCTCAGCACTTGCTCTGTAACTTCATGTGGTCTACAACTTTGTGGCTGAGTCGATCGTGGAATATCTAAGAGGGAGGAAAGTTCACACACTGACCAGGTATAACACTGGCATTCCTGAAACACCTGAATTCAGTGATTAAGAGATAGCAATACTTTCTTCCATATTGTGTATATTGTAATAGGTTATTTAATATCAACACATACAGTATATCTATCTAAGATATTTATGAGGATACTTATGAGGATTCTGTGCGGCTGCAAATGTTTGCCTAGTGCAAAGACTGATGCTATGCACACAAAGACAAAACCATTCTTCCTGTGCATTTGCTGTTGTCTCTGAAAGCACAAGTTCAGCATCTTGTACTTCCTCCTCTATGCTCACCTTCATGGCCATGTTCAGTGAAAAACTGTCCTGTGTTTTTGTTCTGTTGCCAAAGTAATGATTTCCATAGATATCAGCTTCTTTTATTGTGCTAAGGCAATTTCCCTCTGCTTCATTCTCATCTCAGCAGCATGGAGCGGCGGCACTGTCTGATGCTACAGCCTGATAACATGCTCATCCCTTTTTAGCCCATTATACACCAATTGCACACAGCCTGCTTTATTAGTAGAAATGCCGGGTATGTTAACAATAACCATCATCCATCTGATGGCAGCTCCATCAACAATAAGAAAGAGAGAGAGAGAGAGAGAGAGAGAGAGAGAGAGAGAGAGAGAGAGAGAGAGAGAGAGAGAGAGAGAGAGAGAGAGAGAGAGAGAGAGAGAGAGAGAGAGAGAGAGAGAGAGAGAGAGAGAGAGAGCGAGAGGGAGAGAGAGAGAGAGAGAGAGAGAGAAAGAGAGAGAGAGAGTCAGATATGATGATAGATACAGATATAAAGGAAGTGAGAAAGAGAAAAGTAATAGAAATAGATGGATGACAAAAAAGAGAGAGAAAAGGAGATGTATAGATACAGATATGTAGATAGGGACAGAGAGAGAGACAGGCAGATATGAGAATAAATACAGATATAGAGAATAAATAAAGATAGAGAGAAAGAGAGAGAGAGAGAGAGAGAGAGAGAGAGAGAGAGAGAGAGAGAGAGAGAGAGAGAGCGAGAGAGAAAGTTGGATGTATAGAAAAAGAGAGAGACGTACAAATATATAGATTCAGATACAAAGAGAAAGGGAATGAATATGAAAGAGAGAGATAATGATAAAGATAATTGTAGTAAAGAAAGGAGAAAGATACAGGAATATATATATACATACAGTATATACATAGATAGATAGATATATACAGTATATAGATAGATAGATAGATATATAGATAGATAGATAGATAGATAGATACAGGCAGATATGAGGATAGATACAGAGGGGGAGAGAGAGACAGAGAGGGGGAGAGAGAGACAGAGAGAGGGACAGAGAGAGAGAGAGAGAGAGAGAGAGAGAGAGAGAGAGAGAGGAAAAGCTCTACAAGCACAGTTGGTTATTTTTAGGGTAACCTGAGGGAATTTTCGCAGTCCGGCGCTGAGTGCAAGGCAAGTGGGTAACCTGGTTTTCCTTGCCTACAAAATACAATATGAAGTACTACACATAAAACCCCAGCATGGGGCAGAGTTCTCCATCTCCTCAGTGCCTCCCTCCTTTATTATTTTTCTTCCTCATTCTTTTAAGTGCATTATATTACCTGTCTATTCATGCTCTGCTCTCATGCTGTTTCCCAGCATGTTCCTCACTCTCTTTCACTTTCTCGTTCTCTTTTTTACGTCATAGTCCTTCCAATATTCATCTCATAATCCTCGCTACCCTCAGCACTCCCTCCCTCCCCGTCTCTCTCCCTCTGTCTCTCTCTCACACACACCCTCGTTTATAGATTATATTTCATTACGCCTCCATAGTGGGCTCTCTGCCTTGTGTGGGCTACAGGGGCCTTCACATTACAGGACAGTTACATCATTTTCATGCGTCTCTCGATTAGCCAGGTGTGCTTTGCCGATATCTGCTCTTCCTTTTGGTCAACGCTCTGTGCATACATCGCTCCATCTGCAGTACACAGCGTTATAAGAGGGGCTACAACATAGCGCCCTTTTCCTATGCGACATTACTTCAGCTTTTAGGCCATGGTAATAGACATGTCTAAGAACAGGTTTAAGGTCACACAGCTAACTACACAATGGAAAGTCGGAGCAGAGGAGTACAAAACGTTATAGACTTTCAGCGTGTGAGTCATGTGAGCGCTGTTTCATGCCTGATCCAAGCAGGGGTTCACAAGAGAGAAGCTCTTTGGGCTTGCTCATGACTAGTCCTCTTGTAAGTATTGACTGCATGTTCAAATCGGTGGTCAGCACCTCAGTATCTGCTTGCATAAGATAAACAGTGACAAAAGGGACAGAAGAGGCAGAAGGAAAGTGTGAATAAGCAGAAGAGAGCCATCTAAGATGGACAGAGCATCCCAATAGATCAGAAAACGGTAGGCAGATGAGATATGTCTGTTAGGCTCCGTTCACATTATTAGGATGAAGTAGCATAAATCAGATTTTTTGAGATCTGACGTTTTCAGAGCTGTGTGGACGTGTTATTAAATCAGACTCGAGCCACTATCGTATGTGGTCCTAGATCGAATACATATACAACACGTGCGATTCACGGCCACATGGCAAAATGACAAGTAAAATAACCCAACATCTAGTTGATATATTGTATTTTGCATTTTGAGATTGTTGTTAATATATTACAGGACTTTTTAACCTGTTTCTAGTACAAGAAATTGTTATAGTCTGATAGAAAAGTTGATTTGTTTCAAGCATATTTCTTATAATGAGCTAAATGATATCTACCAGAATAGTGAGATCATTTGGATTTCAGAAATAAGTGCAATCCTATAAGAAGTTTATAACAGTCTCAAAATGAGAAGTATATCAACAAGATAAGAAACCGACCAGGGTATTGTTTTTTTGCGGTGCAAGCCACCTTAATGAGAACACCCTGATCAGAACTCAAGTTTCCACTGCACAAGCAGCATCGTTCAGTGTTAATGCGACAGCAGTGTCTAACATGAGCCAGTGAAAGCGAAAATCTGACGCTTTTTTGTTTTTGTCCTGCTCTAAAAACGAACAGCTGTGAGCTGCTCAGAGCAAACTGTCTTCGCGATGAAGGCCTGTTCTGTTAGTTAGTTTGTTTGTTGTTCAAGACACCTAGTTCATTCATGTGTCATTATTGATTAGGATGTGCTCATGTCAGGCGTTTCAGGATACGGGATATACAAACATTGGCTAATATTAAGAAACATAAGAAATGAGGCTTGCAGTGTGAACACAGTCTTAGGAATGTTGCTTACATGTATATTGCAAACTTTTTTGCCTGATTTCTGATATTTACTCAGATCTGATTACCTTTCCCTGATTGCTCACAGTCATCTGTCTTTACTGTGAACACATCTCTGCACTAAAACAACCCACATGAGTATATGAAAATCCATAGTGTCATGTGCACAATCATGAACAACAACGACATGAACAAATGAGCAGCACAGGGTGAAAAACAACACCTTTATTTCCAGCTATTTCTGGTGCTGACTTCATGTTAGTCACTAGTGTCATGCTGTCAACACTGGATGATGACAGCTGTAAGTATGCATGTGCAGTGGAGGAAAAGTAAAGACGTTATTCTGATCTGGCAGGTAAGATCTAATATAGATCAAATACGGTCAAATTCAAAACTATGTAAACACAAGAGTCAGATCTCTGCCAGTCAGATCTCTGCCAGTCAGATTGATATTAGTATTAGTATCTGGTTACTGCAACCTTTCGGTTAAATTCCACTGATATTTCTAATTTTCTAAATTGTTCAGTCATTGAGGAGTCAGCATAGTCATGTATGTGGTTTGATGTTAAATATTTTATTGTAGAGAAACCTACTGACTTAAATTTCTTTAGAATGGTGGTAATACAGTGGGGTGCGAAAGTTTGGGCAGCCTTGTTAATTTTCCTGATTTACCTTTATAAAGCATTGATTGTTTGGATAAAAAAAATCCGTTAAATATATCATATAGGGGACAAACACAGTGATATTTGAGAAAGGAAATGAAGTTTATATGAATTACAGAAAGTGTGCAATAATTGTCTAAACAAAATTAGGCAGGTGCATAAATTTGGGCACCAAAAAAAACCTTAACTCAATATTTAGTAGATCCTCCTTTCGCAGAAATAACAGCCTCTAAATGCTTCCTATAGCTTCTAATGAGAGTCTGGATTGTGGCTGAAGGTATTTTAGACCATTCTTCTTTACAAAACATCTCTAGTTCATTCAGGTTTGATGGTTTCCGAGCATGGACAGCTCTCTTTAAGTGACACCACAGATTTTCAATAATATTCAGGTCTGGGGACTGAGATGGCCATTCCAGAACGTTGTACTTGTTCCTCTGCATGAATGCATTAGTAGATTTTGAGCAGTGTTTAGGGTCGTTGTCTTGTTAGAAGATCCAGCCCCGGCGCAGCTTCAGCTTTGTCACTGATTCCTGGACATTGGTCTCCTGTATCTGCTGATATTGATTGGAATCCACGCGTCCCTCAACTTTAACAAGATTCCCAATCCCTGTACTGGCCACACAGCCCCACAGCATGATGGAACCACCACCAAATTTTACTGTAGGTAGCAGGTGTTTTTCTTGGAGTGCTGTGTTCTTTTTCCTCCATGCATAACGGCCCTTGTTATGCCCAAATGACTCTATCTTTGTTTTCAGGTCATTTGAAAGTTGTTTTGAGACTCCCATGCTGCGACTCTTCAGAGAAGATGCAAAGAGGAGAAAAACTTACAATTGCCCCCCTTAAATACCCTTTCTCATAATTGGAGTCACCTGTGTATGGAGGTCAAGGGTCACTGAACTTACCAAACCAAATTTTGTTCCAATAATTAGTTCTAAAGGTTTTGAAATCAATAAAATGACAACAGTGCCCAAATTTATGCACCTGCCTACTTTTGTTTAACTTTTTTTTTTTTTTGCACACTTTCTGTAAATCATATAAACTTCATTTCACTTCTCAAATATCACTGTGTTTGTCCCCTATATGATATATTCAATGGAATTTTTTTATCCAAACAATCAATGCTTTATAAAGGTAAATCAGGAAAATTAACAACGCTACCCAAACTTTCCCACTGTAGGACAATGCATGGACAATGCAATTATAACTGTTATGTTAATTATAAATATAATATGTTTTTTTTACCATCCAAAACGGTTTTGGTATGCAATGTTGTTGATAATAGAGAATTAGCAGTACATCTTAAAAACTAGGGTTTCATTGGGATGTAAAAAGCTCTGCTTATACCTCTCTGCCATGAAAATTATCAAAAACTGGAGCTAAAATCAATATTATTATCATTATTATTAATTAATAATAATTATTATTCAGTAATTGTGTATTTGTATCAATTTCATGTGATACATTTAGGTGAAGGAATTTCATAGTCATTAAACTCTTCAGGTGTCAGGTGTCACTCATTTCTGTCTGTCTAAGGTTAGTTTCTATAGAATGGATTATTTCACTTCTACCACCCTGAATGACTTTGTCTACATCTAAATGACTGAATTTTCCTGAAATTCATTGGTAAAATTCTATAATGCGGAACCAGATATGAGTCCAAACTGGGAATTTTTATTTGCAACTTCAACTTCAATCCGGTCAATTGCAGTACAAGATCAGATATATATTTAGTCATAGGACAACATGAACAATCGGATTGGATGTTTTTCCCTCTGTACATGCACATATTACAGTCATCATCCAGTGTCAGCTGCACAACAGTAACAACAACTTGAACTTGGTGGCCTGTAATGGCTGTTTTCAGAACAAATGCCCCATGCAAATCTTCTCTTTTATTGTCATTGTTGTTGTTGTTTATGGCACATCTGTACTGTGTTTGTGAAGTTGTTGCTTTGGCTCTGCACGTGTAGGCTATTCCAGTGGTCTGAACACACTAAAGACAGATATGGCTCATTTTCACACAGGAGTGTGACCCGCTCAGGCTGGATCTGACCATAATCTGCAACACTGTGCTTCACATGCAGCTTTCTGTTTGCTAATCGAAGGGGCGTTTCTTATCCAAGGTCATTCTAGTGGCGAAGTGAAGAATCTCTGGCATTATTTATTACCACTCACAAAACAACAGCATGTTGACTTGCTATGCCACATTCCAATCATATTCCAGGAGCCTGGCTATTGACCTGTATTCAGCATTTGGACACAAAAGCATAGTGTTGATGTCATAGTGATAAACAGCAAGAACACCACAATGACAAGGGCAGGATGGGGATGTCATCTTTGAGGAATTGCCTCCTTATGCTCCGCTCCAGTATTTTGTAGCACTCAGATATTAAAAAAAGCAGCCAGCTTCCTGCCAAACAGCCACAGCTCCTGCAATCAATCAGCTTTGTCAAAAGCGCTTCAAACCCGCAGCCAAAGCAGCCCTGCTCAAAGAGCCAAGCGCAAGCTCTATGCCCCTGTGGTCTGTGAGAAGCATCAGAGTCAACATTTCTATTTGTGCCACGTTTGGTTCACAGGGATGGGATTTTTTTGTTGGATATTTCTTCCCACTTTTTGACACTGGCAAGCTGCTTATCAGCCTTGCCATTAATTGAGCTTTGAAAAGGTTCTTTTTTGCATATCGGCCGCTGACATGCTTATGGAAGAAGCCTAGCTGACAAAACAAAAGCATCAGTGCACTTAACACCCATTGATGCACTGGCCTTCTTTAAAAAAACAAGCTGCCTTTGAAAATGACCAGTGCTAGTTTTGAACTCATGCAACAACATGAAAGCTCTTGAGGGGCTGCAGAAGATTAAAAGGAACATTTTACCATCTGTTCACTGCTGGGTCACATCAGGTTGAAAACACATGGTGAACAAAAGAGATGGGGGGGTGTGGAGGCGGGTGGACTGTTAAATATTCTGACATCTCTGGCAGACACCTTAAAGATCTGAAGCAGTGTACCAATGTACAAAAAAGGGTTCTCTGTAGTTCCAAAAAGGGTTCCAATGACTTACAATGGTAGGCCAATCCATGTGGAAATGACTGGAACTGGGGTAACAGTTGAAGATTCCTGAAACACTTTGTACAGGTGAAGTTGAACCATAATAAATTCACTACAGAACTTATAACCATGTTTAATAGTAAAAGTAAGAGCATTTCTAAACAAACGATGCAGTGAGAACTGACAAAATTAGAACTAAACAGCTGTGTAGTGAGGCTAATCATAAAAACGCTCCAGTTTGCAAGGGAGCGTAAAGATTGGACACAAAGACACAAAGACTGGTGCAATAGAAAAAGGCAACGTGGTCCGATGAGTTCAGATTTACCCTGTTCCAGAGTGGTGGGCGTGTCAGTATGAAAATGGAAGTGATGGACCCATCATGTATAATTCCCACTGTACAAGCCTCAGTGTTATGATCTGGGGGTGCTGTAGTTGATCAGGCCCAACCTCAGCAATATCATGTGGCAATACAATAAAGAAGTCAGCTGACCACCTGAGTGAATCATTTCCACACATGAACTGGCCACCACAGAGTCCTGACCTTAACCCCACTGAAAGCCTTTAGGATGTGCCAGAGAAGAATTTACAGAGTGGTTTGACTCTCCTGCCAGTATAAGATCTCAGCCAAAAGTTAATGCAACTCTGGACTGAAATAAATGTTGTGACATTGCATAAGGTTATTGAACCAGTGCCACAGCAAATGCACAGCACCATCAAAGCTTAATCTAGTCCGAATATTGTGGGACCTTTTTTGGCCAGGCATTGTAGTTCTTTAAGGAACAGCTTCTCCATCAAGGAAATTGTACACAGTAAAGTAATAATAACAGTTCACTATACTTACTTACTCCTTTAGCGAAATGGCTCTGTAGTTCCAACGACTTATTATAGCAGTGAAACCCCTGTATGTAGTTGCTTAATCACGGACATTATACACAGTTATACACAACTGACTGACTAATTGGTTAATTGACCCATTCTACACAGCAATTAAGCCTACAAAGGCTACATATAATCTTTCCCTGTACTAAAGAACCCTCTCAGAATGCACTATACAACCATTTCATTTATAAAAAAGGGATCTTTGGAGCAATACAGTAGGACTACGATCAAATTTCGGTTTCTTAAAGAAACTTTCAATGTATGATGAAATTATAAAAAAATATATAGCTGTGAAGGATCTTTTTAAAATGTAAATAACCCCCACGTTATGTAAAAGGTTCTATACCAATTACAGCTTTTTCGTCTAGAGCTGTACGCCCATGCTGAGAACCATTAATGAGCCATTCATTTTTAAGCATGTAGACCCTTTTTCTCTCCTTACCTCTCTTCCTCTTGTGTCCTATATTTCTCCTCCCTCTGCTCTCCTAAAGCACCCTTTGTGACCTGCCCAGACGCTCATGAATATTCCAGAGCAGTATAAAGCTTCCCTTGGTGCCTCTGAGCCGCTCCTGTTTGTCACCTTTTCAGGCTGTAAGTGTCTTACATAAACATACATCTCCGTCAGTTTTGTATGGGAGGTGAGAGAGATGGGTGACGTGAATAAATAAAAAAGGAAACGACACTAGCGTCACATTCAGCAGCTTCACAGTGCATTGTGTTCAGTAGGCCACTAGGCATGCCTAGAGTGCTTGGTAAGTATATTATAAGTGCTTATGCAAATACTCTTGGCTTGAATCTCACTGTGCATAAGAAGCATGGGCATAAATCCCAAAAGAAAATACTGTCAGGTGAATTACTCAGCCTCACAGCTATCCATCTTTAATCCTGCACTAACAGAAAAAAAAGATCCGTTATTTAATTCATGTGCCTTTACTTCTCAAGGCTCGGATGTGCACCCTACAGTGATACAAATTATGCTTATTCAGAGCGATGCCACTGAAGAAACGGGCTCTGAAGAATCTTCCTGAAGTTTGGAAGACCGGACCTATTGTGTAAGGCTCCCTATATAGTCCTCATTCATTGTTCTAGGGAACACCACTACAGGTGCCATAGAATGCCTTTATTCAGCATTCTGTTTCTGATCTCTATATAGCAGGTATGCAACTTTGGTAAACAAAATATGCCCAGATGTGGTTTTACACTCCTATTTACCACCCTATAATTTGGCTCTAAAAAAGAAACGATCCCTTTTTTTAACTCATGAATAATTTAATTAGCTGTGATCATATTTGCTGGTTTTACAGTGAGACACTGTCATGGATCACACAGACACAACTAAAAACTGTAAAATTAAATTAACCAATTTAAATCAAAGGCATAGTTGACTTCCTATTAGCCAGTTTTTTAACTGAATGTTCTGTTCCACCTTAAATGTTACAGCTTGTACAGTGTAACGGTCACTTTAAGGCAGGTGCAGTGCGCATGTGCACGGTGGAGAGCCGGAGCGAATAATGGAGAGTGTGGAGGAAAACGCGAACTGTGTGGTGAACTGTACTAGGTTGTAGCCTGGGTTCTCCAACTGAAGTCTCGGTGCTCTCATTGTTCATTAAACTGACTCCGAAACCCCTTCATGATGTGTTCCTGCGTGTCTCTTCATGTAAGCTAAGTATCCACCTCTCTACGAGAGCACCCACCTAACACCATACTTCCATTCGTTACAACAGGTACCCAAATGTAACTGTGGCACATTGGTGGAATGGAAAATTTGCTAAACATTAGCCATGCATGTTGAGTGGTATATCTGTTTCATGGAATACCTTATTACCAGCATTAAAAATAACAACCAACCACAAAATCTTACCTGTAACAGGTGTACAATCTCTAATATCCGCCCATCTATAGGTCCTCCTCAACAGAGTGAACGTATAAACGTTGCTAATAAAATGCGCTATTGAAATTATTTTCATCATCCCACCACCCGGTTACATCTGCTGTCTGTCTGGTAAGCAATGACTCAAAACAATCGTCAGTCCTGCGGTATGGGAAGGTCAGATATGTACTCAAAGAGTGATCCAAACAACAGCCAATCAGAGTGCTAGAAGAGAGGAGAAAAGGTGAAGAGACATGCATGCGTTCTGCCTGGGAGTTCTTATTTATAGCTGAACCTTGTTATACTGTGTGTATAGCACTCTCTCTTCACATGAGTGTCTACTAACAAGAAGGACAAGTGATTCTGTGACAGTTTTAGGTTTGGTGCTCACAGTTTTTAGTTGTGGAAAAGAAAAAGGAAAAAAGGAAAAAATTTATAAAGTATTATATGCCCAGCTTAATTTACACACAGAAACTCACTGACCCTGATCTGACCCCATTAATAAATCATTATTTGAATTAAAATGTTCTCATTCTGTAAATATTCAGGTCATCTGCAACTTTCTATTTTTTAACTAAATCTGTTTTACATCTCTCAGCTTCTTCAGCTTTTTATTACCTTTAGTACTTTTTACTTTTTTAATTTATCCCCTACCCTATTTATTGTTTAGTGTAATTTTCCTTTAGTTTAATACTGTAAATAATCTGTGTTCTGTGTTTTTGTTACTTGTTTTTGTTACTTGTCATACGTGTTGCTCTTACCAAGACAAATTCCTTGTATGTGTAACATACTTGGTGAAATTAAGAGATTCTGATTCTGAAAATAGGTAAAATAGCTTCACCTCAACCAACTGCAAGAGTAAAATCCTGCTTTTACTGATTATGAAATTACTAATGGTTATGATGCTGTCAAAATCTAATACCATTGGAGTCCTTCTTGGAAAAAGGTATGAAAGGCATGGAACAGTAGATTTCTGCACATTACATTTTCATGTAAAAGTTGGAGGTATAATCAGTAAAGACCGTCCTGTAACAGTATAGGAATTTATAATCAGCCCATTTTACTGATCTCTCTCTCTCTCGTGAATGCGGAATTTGTATTGGAAGCAAGCTCTGAAAGGAAACTCCACTGTGAATTGGATCTTCATTAAATGATTATCCATGGCTGAGCAGCTGCACATAACCCTAAGATCACTAGGCACAAATACAAGCATTAGCAGGACACAAACTGCCACTGGACTGGAGCAGTGGAAACTTGTGATGAATCAGACTTTGCTATCTGGCAGTCAGACAGATCTGGGTTTACTGTGATGCACAGTGCCAATGATAAGGTATGGTTAAAGAGGGATTATGCTCTGAGGCCATTTTTTAGGGTTTGGGCTAGGCTTCTCTGTGCTTCTCTTCTTTCACCTGGTTTGACAGGTTTGGTGTGGAGGACAGCCCCAGTCCCATATGTACCCACAAATTGCATATAATAGAGAGGTATATGTGGAGTGTCTGGGTGCCTGCACACAAGGACGAGGTGGTAAAAACATACACATGCAGATATTACCCACCGAGAAGGTGTGTGCACAGTTTGTGCAGGGGTGGAGTTAGCACAGTTCGTAATCTAGTGGAAAACAGAATGTTTGGACCAGAAACAAAAAAATATGACATAAGACCATACAGTGGAGCAGAGAAAAGTCACAAAGGCAGGGAAGTCATATAGAACAGTATACAGTATACAGTCTTGCTACTGAACAGCCTGTTCTCCATCCTGGATGCTCTTCCATCTTCTGGCTGTTCCCTGGTAATTACCATTTCTCTTAGCTGATGTGCCTCCATGCTGCAGCAAATTTGGAATGGTTTGAGCTTTTCTGCTGTTCGACAGAGCGTTTTCTCTCTACACACAGGCATATTTCTAGTATGTAATGCAACATACTAGTTGAAAAACATGGGGGAACTGCATTTTTAATGCTGCTTCAGTTTCTAGCTAACTATAGCACAGTTTAGTTCTGTTTTTGTGATATGCTAGATGACCTAAATGCTGTAATGATAACACAGAGCAGTAGGAAGAAGGTAATAACAATCTGTATGGCATCGCATTCCTAAACCTGGACCAGCATAACATAAAAACGAGTTGTCACTAAGAGTATTAGGTCTCCTTCTGCTGTCTCCCTGTTAAAAGGAATGCGGTTTAAAACACAGACGTGTGATTTGTTTTTGTCACCTTTGCCTCTCCTGATGCAGGCTGACTTAATCAAAGCGCATTACAGTGGCAGACATAGAAAACTGCCTAACTCATCAAAAATACATGCTTTGAGATTTGCTTTCTGGCTAACTTGTCTCTGAAAGGCTCATTGCAAAACTATGCCATCTGGATGCATCGTGCAGGAGCAAGGAGACCCAGCAAGAGCAGCTATATTAGAGGGTCTATTTCAAACAATCTGTCATATGACCTGTAAACCCTGGGCACCAACTAACTCCATATTGAACTCCGATTTTAGAGTGACCACAGGAGCTATTAATTTCCCAGGACACAAACTATAATATGTGCTTTTCCGGGATCAGATAAAGAACAGCCTAAAAATAGATTTTCAATAAAAACAATACCTTTCGAATGTTTACTTAATTCAAAATCTATGCTCATAAAAACAGTTCTCCAAGGGGTTTAAATAGAACTGAAAGAATTCTAAGATGATTCTTTGCTGTTCTGAAAATAGTACTTTGTATCTGTGTGAAATTTAATGTTCATCTATTACCTGTTGTTTGTGTTTCAAATGTTGTTGTTATAGTCTGTATTATATAATAAAAAATATAATGTATTATATAATAATATATAATAGTCCACATGAACCTTTATATAAGTTAATATACCTTTATATATACTGTAGTTATTTAAGACAGTTCTAGCACCAAAAAACTTACAATCTGGCAATGTATAGAACTTTTGTTGTTAAACGTATAAGCTCTGAAACTGACAGTAAGATGCTATATATCACAATTAAAAGGCGAATTCTGAAAAGAGACACACAGCAAACTATCCCAGCAGTTCCCACCAGACCCCACTTCTGTGACTGCAATTAGCTGTAGGGCAAAAGTCGTGATTCATCTCCCAACATCAGACTTTTAAATTAGCTCCTGCAGACAGATTTCCACCGGCAATATAACAGCAATGCTCCAAATGAAGTGTATAGTAATCACGTCCAGCCTCTAAAACAAGGGGACACAACTCTGATCCTGGAGGGCTGGAGACAAGTGCAGTTTAGTGACTGTCCCACTCAAACACACTTGATTCAACTAGTCATTTCTAGAGGCCATGTCTACTAGTTTTTATGGGTATATGTACCAATAAAGGCCACAATTCAATTTTACTTAACACTTTTCTAAAATCTCTTTGTCCCCAAGAAGAAAATGCTTTGAGTTACTGGGCCTTTAAGACTGATATATTTAAATGATCTTTGTTAAAATTAGCTCAACTGCATTCTCACTTAATAACTTAAGTATGAATAACCACACTGCTCCAGTTTAGTAGGCATATGCTGTATATATATATATATATATAAAAGTAGTATATATATGAACAAGCTACTTTGTACTTTGTTAATGCTCTTTTAACCAATGTCAGACATGTATGGGTGAACTGCAAGGATGGATGGATTCATACCCATGTCAGTTGAAAGTCCCTTGCACATGTATGCTGGACCCAGAGAATGCCACAAAAACATGACTTCCTTCATGAGCTATACTCCGCGACTGTGTATATTGTTTTATGTGAAATCAGCTAAAATTGCATTTAAAACAGGCCCAATTTCTGGTTACATATGTACATGATAGTTACATTCTGGAAGCTTACCACCTGTGGTATGTGTTAAGAAACTATTGAAATTGAATTATTCCAATGGGGAAAAAAAGGCCAATGAGTTAAAACTAGACTATCTCTGATTAGCTTTTGGCCAGAGTTTCTTATTTCACAAGAGGAAGTGATTAGCCAGGCATAGAGGCTTTCTGGGATTAACCCACTTTGCATGTAAACATTGCTTGTCAATTAATATTCATACAGCTAATGAAGTGTTGGCCTGTCTGGAATTAAAAACAAACTTTTTGTGTAGACAAACCATTTTGGGTATTCAGATCATAGCAGTGGCAATAAATGTAAGATTATATGACCTAGCTGTGACGATCCTGTGATGAAAAATCTAATTCAGCACATTGTTTCAAATGCAGCCATCTGCAACATTGTGAAGCAATTGTTTATGACCACAAGTTTATCTTAAAAAAAACTTGCACAGATTTGTCACAGAGGTCCTTTCCCAGCTGTTCTAAGAACTCCAAGACAAGGCCTTAACATCGCAGCCAATGTGTGTTTATAAGTCTTCTTGGCTCGATGAAATGTGTCAACACACAACACAGTACAGTACAACACAGTACAGCAAAACGCTAAAAGACCGGGTGGATGTGATTCAGCACCGGACGCTGTCCACAAAGGCTGCAGCACAACAGACACTACAGACCACGCTATCAATACTTTAATGTAAGCTCACTGCTGATGTAGACAATTATGCACACACAACTATCTCAGATGAAAAGCACTGCTCATAACAACTACATATGAGCCGAGGACCATACCCAGTGCAGAGCTTCAGCATGAGGGGTCTAAGACTTTTAGCACTGCGTGGTGGAGCAATGGAACAGAGTTCTTTGGAGTGATGGAGCTCCATCTGATTCCTTTGGCTTGAGTTGGAGTGGTGTTTCTGATCGCAGTACCAAGCCTCATTAGTGCTAGTGCAATCAAATCCTTACACAAAAGTTCATGCATCTAGTATACAGGCTTCCCATTAGAGAAGAGGCTGTTGCTATAGCCAAGAGGTGCCAGCTCTACCTATATTAAATGGGAATTTCAACATTTTCAAATTTTAAACACTTAAATAAAGGGTTAAGACTTTAACAAAGTCACTGAGACTTGTTCGATGTGAAACATCCTGGTTAAAGGAAACCTGCTGACTCAGACCCTGTTGTTCACTATGGTGGTGATAGGAGTTAGACGTCTGAAGTGCCTAATGCATTGTATAGCAAAATAGCCCCATAAGAAAACTTATTTTGATCTGATTTATGACTATTTCATCAACATTCCATGTAATGACACAGAAGACACATGCAGGTCCACCGGTGGGTTAGGATAGTAAATAAAATGTGTGACTTGGAGACCCCTGGTTCCCGTCACCACCACTGTACGGTAATCTGTAAGGAGTCTGTAAGTCTCTCTACAGTGATGCTATTTTACATCAAACCTCTCTGAATGACTCTGTTTGGTGAAATTCTCCTTTGATAGTCAGAAGATGGGTCAAAAGGTGTCCACAGACTTTGGGACATCTAGTGCAGCAGGCCAGCAAGATGCGTCTCATAAACTCTGGATTGCATAACAACCTCTTAAGTAAGACTAGATAGACAGCAAACAGTCACGCTGGATATCATTTCCTACCCTCTCAAGTCAGCCCTAACACTTTCACCGCTGTGGAGGTGAACAGCACAGTTTAGTTAGGGAGTCCAGTGAAAATGCTGACGCTGCCTTGAGTCTTCATCAAAGAGAGGGATGTATGTCTTCTTATTAGCTGCGAGACAGGAGGAGGGCAGCTGACTGATTTTTCTCCTCAACACTTTCCCCCCCATGAAACATCCATTTTCATCTCGCCAGCAGCACCAGAGATCCATCTATGCTCACAACTGAATGCCGAGGGAGAAGAAGAGCGTAGCACTGCTACGTCAGCTCTACCGGCTGTAGCTCTATATACAGATAGATGAGGGCGAAATGAAGAACGGAGGGATCCCACAAACAAACGAAGCTCAAGTGCTGCCACATGTGTCACAGCTACTCAACTGTTGTGCTCTGGTTTGCTCTTTCAGGCAGCACCTGACGTTTTTCACGCCATCCTATATATTTAAAGCACTTTTCCCCCAGTGAAATCTATTATGGATGCTCATCGGAAACTTGCCTTTACAACAGAAATAGGATCCCTACAAGTGAACTAGCGCCGGTCACCCCGAAGCCAAACACCACAAAGCCATCATCTTCGATCTCTGCTGCTGCTTTCCATCCCTGTCAGTCAGATCATGGAACTGAAGTGTGCTGAACTCAGCTGAGCTGCTGCTGATGTAAAACCTCCCGCGTCGCCTTTAACTACGCGCATCGGGGCTGTGCTTTCACAACTCAACGCATTTCTCCCTTTTCCGCTGAGCACAATAGACCCGAGACTGGCCCATCCACGCGCGTCTGCCCCAACCTCAAATCCGAAGCCCTTTCCGGTCGCTATTTACACGGCGATTTGTAGAGCAAGTGCGTTGAACATGGAAGGCTGTGCGCTGTCCGCCACTGTATACGCTACACAGCGCACATCACGATGGAGCCCTTAGTCAGTATCCTCAAAGCAGGCGAACACAATAAAAGACACCCCGAGAAGCGTGAGGCCGGAGAGACAACGGGAAATACTCACGACGTGCCATCGATCGGTCCTCGGCTGCCATGGCTTAAAAGGGGGCCATGCACCCCAGCAGTGAGAGCTGAGAGAGGCTGTGCGCCGGATGCTGCTGCTGCTGATGATGCTCCTGCTTTCCCTGCTCAACCGCGCTCACTGTGGGGAGAGATCACATCAGCCTCGTTTGTGTGTGTGGTTGTTGGGAGGGTTTTGGAAGGGGGGGGGGGTGGGGGGCGGGGGTTGGGGGCTGGAGGGAGGGGGTGCATAAAGCAAAAGCGCTCCTCCAATAAGAACAAACGATGAAGCATGGTCTGGAAAGCCTTAAGCAGACACTGTGAGTTGCATGGAGAGATCATAGAAGGAAAGCATGAGCTGGATGCCTACAGGCGCATGCAGAAGTTGGAATTGCATGTTTAGTTGGTTTGCTTAGTGAGAATAAGTCAAAGCCTCTCTTTTATAGAAAACTAACTTTAAAATTGTGTGATTAAGCAGAGCAGCATGAAAGGGAGCGCCATCACTCAGTGCTGGACAATGCAGAGCATCTTAGGGGTGGAGGTGGAGTGACACCAGGCCTTCTGGTTGTGTGACAAAAAATAATTTCTTGGAACTGACTATAGTGCCTCCACACAAGGATTTGTTGGTCGTCTCCAGCAAGACAAAAGCTGAGGGACACGTCACTAAAGATGACCAGCCGTCTTTCTTTCTAATTCAGTCCATGACATGACACCATTGCAGTCTTTGGTGACGGTGACCTGGTGTTAAGGGCTGTTGTTGCATCATTCTGGATGCATGTAGTCCTGTATCTATCAGCCATCTGCCAGTGACTCATGAAGGTCACTGCTCACTAAATTTCCACAGTTGGGTCAGTCAGGTACAGCAATAAGACCTGTCCTTGCTTACGTCACATGCACGGCCAAACGTGAAACTTGAATGATTTGCATGTCTCACAATGTCTAACCTGCCCACCAAGTTTCATTGCTGTCAGTTGATTCCTTCTGGGTGCAACTAATTGTTCAAGTACTCTTTTGATGATTAGTGTATATTGATATCAGCACAAGCCAGGTACAGGGGGCTACACTAGGATATTTTTCTGCACTGTATGTTGTCATAATATGTTAAGTTCAGGAAATAAGCAGGAATTGTGCATTAAAATGTGAAGAAAGTTCAGTAATACTGTACTTGTAGGATGTCTGCTTAACACATTAATAATGTCTTACAGAAACACTTTATAATCTATTCATAAATGTTTTAATCTACATTCACATGTACATGTTTCACACAAAAATAAAATAGAGTACTATGTCAGTTTAATGAGAGAATTTTTTCTAAATGAAAGTCTTAATTGATTATTTTAACATACTTTAATGTTCGTGGAATGCCTATTTTGGGTAGGTAAAATAAAATAGACCTGGTTTTATCCCATTGGACAGAAGGTGTTTTAATACCTAGCCATCTAGACTTTCAACTTATTTTTGATGATTACATATTTTGTTTTTGAAGTATTTGTGTTTTGAATTTAGCATTTTTGCTGTTCTTTCTTAGTTTTACTTTTTGTCTTCTGTAGGATGAAACTGAAACAGTGTATGGGCTTTTTAATGAATAAAATAAGTATAAAATGTCTGAAGAAACGGCTAAATAAGTTCAGTCAAAGAGTGTCAAAGCACTTTCTGTCCTAAAGGTTGATATTTATTTGTGCTGTCCATAAATATGACATTTCATAGAAGATCATTTAGTTTGTCAAAATAATAACTGAAGATACTGGTTTTGAAAAATGTCTTTTATAATGTCATGTTCATGTAAGATCATGTGCACTTTATGGATATTGATTTAAACCATCACAAATACATTATGAAGTGCCTATGTAAGATGATATGAATGCGTTAAGAAGACATTCAAGTGCAGTTCTCTGTAGAGGACGTGTAACATATTTTCACTCATAAATAAATAAAACATGTTGTTGGACCCGATGTCCAGTTCTAAGAGTGAAGGCATCGAGATGCCTCAGATGATCCACTATCAGTTCCCAAAATAAATTTTCAGTGGATGAACCTTTTGTGTAAAGAACCTTCTTTAGAACCTACACCAATGCTCTCCATTCTATCATTCCATACGTAGATTAATTTCCATTGGATGACCACTCCTGGGAAACATAACAATAGTGTTGAATTTCCTCCATCTTCTTAATAGTGAATTGGTGAAGTCCGGGCTCATTAGAAATCATTTTGGAACTTCTTCCAGTCTAATGAGCGCTGGCAGATTTTCATTAGAAATCTCATTTGACTGAGACATGGCATGCACTAACAAATGTGTGTGGTAGACCTCAGGGAACCTTTCTTTTTAAAAGTGTGCACTAAATGAAATAAATGAATTTCTTTGCCTAATGTTAGTTCCCTAGAGAATATTTCAATGGGTGGTTCCTTATGGAGAACCATTTTTGTAAACGAGATAAGTAAGCGAAGAACGTTTTAAAGATTTAAAGAACCTCCACACAATGTTAAAGTTCTATGAAGGACCTTTAATTAGGTATAGAACCTTTACATTGACAGGTCTTTTAAATGGTTCTTAACAGTCACTGATCTCTTTTTCAAACACTTAAAAAACAAACATGTGCATTAAGGGTTCTGTGAGTGTGATGAACCTGTTTAAACTTTAAAGAACATTTACACGGCACGAAGGTGTGTAGAAAGGATCCTTCATTTGGTATAGAACTTTTACATTGTTAATATTCAAATTCTTACTTATTATATATTTATTTCCAAACACTGAAAAATGATGTGGATTAGATGTGGAATAAAAAGCAAAGCCATATAAGAACCACTATTCGTAGATGGATAAGTGTGAGAGAACTTCACATTATATAATGACTCTTGCAGTTTAAGGGTTCTTACGTTACGTTATGTTATGTGGATGTTCTTTAAAGCTCTTAACACCCATTCACAAATATGGTTCTCTATTAACCATCATTATTCAATGGCTTAAACAATCTATGGGGGAACGTAAGGGGTATTAAAAGGAAGGAACAAGAAAAGTGTAGTCAATGAGAAAGAGAGGGAGAGACAGAGATAAAAAGAAAGAGAGAGAGAGAGCAATAGGGAGAGAGAGAGAGAGAGAGAGAGAGAGAGAGAGACAGAGAGAGAGACAGAGAGAGAGAGAAATAGGGGAAGAGAGAGAGAGACAGACAGACAGAGAGAGAGAGAGAGAGACAGACAGAGAGAGAGAGAGAGAGAGAGAGAGAGAGAGAGAGAGAGAGAGAGAGAGAGAGAGAGAGAGGGAGAGAGAGAGAGGGAGAGAGAGAGAGAGAGAGAGAGAGAGAGAGAGAGAGAGAGAGAGAGAGAAAGAAATAAAGAGAGAGAGAGAGAGAAAGAGAGAGAGAGAGTGTTTTAATGAGCCTAGCATTAGAAGTGCTGTTCCATTTGGAGAGAGTGCAAAGTAGGACATCAGTGGCTTGAGTCCGAACATAAAGGAAATTTCCACTGAACTTGTTTTGCCTTTTCTTCCCCCATACGACAGATTTAATGGCTACACAATCACTAAATCCCAGCATGAGTGCTTTCAGACTGGCATAGCGGACCAGCACTTTGTGTGGTGAGAGATGTAAGGTGGCCTGAGGCAGGAATGTTTATTTAGTTGTGGAGATGGAAATGCTCTGCTACGCAGTTATCTTTCTGACCCTTCGGGCACATGGGGAGATGGCAATGCGTAGTTGCAATCTAATCAGAGAGACTGAGTTTTAATGGAATTAATAATAAAGCTCCCAAATACACTGAGCTTGATTTCGTCAACATAAAGTTCTTATGTAATCAAGATTAGTCAGACTGAGTTTCTAGTCTGGCTGAGTGATGTAAATGCAAGTAGATGGGATTATAATTAGTTGCATACTGATTAAAGAGATGAGCTTTTTAACACATAACTTTGTTGCTTTGACCAATTATCATACATACATTACAAAGAGCAAGATGACTTGCTTTAGCATGTTTTAAGAAAAGTTCAATCGCAAATTTTAGGATCAGAATCACAATTTTTCTCCATATGAATTAGAATATGCACTCAATTTCAAAAACACTGTTGCACTAATAGTTGCAACTGACAGGATGAAACTTGGTGGGTTGGTCTGACTTCGTGAAACATGCAGTGCCCTTAGCATCACCAAAGACTGTACTGGTGTCATGCCAGACGGTCACCCAGTGACTCAGAATGGCAGTGGGTCATCTTCACTGTTGAGTCCTGCTTATGTATTGGTGAAGATGACCAATGAATCCGTGTGTCACTGTGGTCAGTGCCAAGATGAATGGTTTGTTGTCATGCATCACATGTACAAAAGGGCCTGGTGTCATTCTACATCCAGCTCTTCCACAAAATCTACTGGAACTGTGTCAGAATATTCAAGCTGAATGGGATGGATTATCACAGGACACCATTAGGAACCTCTAAAACTCAACCAGATGTCTGGCATGTTGTTTTAGCAGATATGACGGCCCAACACCACACTGAGAGACACTACTTCTGCATGTGTAGCTTAGTAAATATTTCCCATATAAGTTTCAATAATAATGTTCGGATTCCCACTGCAACCCGACACTCCCTTTAGGTGCAAGTGTTATATGTACATATGTTATAATATTAGTACATAATCAGTATTAGTCAGGTTGAGTTGCCGATCTGGGCATGCATTATGAGTACATAGCTGTGATTCTAAGTTGAATATATTCATCAAATATGGACCGTGTAATTTTAAAATTAGCCACTTGTGTAGGTGTTACACAGTAGTGGGTCAGAGTGATGTTCCACACTGACCACACAGAGGTGCAGTTCTACAGGGGATGAGAGAGACCGTGTGCACCAACACAGATGCGCATTCAGTAAATGTACATTAACAAAACAGTATTCTGTGACATTATTGGTCGTTCATTAAAAGGACCATCTGGCTTATCTTTGAAAACTGGCTGGATATCTAAGAACACACAAATGATCTTGGATGCTTATCATACATTCAGAATCCTTGTTGGTGGAATCTGCATTGTTCATAAATATTAAAAGTTATGTAGATGTACAGCGAGTACATCATTTTTAATATTAAATATTCATGTGCCAGTAAGACCTATGCTGAAGGTGAACCATATAGGGTACCTGTCGTGCCTGAGTGATTGCTAATTGGATGGAGAGTGTGAAATATGCATAGTTTCCCTGCCTAGTATTGAAACTGCCTTAGTTATGTAAGAAAGGATTTGGTCCATTAGACATGAATGGAACACTTTGTCCTTCACAATAATTCCTATTTCCAAACAGAAAATGGTGGCCAAGGAATTATGCATTAGGGAAAGTCGGTCCTGAAACAGACATGCTGACAAAAAGTTATTTTAGGGCGACGAAAAGGTCTTAAAGTGAAGTTCATTTTGCTTTTAGCTTCCATTAAGAGTTACTGTTACCAGTGATCATGGCAGACCTTGTTCAAATTTGGGTCCAGATAACCCTGTGATCTGGCTAATATGTCAGATATATCCAAGTGAGCCTGTTTCTGAACATTCAGAAGCCCTAATTCAGGAGCCCATCCAATTTGGCAGCCCCTCAATCATATCATTTTATATGGAAGACTGAAAAAGAAGTAATGAATATGATTTAACTAATCCTGCTTTCATTTCATTCACTGTCACTGCCCCTAAAATTTACATATGCCAGCTCAAGCATTAATCCAGTGGAACAATGACAATGGAGCAACAGCAATGAAAATGACAGAACATGCAGAAGCATACTGTTTCAGACTGTGAAGGCTATATCGGCACTTTTCATTACCAATCCAAGGATTTGTCAATGTGCATGGTTGATACTCATCTTCAAACAAGGCTGCCTAATCGAATGTTCCATTCCGTCTTAAAACTACAGCTTGTACTGGCACCAGAATGTGGATGTGACACTATTTAAGGTGGATTGAAAAACTGGCAAAAAACTGGCTGATGAATAAGAAGTCAACTTCTGTTAGAAAACTGAAAAAGAAGCAATTATTATAAATGTACAATAATATTTATTTTTCATTTATATTTATATATTAATTCTTGAATTTCCCTCTGGGATCAATAAAGTATCTATCTATCTATCTATCTATCTATTATTTATTTTCCTTTTTTTAAAATAGTTTTGCTTCCGGTGAGGATCCAGCATGCTGGAAAAAATTTTAAATGTTACGTTCAAAGTTTTTATACAGTATATATAGTTTCTATAAACTATTAATCTGTCACCTGTAAAACTGATATGTACGTAATATCGTTTTTGACTCTGATATACAGTATATACATATATATATTGGGACAGACTGATATCTTATATGTGTTCTAAGGTCTACTGTGAATAAAATACGGGTATAAGATTGCATCCTGTTTTTATTTACTGTTTTGTTTACATTTAACTCATCATTTTTTTTGGAATTGGATTGTATATTTGATTATTTGTTTGTTTGTTTGTTTGTTTTTTCCTCTCAGAAAGTCCACATTCTTCCATTATTTATTACTTAATACATATTAAGTTCATTATGGTATTACTGTCTATCACAGTAACTGCCCAGTACATAGATTATTATTCTAATCTGAGCACGCTCTCCTGCTTCTACTTCTGCCAAACAGCTGAACTTCTCTGTTTCTGTTTTTTCTGACCCTGTTACTTCGCTCTATTATGAGCAGCTGTTATACGTTCGACACCCATCCAAGTTTCACATCACTAGAGCCCTTCCTCCTCTTTTCTAGCTCGGCGTCTGCATAAACAGCTACGTTACGTAACCGATGTTTACATGGATCTGTGCAGAACAAAGGCGCACGTAGGACTTACAGTACGCAGAAATGGAAACCCACTTCTGCCGTTTACCACCGTGCACTGCTTCTCTCATGAATATTCATGGCGTGTAGACCCACCTTCGCGTTCTATTGGACAGCGCTGGACTTGAACGCCAAAACAAGCGCTCCTATTGGACGTTGTGTACACGCACGTGTCTTTTCATTGCAGCCCAACGCGGAGCGCAGCGTGTTCATGAACATTGTGTCCTCTGGTGCTGCATAGGGGCGACTGATCTCAGAATATTATTCAGTGTTATCTTCGCTCTGGAGCTTCGAAAATGAAGTTTGTTCGCTTTATTATGAAGAATTCTGCTCTGGCCAACGTGCCCAAGCACATCGAGCACTTCTCCAAATTCTCGCCGTCTCCTCTTTCCATGAAGCAGTTTCTTGACTTCGGTGAGTGCAAATTTATTTAGCGTTATACTGTGAGATGAACTTGATGAGCATGTTGTGGGAAGCTGGGTAATGGCTTTTTATACGATGACCAGGCCTTTGCAAATTAGCATCGTGATATAGCAAGTAGCACAAACCTGGCTTAGAGGAGCTATAGGAGTCTCTGGTGGTCTTATGTTAAATGTTATGATGCATATGATGCATGTGCATGTTATCATGCATTATTTACAATAATTCACTATAGTGCTTCGACTAGACCTGTACTGCAGGGACGGAGGGGAGCTAACGTTATGTTCACACCGAGCTAGTGTTGCATCATTCCAGCAGTCGCCCATGGCCTGTGCGCCGTAGAAGTGCAACGTGTCTGGACCTGCCATTTATGTTTATGCGTTTACAGAGTAAAGGGCGCATTGCTTGACATTATGCACTGTACTGTGGAGACATTATGCACTGTACTGTGGAGACATCATGTAGTGTACTGTGGAGACATCATGTAGTGTACTGTGGAGACATTATGCACTGTACCGTGGAGATATGATGCACTATACTGTGGAGACATTGTGCACTGCATGACTCTCACTGCTAAACCCGTCCTTTGACCAGGTTCCACGAATGCATGTGAGAAAACCTCGTATGTATTCCTGAGACAAGAGCTCCCTGTCCGTCTGTCCAACATCATGAAAGAGATCAACTTGCTCCCGGACAGACTCCGCACTACTCCCTCCGTTCAGATGGTGCAGAGCTGGTAAGAAATCCCCGTTGAACTGGTTGACCAAGTCCACAGTTCAGCTGTGACCTTTTTTGAGCTGGCTGTTGCAAATGTTTGTTTTATAGCCTGCTATTTATAGCACAGTATTTATATCCCTTAGTAATCCCACCACCTCCTCCCCTGGTTTATTTGAAATTGACCCAAAGGGTGACGCTACTGCTGGTGTGACGTCACGCGCATGAACTTTCCCCTAGTTTTCTGTGCACAGTTGGGCAGGGCTCTACAGTGCCTTCAAGAAGGGGCTTTGTTAACTTTGCCCCAGTTTCTCTCTGAACTGTGTTTACCCTCGATTCAGTGGTGCTCACATGAGCAGTAATGGAAACTTCTTCCGGAGGCCATAACACAGCAGTTCATAAGAACTAGGTAAACATAACAAGAACACAGAGCACCTTGCAAATAACCGTAACCCAAATCCTGCACTTAATGCTTTTGATTATACACTTAGTGACAAAAAACTCCAGAAGGATTCAACTGACAGGACTGAAACTTGTGGGTAGGTTTGACATTGTGGGACATTATTCAATGATTCAAGTTTCGCACATGTGACATAAGCATGGCGACCTTTATTGCTGTACCCGAACTATCCCAACAGCCACGATTTCAGACATTTGGTGAGCAGTGATGTCCTCCATGAGTCATCCTGTTAGTGCCAGCACCTTTGGCAGGTGGCTGCACGACCCAGGACTACATGCACACAGACCGTTACGACAACTGCCCTTAACACCACGTCAGTGTCGCCAAAGACTGCAATGGTGTCACGCCAAACTGTCACGGAGGGACTCAGAATGGTTATCTTCAGTGATGAGTCACGATTTTGTCTCGGTGGAGACGACCAACTAATCTGTGTATGGAGGCACCATGCTCAGCGCCAAGATGAACAATTTGTTGCCATGCGTCAGCAGGCCTGGTGTCACACCACCTTCACCCCTACCGGAAAATTTGTAGGAACTGTGTGAGAATATTCAAGATGCATGTGATGGATTATCACAGGACACCATTAGGAACTTCTACAACTCGATTAGACCGAGACGTCTGGAATATTGAGTTAGCTAACAGCACAGCCTGACACCACGCTGAGAGACACTACCTCTGTTTGTGTAGCCCAATAAATATTGCCCATATTAGTCTTTAATCTAATCTAATCTAATTTTTAATCATTGAATGTTCCTAGTAACCTTTACCCTCCTTTCCGAATAGCACTGCAATTCGACACTTCCTTCTGGGTGCATCTTTATTTTTTTGACAATAAGTGTATCTACACCAGTGCAACTTCCAAAATAACAATATGAGATAATGACACTGGATAAATGTGGGCTCATCGATACAAATGGAGTTTCCTGATTTCTTCTGAGCAACCCTTCCTTGTGCTTCTTTCTGCACTCAGGTATGTTCAGAGTTTGATGGAGCTGCTTGAGTTCTTGGAGAAAAGTCCTGAAGACCACAGTACCTTGGCAGAGTAAGTGCAAATGAGGATTTGCCTTAATATCCCTCAGTCTTCTATTTCTTGGAGTTATCTTACGCACATGCTCCGACCTTCAGGTTTGTGGAAACACTGGTGAACATCAGAAACAGACACAACGATGTTGTGCCCACCATGGCCCAAGGTGTGATTGAGTACAAAGAGGCTTTTGGTCAAGATCCACTCACGAACCAGAACATACAGTACTTCTTGGACCGATTCTACATGAGCCGAATATCCATTCGCATGCTCATCAACCAGCACAGTAAGACGCCTTACATAAGACATAATACATAAGACATAATCTACACAGCAAAGTCTCTTGTGCTAATTAAACACAGTGTTAAGTCCATCTGCACACATACGAAGACACTAGAAGTGTTAACTGTAGAATTTGGTTGGGTCTGCAGTTTATGTACTTCTTCTTCTAGCTAGTTTGGACAGGAAATAGGAGTTCAGTCAGTTCTGCATGTGCTGGAATCATTTCCATCTTGTTCCTTGTCTCATGCTCTGAACACAAATGAGTATTTACCTATCCACATGAATGTAGCATTAAAGTTTTGCAGTCATGGCATGTTTGGGCATATTGTTGTACAGAAAACAATCAATGAATTTGCATTCTGGTTTTATGTTTGTCAGTAGAATACGGTTTACCTTTTGTGGTTGGATGCTCATAGAAACTAATGCTGTTTTGAAGTGTGGTCAAACTCAAGTCCGAGCTGCCCCCCTCCCCCAACAGACCATGAGACAGGGTGTGAACATTCCTGTTCATAACTGACTGTGCTTGAACACGCGCATAAGTTACACACAGTTCAGCTGTTCAAAATAGATAGAAAGTGGACAGAATGTAATCACTTGCGAGGATGAGATGCGCAAAACAACATTTGTTCCCTTTAGCTCACATGCCTGGCCACATTAGGCTCGAAAAATAAAACATTACAGATGTAGATGTAGAACTATGCACTTTCTTATATGTTGACCATATACTGTATACTGATGAGATAGCAGTGTTGAACCAAAAGCCATGCTGTGAAGGCATGTTGTTTCCAGGGTAGATTCAGCATCGTTTGCTTTTAGTGATTTCAAGTAAATCATGATCTTAATTGTCTTTTGTATTGTATTTATAGCTCTGGTATTTGATGGTGCCACGAATCCTCTTCATCCAAACACCATCGGCAGTATTGACTCTCAGTGTCATGTAACAGAAGTTGTCAAAGGTGTGTTCTTGTTTTACTCTGCTCTTAAAGTTTTAGTGTTCACCATAACAAGCCACTGCTTTCAAAAGCTTGATGTGTTCATATGAAATGATCTGTCCACATATAGATGCTTATGAGAGTGCCAGGATGTTGTGTGACCAGTACTACCTCAGCTCCCCTGACCTTCTGCTGCGAGAGCTCAACAGTGAGTGAGGGATTAAGCTGTTTTCATTTCAAACAATTGGCCGTTACATAATTGTACTGCGTAACCTACATAGCAGGCTGAACTTCTAATATGTTTGCTCAATCATTCAGTTCTCCTAATTAGGACTTGTCAACACATTCGCTCAGTTCATAGATAACCACTCAGCTGAAGCGTACGCAGTGTTTGGCTGGATGTGGCCGACTGACTAAACCAGTGTTGACACTCTGAGTGAATTCCAGCGTAGGCAAAATAACAACGTATTTATTTTTTTCTGTTTCTGTTTCACAGTTAACAACAAGAACCAGCCTATTAGCATAGTGTATGTGCCTTCCCATCTCTACCATATGCTGTTTGAGCTATTCAAGGTGAGCCTGATCTCTACTGTTCTCAATCAGAGCATTTTTGAAAATATCATGGAGTGTTGTAATAATAATGTAATTCTATTTCCTGTCTCAGAATGCAATGAGGGCAACCATTGAAAACAATGAAGGTGCCTGTCTTCCACCTATTGAAGTTATGGTAGCTATAGGAGGAGAGGACCTTTCCATCAAGGTGAGTTAAACTAATTATACAACTAATTAGAAAACTAATTGTACTGCTTTTGTCAGTCAGTCTCCTGTAATATTTGTCCCATGAGTTCCTATTCTTATCGATATATTATATCATTCATGTATATATATTGTAATATATATAATTATTATAGAGTTTTCCTGTCTTATTTGTATTTGAAAGTGAATTGTCTAAATTCTGTATAATTTGTCTGTATAATTTGGTCTTTGAGATGTACGCAAGACCATCCAGAGTTGTTTAAAGAAAAATTACCACCTTGGATTTCTTTATAGTGGTGGTGATAGGTACCAGGGTCGCAATGTTGTAATGCAAATGTGGTAATTTAATTTTTACAATCCAAACTAGCCAGTAAACCCATGATTTTTTTTTTTTAATTGAGTGTTAATAATACTACAAAGATAAACCTAAAAAAGAGCTTGCACTGCACTGCATGAATCACTCCACCATAAATGTGTTTGAAAGTGCATGTTTCAGGGCAAAGCATTATCTCAGAACTATCATAAAACAATGTTTTATACACCAGACAATATATCAGTGTTATGTAACAGCTTTTAGTGATGGGGCTATTTGAGGCATTAAATACTTCAGCCCTCTGGTTCCTTTCACCACCTCTGTGAATAACTCTAAAGTCTTTCTAGGAGTATTTCACAACAAACTTTAAATGCTTATTTTAGCAATTAATCCTTAATATATTGAGCAAACTCTGACTGCTAATCTTTGACAGGATTTATTGTCCATCATCTGACATAATGAGTCAATTAAACTAATAACTCATTGTAGCAGTGCAGACGTGTGCACCTGCTGTGACATAATGCAACATACCAGTGGCCTTGTTGTTTGATTACCTTAGCAGTATGCTGGCCTGGAGTCTTGCCACATCCTAACTAATCCTATGGCCCTGAACAGAGAGGCACAGCAAGAGACACAGTTGACACCCACCTGTCAACTGTCTTCTTGGCAGCCCTGTTGACTGTCTGTTACCCCAGTAACAGCGAGTTTTATCTGTGCCTCCAATTGATCGTTTCTTTTTGTTCCTCTTATTTTTCCCCATTTAACTGGAGCTTTTATGTCTCTCTGTCTCAATCTCTGTAGATGAGTGACAGGGGTGGTGGCGTGCCTTTCAGGAAGATAGAAAATCTTTTCAGCTACATGTACTCCACAGCCCCGACTCCTCAGATTGGGGAGAAGCACAGAGCTCCTCTGGTGAGTCGTGTTACTGTTCAAATCCTTTAACATTACAGTTTTTCCCACTTGACACAAATAAGCTCCACCATGTCATATAAAGCCAGCAGACAGGCTGCAGCTGTTTGAGCAATAGGGAGGTAAATAAATCTGTGTGATAAATGACACAATTTATGACCCCTCTTCGCTCCACTAGCACTGTTATTTACAGGGCACGGCACATTAGCACATTTCATGCGTCAATGAAAGCCGCTTCTGTTTTGTCAACAGGCTGGCTTTGGTTATGGGCTGCCCATCTCCCGCCTCTATGCAAAATACTTCCAGGGAGACCTCCAGCTCTACTCCATGGAAGGCTATGGCACTGAAGCTGTCATTCACTTAAAGGTATGCATTCCTTCATTAGCCCTTAAAAGCCAAGAGTTATTACTTTTGTTTTGCTATAATGTTCAAATATGATAGAATTACATGGTTAATTATCAAATAATACATATTTAATTACCATAGTGATGTAATTGAATGTGCACTTAAATAGTAGTAGTAATAAGTATGCATTTGACTTCAGTTAAAGTCTGTACATTCAATTGTACATACTTAATACAAACTTTCTATTTGCTACAATATCAGGAAATAATAAAACATGGCAAAACAATTTAATTAGAGAAAGAAAAAAACTAGAGAAAGAAAAAAACTGCACACAACAGTATTTATTACAGAATTCAATAAAATACTACGAGTGTGAAATGATTCATATAAAATTACAACATCCTTTTTGCTGTCATGATAACTGACTTCTTGAAGGTGAAGTCTCAAGAGAACAGTCAGGATGTAGCATCGGCTTTGAATGAAATCCTTAGAAATGAGAGAATGGAAGGTTAATGTCTTAATGAGCCCTTTCTCTGCTTGAAATATCAAAGGAATTATTAAAAATGTAGATTTTACAAAGGTGTTTAGTCATACTTATTGAAAGAAGACTCTGCTTTGTGTCTTGCATGAGTAACGCTGTGTGGTTTTTCCTCAGGCTTTATCCACTGACTCGGTGGAGAGGCTCCCAGTGTATAACAAGACTGCTCTGCGAAACTACACGGTGAGCCAGGGGGCAGACGACTGGTGTGTGCCCAGCAAAGAGCCTCTGGACCTGGCTGTGTTCCGGCTGGCCAAGTGAGGAGTGACCACCTGTCTGCAGCCTTCTGGCTGAATTAAGTACAGTCATATAGTACTGGCACTCTGACACTGGGACCAGAGGGAGTGATACGGTGCTTGTGTGAAGCCAGACACTCACTGAAAAGCCTTATAGTCGGTCTCATAGCTCTAGTTATTGCATGCAATGGCTTTTTCCTCTGCACCATAATTAACTCATGAAGATTTGGGTTTTTTGTATCTTAAGTGTCACAGTGTTACCTGTAGACCAAACATGCATGAGTGAGAGTGCCAAAAACCTGGCCAAATGTGGCCAGTTGGAGCAGTCTGGTGCGTCATGAAAGGGCCAGATGTGGGGACAGGATGACAATGAGCCTGAGCCACTAACCTTGTTAGTCAGCAGATGGAGAGCAGCATGATCCTCAAGGGCGGACACTGGAGTCGGTATGTGATATCAGGCCAGGGCAAAGCAGTTTGTGACAGCTTGGAAAGAAAGGGTCACAGAAAGCTGACATTGAATATGCATAATACAGTTAAGGAATTGAACACAAGAGGTAGTGTGTTGTGGCAAATAACATCAGGCACGAGTGGGCAATGTTATTCATGGCAATGTACAACCATCAGTGTTCGGGAAGGAAAAAGCATAGCAGCTACAAGGCAATATTGGCAACTACTTTCAAGTATGTTTCAGCAGTTTACTTCCAAGTAGATCCAACTATAGAGCAACCAGTGTTGTTACTTTGCATACCAGTGGTCCATGGAATGATACATTAATAGTGGAAAAAAACAAGTCGCAAGATATAACAACAAGGGTAGAACATTTTTCAGCCGAACAGACTGTTATTGAGGCTAATGGTTGCATAATGAGTCATGGAAGACTGTATGAAGTGAGCTCAACTGTATGGTGAGCTATTCATCAGTGATCAAAAGAAAAGAGGACCATATTCAGAGACCAGAGTACCTCTGGGGTCTTGTGACTTGACGAGATCTCATTGTCACACATGATGACATTGATTCAACACTAATCACGTACAGACAGTCAACAGGAAAGTTTGGAAATTACATTAAACCTATTAAGGGTTTACAGCAGTCTGGAACCAGAGTCAGTGTAATATACTAAGAGTGGTTTTTCACTGCATGTTGCCAAATCAGTCAATCATGCTGTCCCTGATTTATTATTACTGCTTTGTTATAGGGGATTCGAAGGCGTTGATAGGACTGTAAAGTTAATCACCTCATTATTTTCATGACTGAAAACACTTTATAAACACTTTATTTGTGTTTTGAGTTTTATGCTAAGAGTTTGTTCTCACATACTCTGGGTTATGTTAGAAACCTCAACAAGTAATAAACAGAACAACCGTCTTGTTGTCAGGCAGTCAGAAGGCCTTAGGCTTCATTGTGCTGTTTTGCTGTTATTTATTTGATGTAAACATGTGTAAACATGCTCAAGGCCAGTCAAATTGTAGGATTTTCTTCCATTTCAGAGTGCATCTCTGTGTCGTCTATTTTTATCAGTAACTGACATATATTGGTCAGGCATAAACCGAGCAAGCTTTTGAGGACCATATTTATATGCTCTGTTTAGGTTTTGTACGGAACGTTTGCGCCTTAAAAACTGTATAAGAATTAATATTTTTGTAATACATTTTGTTTTCCATTGTATCCATAATAGGTGTACATATAATGGAAATAAACATGACCTTTCATTGGATACGTCTCTGTGTGATTAAATACGACCTATACATATACATTTAAATATTCACTGTGTCGCCAATATAAGCCACAATTTGCTTTCAATCATCATAAAGATGCATAATAAAGGCAAAGGTCATATTGTCATCTCCTGTACACTGTCCATCACTGAGTCAGGAGTGGTTTAATAGTTATGTGTTAACCTGTGTGTGAACAAAGCTGATTGATGAGGGTCTGTTGGGATGAGGCCAAGTTGAGCAAAGGTTGCAGCCTTTTGCTGTAAACAACTTCCTACCAAAGGTTACAGGATATGGGGATACGTGATACGCGATTGGCCTGGAATGTGTGGATGGAAAAATCCCTTGAGCAAGCCTCTTAAAATAGACAAAAGAAAAAGGGCTTCTATATTATCAGGGTCAAGTCTGCACAACCAGAGAACAAAGGTTGGAATATATTTCCATGGAATATTTAGCCTGTAGTGTATAGTGTGTTGTGCTCCTGCTGGACAAGCCCTGGCAAGGTCAGCTCCAGTACTGCTGACTGCTTACAGTCGGCAGAGAAGTACGTGTACAAGAAAGCAGTTCAGCTCATTTTACAGTGTATCACGTACCATGAAACCTATTTCCAGTTGCATTCTATATATGACACTGCTTGGTGGACCTGTTTACTGCCAAGCATTCTAAAAGAAAGGACACAAGCTGTATACATTCATTTCAATGTGTCTTCCTGTACTTAGTTAAAGCTCAGAAAACCTGACTATCCTGACGAACACACTGATATTGGAAACCAAAGACACTGAACTGGCTTCCCGTTGACTTCTATTTTAAAAACCCTTTTTTCCAACTCCTGTCAAGAATAAAGGGTGCTGTCTGTCTACATTTAAGTCTCCAAGAGGCCCACCAATGTAAATGTACTCTTAAAGACATGTCAGTGGTTTTTCAGGTCTTTATTTTACACCTGTTTATAGCTGAACTGTTTTGGGTAGAAACTGATAGAAAAAGGCTTAAGTCAGGAGATCCTTCCTACAGAGCAATGAGTTCAGGTGTCTCAGCCACACTCATTGCTCATACAGTCATAGCCACACTTGGTGTTGGTGTTGGCACCCCTGACATTTTTCCAGTAAAAGAAGTATATCTCCTAGAAAATAATTGCAATTACATGTGTTTATTTCGTTTGTGTGTATTAGAACAACAAAAAACAGAGGGAAAAAGGCAAATTTTCATACAAAACTCCAAAAATGGGCCAGACAAAATGATTGGCACCCTGAACGTAATATTTGGTTGCACATCCTTTGGAAAAAAATAACTGAAATCAATAGCTTCCTATAACCAGCAACAAGCTTCTTACACCTCTCAAATGGAATTTTGGTGTACACAGATGTTCAGTGGAATTTAGATCCAGACTCACTGCTGTCCACTACTGTCCAGCGCTTTGTTTCCATTCATTTCTGAGATTTTTTTAAGCATGTTTGGGGTCATTGTCCTGCTGGAAGACCTAGGACGTAAACCCAGCTTACTGACACAGGGCACTACTTTGCAACCCAAAATCCTTTGGTAATCTTTAGATTTCATGATGCCCTCCACACAGTTAAGGCACCCAGTGCCAGAGGCAGCAAAACATCATAAAACATCTTTGAACCTCCATCTTATTTAACTGTAGGTACTGTGTTTTTTCTTTGTAGTAGAATGATGTGCTTTAGCAAAAAGCTTTATCTTGTTCTCACTTTTTTTCCAGAAGGCAATTTTCCCAGAAGTTTCCCATTTTGGCAAACTGCAGTCTAGCTTTTTTCTCTCTGTCAGCAGTGGGGTCCTCCTGGGTCTCCTGCCATAGTGTTTCATTTCATTCAAATGTCAACGAATAGTTCAGGCTGACACTCTGGCTGAGTCCGTGTCTAAATCCCATTGAACACCTGTGGAGGAATCTTAAAATTGCTGCTGGGAGAAGACACTCTTCAAATATAAGAGACCTGGAGCAGTTAGCAAAAGAAGAGTGGTCCAAAATTCCAGTTGAGGGGTGTAAGAAGCTTGTTGTCCAAAGGGTGTGCAACCAAATAAGTGAGGGTGCCAATCATTTTGTTTGGCCCATTTCTGGTCTTTTGTGTTGTTCAATACATACAAAGGAAATAAACGTGTATAACAAAACATGACTAAGTGCAATAATTTTCTGGAAGATATACTTCATTTTCTGGAAAAATTTCGCCATGACGGTAGGTGTGATGTTGAAGTGTCCGCTTACTTTTGGCCATATAGTCTATGTAACCTCGAGGGCACTTCCACAGTGACCGTGGTAATAACTGTTCCTGGTAAAAGACTGTACGCTACTGATGCAAACAACGGGTTGAAAAACACAGGTGGATTCCTGAAACAGATAGATAGATAGAGGGGAATTCCACTGATTTCTGCGTCATTTGATTGTTGAAATATAAAGGTTTTAAAGTTATTTAGCGTCATTTCGTGTATTGATCTGAAGTGCTACAGGAGAACTGACTCAGATTTCTTTGAAATGGTGGGAACCAAGATGTCTATTACTCAAATATAGCCATTTTAGTTACCTGATTGTTGATTATGAAAAAAATGTACCTGTCTACCACAAGCTTATCTCAAAACTATCACAAAACATCTCAGCCAGTGTATTTGTAACCTTTTGATGTAATAGTTTTCTGTAAAGTAGCTTTTAGAGGACATAAACGCATATGCCATCTGGTTCTTATCACCGCCACTGTCAACAATCCTCTGTAAAATTCTCAAAACTACTCTGAATTACTTTGTTTACATCTCCCTTTATGCATGTGAACAATCTGCTTCTGTTTTTGTTCAGTAAATGTGTGCAGATGTTTGATTGTGTATTAGATATCTCTCTGATCACGCAGTGTTGGCGCAGGTGAGTAATGTTTTGTGTGTATTCAAGCATCACCCACTAAAGAGAATCAAACAGTGCATGGCAGACGGCTTCCTTCCAGCAGAGTGCCCTCTCAAGCAGCTGTTCCGAGCCCATGTGTGTGCTCAGCTCTTCATGAGCGAGACACTAAGGAGATGGTGGATACGTGCAAGTATAGAAATGAAGTGCTGCACATGGAACTAATTCCTGGAACTACTCTGAGTAAAGAACAGCTGCTTGTCAGCAGTTGAGTGTGGGGTGGAAAGTGCAAGGTGGTGGGTTGTGGGTGTTAGATGTATGCACTCTAATCTGTTTATCATAGGTGCTGTTCTCTTCGTGGCATGCCTGACATTCCTCTGGCTGTTTACTGTGCTTTCCCCCACGTAAAAGGCCACTGACGGAGTGCCCTGTGTTCTCTCTCCCAGATTGCATTATTGACTGGCCTGCTCTTGTTACAGCACTTAGTCCATGTATTATTGGCTTTTGAAAACTGAGGCTTCATAAAAGGTCCTATATTCAAGTTTAAGAGTGAAAGATTCTGAGGTGTCAATACCTATTATGTAAAACATAATACAGACACTCATACAATAACATCTCTGAACTGGTAACTGTTCGGAAAAAGAGCAATCCATCAATCATAACTGAAATATAAGTTACAAATATATGTAACTTATTACAAATATAAGCTAATATAAATAATTTCAGCAATTTTGGATTTTTTTATTAGTCCAGTAATCACTAAATAATCAGACAATGGCAAAAAAAATTAATAATGAGAAATAGTGATATACTGTCATCTACCACAAATTCAGCAGGTTCATACATATCTAGATACATATGATGGATACATCACATTGTTACATAATTTAAAGACTGACTACAGAGATGTTAAATAAAATAAAATAAAACTGTATTAAATAAACAAATAAAATAATTACATACATATTGGGTATTGCTGTGCTGTCGTTAGCATTAAATATGTTATTTCTGAAGAGTATTTGAGCTGTTTGCAGACAGACTTTAATTTTTTTTGTTAATCCATGTGTTTTTGACTCTTGGGTTTCTGAGTAAGAAGCCAAAATAAATAAAACAATCCGCTCAAACAATGTTGAAGCAACGCTCTGGCTAATTCCTCTCACTGACTTAAAAAAACTTTCAGTTTCATACAATCACACCTCGACAAGCGGCAAACTTTACTCCACTACATTGCTGCCCTCTGTGGCCATGTCATCTAACTGCACAGTGCTGCTTGATCTTCTTTGAGCTTTATGGTTTGCTGCCCTCTACAGTAGTCTTGCAACTTCATCGCTAACTCAGTGTGTGACAATTTAGCCTGAAAGTACTTCCCTTTTTTCATTCTGAAAGATTGGTGCCTAGTTATGCTTCTGCCAGTTTTACAAGAAAGCCCTGTTTCTCTCTGTGAGCCATTTAGGGATGATTCTCTTCTCTAACAAATTCCAACAATCAAAATGATATGATTTAGAGCAGACTGGAGATGACTGTGCACAGTTATAGACAGAGTGGACAATATATCCACTCACAGAACAAGCTCACAGTCTCCACAGTAACAGCAGACAAGCTAATACATGTTAGGCAGGTTCAAGTTCAGGGTAAAACCAGGGCTCTAAATTCAAGCGAGAACGAGAAGGTTTACAAAGTGTGATGGAAACTGGGAAGGTTAATGGCAGCTAAGTGAAACTTATTGTCCAGCCTGGAGCTGTGGGGGTGGAGCTGGTGATCATTAACCTGGCGTCTTAGAGTGCTGGGGAACAGGTGTGTAGTTGATGTAGCTCAGCAGGTAACACCACTACCTGCCAGAGAACCACCACCACATGCAGGAGACTGGGGTTCGAATCCCGGTCTGGGTGACTATGCTGTGCTACACCAATAAGAGTCCTTGGGCAAGACTCCTAACACTACACTGGCCCACCTGTAATAAGATTAACCCTGTAAGTCGCTCTGGATAAGAGCGTCAGCTAAATGCTGTAAATGTAAACAGGTAGGGAGGAGACTGGGCCATTGACAAATAGTAACATATTGCAAACTTTTGTCAGTATACACTGGCACATCATATATAGCTTATAGATGAAGGTCACTGATCATTTCAGGTTTACCTATATTATGACAGTTGAATGCAACAGTACCAACTCTCTCTGGTGCTTCTGTGAGTTCCCACCCAAATTTGTTTTGCTGATTTTGTCACAATCTTTTGCATTTGTAAAAAGTGGCTTAGCACATGTGGTTTCTGACTGATGCTTACAAATGCAAAATCTTTAACGGACATGTACGAAGCTGTGAAAGTGTCCCACATATGTGTTATTTTTAAAACGGTAGAACTGTGTACTAGTAATGCTCTTTTATCATTATATTAGCCACTAACCATTCCTTGCTGCAACTGATGGAATTTCCAGCCTGAGCTTTAAATTAAATTAATAGTCCACGGATTAATAACTGTCAGCGAGTTATCAGTTTCATTGGCTTTTATTTTGAAATCAAATAGCTCAAAACACAGAAGCACTTTAAACTGATGTCTTTTGGTGAAGTAAGCCTGTTATGATTTAAATCTGAAGTGAACTGTCAGAGGACTGATCTCTTTCATACATAAAGACATGCAGTTAATTAATCATATTTTACACATCATTAATAATATACAGTGTGGTCAACATATAATATGATCAATTATCATTTCTTTAGAATATGATTTAAGTTAGTATTTAAAAGTCAAGTATTCCTCCTAGACAGAAAGTGAAGTCTTATATAGCACCCACACAATGAGCTATACATATGTGTGCGTGTAAATTGTGTTCACTTTGCAGAAAATCATCAACTGCCGGTTGAATGACTGATTGTGTTAAAACTTATTATATTTTTTTTTCTCTTTTTTCTTTCCTAAGCAGTGCAGCAAATCAACCATACCATACTTCTCAGAGGTTGCTTTTTTTCTGGCTTCCTCTTCAAAGGCTGCGTATTGCAAGTTTTCATGTGCAGCTAAGCATCTTGGCATCTACCATGTACAGTAACACTAAAGTATTCTGCACAAGAGTGACAGTGTGAAATTCAAACTTCCCTCTAAATGGCTGCTGCAGCCCGCCTCACTGTGGTGTGGTATATAAAGCCTGTCCATTCGCAGCATTTCATTTTCACTGCTATGTCCCTCCTGTGAAAAGGTGAGTCATTAAAAACAAAATAATTACTATTCAGTGTCTCACAGAATGACTGCAAGTATGAATGTCATTTTAAAGGATGACAATGGTTTGTCTGATCTGTCCTGTGTAGATGGTTACCGCCGGCATTCAGGTGATAGCTGTGCTGCTTATGTGTGCAGTAAGCACAGAGGAGACTGACCAGTCGGTAGGCAGAAACACAGAATTTCAGGGAGATTGGGTCACATTATAATTATAACATTATGCATTTTAGTACTTTTAAAAGAAGTATATCACTAAAAAGAGGAAGGTAGTTAAAATAGTCATTTTACCCTTTTACATGATATATTTACAGTAGTAATGTATTAGTTTAAGCACTAATAAATCAGAAATATCATTTGGACCACTTACTTCAGTAATAACATCACAGTTGTCCTCCATGATCCTCTAGTTTGAGATGAAAGCGTGGGGGGTTGAGGACCGGACTGTACAGCAGCAACTCTCTCTAGTGTATGAGGTACAGCAGACCCGCACTGTGGTTCCTGATTAATACCACTGAATGGACGGGCTGAATGTACAATAACATGCTCTTTTTATTTTTGTTTTTCAGGAGATAGAAAGATTGCGGCTTGAACAAACTATGATGAAACAGAAACAAGAGGATATGAATCAGGTAATGGCAGCACTAAAATTAATCAGCAAGAGTGTAAGTATAATATTTAGACTTTTAATTTTTTTAAAACAAAAAGATTCTAAAAAACCTTTATTTGTAGGCTATCGTGCATTGTGCCCAGACACAAGCATCTACAGACGTGGCCGTAAATGTGACTTCCCTGCAAGAAGGTCATTTTATTCTCATAAGACACACATACAGTCAAATGTAGGGTCAAATTACTGCCTCTGTTTATTTTCAAAACATCCTCCACATATTTAATCACAGATTTTTAATCCGATTTTAGTGCACAATTAACATTGAATAAATGTTTTAGTTATTTATTTTTTAAATAGTAATTGTTTATTTACATGTACACAAGTTTGCTAGTCTCTGTAAAGGACATATAGACTTATTTACATCTACAAAACAAGTTATATGTACTTAAATATGTGCATATGACTATGCCATTTATATAGTCTGGTTTGATTAAAAGAACACTCGGACGCTGTAAATAAAATTTAGAGTCATATTAAATGTGTTTACAATAATGGAGCCGTAGATGATTCTATAACAGACAAGGCAGCTGTATTATACAAAATTAACACCCATAATGAATAATATTCAAAAGCAGGTATATGACAGAAGAATCCTCGTAAACAGATAATTATAGTATATTATAAAGGACTTAGTAAATTATTGATCAAAGAATTCTTTACAACTTTTAAAAATACTGTTTGGTGAATAGTTTATAATATTAACAGAGGGGCGCAGACCAAGACCATATGAAAATCAGGGATTTTGTTCATTTCAGCCTGAAAACAGAATGTTTTAGAAATTTGAAAAGAAAAAAGAATAAATTATTTAGGATTTTTTCAGTATTGCCTTTAAACAAAAAGGGTAATATGTCATATAGTATAAAATTCTTAAATTCAAGCAGAATTTGAAAAGATTACACACTAATACTACACAACACTTTAAATGGGACCATATGTTAAAAAAGAAATAGAAGAAAGGGGAATTTTCATTATTTGCCTCAGACTTTCTGTTTTGCAGTTTATGGTTTATAAAAAAAGACACCTAGTGATTCCAAACATTTGAATAGAGTACAGATCAGTAAATATAATGTACACTCTGAGTAAATAAAGCTAAATGAACAGTATAAACAAAACCTAAACTCAATACCTAAACAATATGTAACCTAAACAACATGTAACTTTAACAACATGTAATTTAAACACTTTACACTTTTAGAACATTTTACATTTAAAATCTTCTATGGTGGAATTAGACCTCTATTTTGAAAGGTTTCATGTTTTTATGCACGCTATCTTTGTTAGGCAGCAGCCCCATCCTGTACCCCTTTGTCCATGAAGATGAAGAACCTGAGGACAGCGACAGAGGCCGTGACCCTTGCTATCACTACACTGTGCTGGACCAGCCGTGGAGGGCCACTAACTTCAGCACCAAGAAAGTTTCCTGTGACCGGCGTGTGGCCTGGAAGGGGTGGTACCGTCTGTTTTACCATGGCAAAACCATCCAGATGCCTGAGCGCTGTGTAAAGAGAGAGATGTGTGGCACTCATTCCCCGCTGTGGCTGGTGGGCGGCCACCCACAAATCCGTGATGGCATCGTCACTCGCAAGGTCTGTGGCAACTGGAATAAAAAGTGCTGCAACTTCAAATCCCCTCCTATCCAAGTGAAAGCCTGCAGAGGCAATTACTACGTCTACAAGTTCGTCAAGCCACCAACCTGTCATTTGGCCTACTGTGCAGGTGTGGTTTTTATTCAAACATCCATTCCGAATGTTACAGAACATTTCACATCCCGCATAGACAGTTCAATTCTTCTTCCCTGTATTTCAGATGTTAACACTCTTGTATGCGGGAGGTGCAAGAAAGATGAAGTATGCAACAGCAGAGACAAGATCAACTGGTTTTGTAAGAAATCCCAAATAAGAGGCAAGTATAAATGTTTTCCTCCATGCTAGTTCTTTGAATAAAATGTGCACTATTATTCAAAAGTTCATTTTTTTGCAGATAAAGTCAGTAACATTATTAAAATAAACAAGCCATCAGTACAGATGGTAGATAACTTCATATCTCTGAATTGATAACTTTATGGGAGAATGAAAAGTCAATACAGCCATATGTTTCGGGCCATTTATCAGGAAATTTACAAACAATGTAAATATTACCAGGCATTTGCAGATTATGTTCAAAAGTGAAGAACAGGGAGATATAAGGTTTTGTTCTGACATTTATTTTAGAATTTATTTCATTTTTTTATTTAAAAAATCTAGTAACACTCAGTAGACACTTTTGAGCAGTAGTGTAAACAGGAGATGTAAAGATCTGAATACCTCCAGTTTAATAGCATGTTTTGTTCATTCTTCTCATAATTTGTAGAGTATTAAACTTCAGTTTTACATTACATCTTTCCAGGGTTGGTACCAAACTTATACTTGTACTTGAGTAAAAGTATAAAACAGAAGTACTTGCCCTCAAATGCATTTAAGTATGGAAAGTAAGAGTCTTACTTAATCAACTCAGTGTACAGACTCTAGTGTCACTCATGGTCCACCAATCTTTTAACAGAAGGTCATTAATTAGTCGGACACTGATGTCTATTAATATGATCACTAACTAAGTGCAGTCTGTACCCTGATATAAAACCCTGGTAGTGCTCCTTCATGCTTATTTACTTTTTCTACTTTTTGTTTTAATGCATACATAAGCCAAAATGAAGGATAGATTTGGCCATTATATAACAATGTAAAAGATATTTGAGTTTGAAATGTAGTGGAGTTCAAGTAAAAAGTAAATTAAGCAATAATTAAATTGCAGATTCATGAAAAAACCCAGTAAGTACATTAACAAATTAAATTTGCTATTTTACTTTCCAGAACTGATCATTTTTAAATATGTTAAATTCAGCAAATGAACTGTACTCCTGAGTGGGTTCTCTGTGAGGAGGTGTTCACTTAAACAAAACAAAAATGTTCAATGACCAGGATTGCCCAAACTGTTAAATACGACCGTATCTTAAATGTATGGAGAACTTTGCCTGTGCTAACGCTGTAACCTTTCTCTCCTGATAATTTACAGTGAAAGCCAAAGTCCACTTCTTTGCTTCCTACCCCAGCAGCCTACAAGGCAAAGTGAACCGAATCCGGTACAGAAGGGTGTTTGTCAACGTGGGACAGGCCTTCAACAGTCGCACAGGCGTGTTCACTGCTCCGGTCACAGGCGTCTATCAGTTCTTCTTCTCTACTCAGAGTGCAACTAGCGGTGTTAAGACTGACCTATGGCTTGTCGTGAATGGCTATTGGGTTGCAATGTCTCATACTTCTGTCGGCAGCTCAAACTCAGTGGGTAATCTGTCCACATACATGACCTCTCTGCGGAAAGGTGCTTTAGTTTATGTAACTCACAACTGTGGCAACTCTTGGGCTAGCTCTGCATCTAACACCATCACATTTGGGGGTTCCTTGCTTTTAGTACGAAGATAAAGGAAGCAAATTAGCACAATAATTACTACTTAATGGTTCTACTTAAATTGGTTTATAATTAATTTCACATACAAGTATCCTTATATTAAATATAAGTTTAACTATGTCCACCTGTCTTGGGGCACAAATTCCACAATAGGACAATGAATATAATGAATGACCTAACTGCACAGTGTACATAATTTCCACACGAATAAAAAACACAGCATTAACATTTGGCAAAGACTAATGTATCAAACTTTATTTCTGAGAAAACTGTAGGCTGTAAACATTTATATTAATTAAATTAAGGAATTAATTAAATAGGAACCAATAATTTCACATGAATAAGATGTATGCAAAGTCATTCAATGTAGTTTTATGTTAAATTACCCATTTTAGAGAAACTAAAGAGTCAGAATTGTAGATTACCAAAGAGCTCCCTCACAAAAAGTAATTACATGAAACGATAACAGATGCACTGGCTTATTTAAAAAAACACAGTTTTAAAAAACATTTTTGAGCCTGAAGAGAGGTCAGTGTATGGCAAAATTGTCATCAAATCATTATCAGATTTTTTTTACAGATTTATCAATCAGCATTACATATTAAAACCCAGAAGTCACATTTTGGTGCTGGTCAGTAAATAAAATGTGCATATTTGCACTGTTGATATTACGACCCCTAGTTCCTATCATCACCAATGTAAAGATATCAGCAAGTTTGAACCACTCTCAATGACTCTATTTTCATCTCAATCACTGAATTATGTACTTTTTGAAAAGCTCTTGGAATTGCCCTTTAACGTTTAGACAGTGTTGAGCATGCTTGCTTTGCTTTGTTTGATTTAAGCTGTTGTTGCAGTTGACCGGTTGCACTTCACACATCATCCCAGGCTTCTTTTTATGCAATATATCTGATACTGTTGAGAAAATGTACTTGATATTTTTTACAGAACAGATAAGAATCAATAAATTGCTATGGCATCATGTGACCGCACGGGGGAGCAGCGATGTTGTATTTGGGTATTAGCCTGAAATGTACAAGATGGTTCTCACAGGTAGCCTCACTCAGGTCTTATCTCTGTCCACCCCGCATTAAATTTCAAATCTGCTTTGTCTCTTGTGTGGTTCCTGAAGGCATGTAAGATATGAGTTTCTGTGACATTTACCTATAAACACCACTCCATAAAAGTGTCTCAGGTTTACACTTAGCTATTTACCTGAAAGATTATGAAAAGCTTTTCCTGTCACCTTCATCATTAAAGTAGTCTAAAGTAGTCTACAGCTCCTCGAACAAAAATGGCTACGACGTCTTTAAGATCTGACACACTGGGAGGACTGTTGTTGCCTTATATGGCTAAAATGGACACACATTCCTGTGATATTTGGCTGCCTGTTGATTTCTGAAGTAAAAAAAAAGCCACATACCTTCGTACTACTCCGACATTTAACCACACAAACGCTTGATATTTTTTTTCTGTCATTTTACAAAACTATGTTTGATGAAAATCTACATACCTGGCTCAGAGACCCCACTAGCGGCAGAGGTAAAAGACGCTTATGTTTGTATATACGGGTTCTTTAAAGGGGCGGGGCTTTGTGGAACTCGGTTGGGCTTCCGACGGGCTGGGCTTGTGCTTCACCGCAGGGCTTTCAAAGGGGCGGGGCTTGTAAAATGGGCTGGGTTGAGTGAAGTTCACTCTGAGAGCCATATGGAGCCACAGGCGCTTCGCCGGACCGTCACTACCGCGGAGGCAACAAGTAGCTGGCGATTGTGAAAGCTCATGAGGAGTCGCGTTGTAAAGTGGACCTTTGAAACGTAACGACGCTACTCGAAGCTAAAAATCCATTTTCTGTCCCTCTTTTAAAGCAAACATGAGACAAAGTAGGGGGATTATGCTAAGGGATAATGCTTTATAACTTCTCATCGTCCTCTTGATAAACTGTGTTAAGCTACGTTGGGCTCATCATCTGTTGACCGTCCTGCCGACTACCTTGCTGAAGTTTAGTGCTGTGGTTTTAGGTTTCGGATAAAAGCACATCATGGCAGAGCACGAAAGTTTGGAATTTGGAAAGGCGGATTTCGTTCTGCTGGACAATGTGTCTCTGGAAGAGTTTCTGGCCAACCTTAAACTCAGGTAAGCGACCTAGACGGTCTTCACCTCTGTTGACTTTGCCTTTACCACAGCTCAGTGCGCTGTATGGATGCTCTCTTTCAGATGGAGAACAGAAAGCAAGGTTAGGAGGTATCATGTGAATGTTGTCGTCTTTGTTTTGAAAGAAAAAACAAAACAAAACAGTAAGGCAATAATTTCAGTAAGGCAATAATTTTCCCAACCACATGTTGCCTGTAATGTGGGTGAACTGTCAAAACTGTTGCTTTGTTGGTTGACTTGCTTGCATTTCTTTATTTGGCATGTAAAACCACAAGTCTTTTCAGTCTGAAGTTAATTAAACAGGGAGATCCACCACAAAAGGTCAGTAATGAATAGGATTTTTTAAACACTGCATCCCCCATCTTCCATGTTATCCATGTTAATTGAAGAGAATGGATTTCTGGAGAACAGATAAGTGTACACTAAGAGCAATAGCTGGTCAGTGCTTGTAATAATCATCATTCAAGGTCACTGATGTTGAGTTAAGATACTGTAGGGAAATATTGGTCGTGTTTTGTTATACATCATGTACACGTATTTCCTCTACTCCAGGCTGCACCTGTGTATCAGTTTATCAGTTACTTTACTGTTGTTTAGAAATAGTAGATCATCTGTGTCCAAAGAAAAACAAGCATCTCCAGTGAAGTAACTTTACAGGTACAAAACCCTGCTAACCTTCAAAAGCAATTCTGGACCATTTCTGTGGGTCCAACCACCATACCTTTTCCACTGCCTCCATGCTTAAGCGACATAGAAAAGTAAAAAATGAATTGAAAAAATGCAGATATGTGTTTTTTAACTGGACATTGACAGTAGATTAAAATGGTAGTAATAATAGTATTACCCCCGATAGATGGGACTTCATTTCCAGATGATGAGATTCATAGGAAATACAATCACACCCACTACACAAAGCCTAAATCACAGAGACTGTCACTGGCTTATTTCATAACTTAAATATCGTCATGTTTTGCTATGCATCATACACAATTATGTCAGCAACCACAGGCTGCACCTGTGTGTCCTGGGTAGATTGTGTAGCCAGAGGGGTGTGGAACACGGAAATTCCCAATCTTTCTCAACCCTTTGGTTCTAACAATAGCACAGTTTAGCACAGCTGATTCTCCTCTTGTGCTCCATATTTGATGAAAGCAGATCAGATCACGTTTTCCCTTTACACCCTGCGTCAATAAATGACAGGTTGCCCGTGATATAATGAATGGGATAGTAGTGTACCAAGTGGGTCAATTGTTTTGCTTAACAGGTATTCGACCTGGCTTAATCAACAACCCATAATCCAAGTTAAACAAGTACGTTCCCCTGGTTTTCTCACAATGCTTTTGTGTGAATTCTGTTGTTATTCTCAATTTACTCTTGACTATAACTCAGGCATGATCTCATGAGCAATCAGTTTTTAAAAAGGGTGGAACTATCACCTTGTCCAGGCCGTAGGCTTTCAAAATACTTAATGGGAAAAAGATAAGTTAGAAAGCCATGAAAAAGACCTCAGGCTACAGTACTGTACAAAGGTCACCGACCACCCTTCATTTATTTAGCTTGCCATTAAGTTATTCATCTTTCAGAAGATATTGCGCAAATGATAGATAATACCACTTGCATGAAGAAGGAATTCCTGGTAGACTGCCAAGACTTTCACGATCAGACAAACTGGACTTGACCAGACAAACTCCACTCTTGCTTCAGATTTGAAAACATCAACACCTTTGAGAAGATGGTGCAGGATCACTGTGGGTCTAATAGGATGTATAGCAGTCAAGAAGAAGTCAAACAAAGAGCCTTTTGATGTTCTCAGAACAATACACTGTTTGGGATTATTTTAATTCTATGAAGCAGAAAACACAACCAACTTCTAAAACTGAACTTTGAAAAGATGCCCCTGAAGATTACTTTGAAAAACACTTAAATTAAATTAAGACCCATTAGACGTGTGTGTGTGTGTGTGTGTGTGTGTGTATGTGTATATATACATGACAGTATTTTGAAAATAAGCTTAAAACGTTGGCTATCTATGAACTTGTTCATTTAGACTGTCAGCCAATCCTACCTGTAGGTAAAATATGAGGTTTACATCATCATCCTGGCCACCAGCTTCTTGTTCAAATTTTTTTCTGTTCCACCTCAAACCTCCTACAGTTTAAGAAGCTAAAACTTTTCTTTTTATGATTTTTGATGATTTCAGCTATGAAAGGTGTAGTTTTAGGTGGAGGCCTTTTTGTTGCAGTGATTTTCCTTCTTATATGGTCTTCATTCAGGGGTGACCATGTGATGCTAGTTTTGGTAAATATGGGAAATTATTTAACGCAGATTTTTCAAAACACGGTTATTAACCATTTGAAACAGCAAAACTGATCATCGGGAATTTTACTCTTGTGTACAGCATAAACCGTTTAATCACTAGCTCACTGGTAAGAAGATCAATCAAAGGAGTAAAACTAAGCATTATCCCACGCAGTGCACTTTATCAGGTTGCGTATTCATATCCAGCTGTGCTTTAGAATGGAACCCGGTGTTAAACACATTTGTTTCTGATGTCCAAAGACGACGTGGCTGTGTGCTGGGGTCAGCATTTTATATTTTGTTCCCTTGCTCTCTTCAGCCGTGTCCTGAAAGCGATTGACTTTCTCTCCAGTCCGGAGATGGCGTGTGCAGTTTGTTATTTGCCGAGGGTGTGACCAGGCGTGCTTCCTGCTACTTCCCCTGCTCCACATCTGTGTCTGGAGCTAACAACACAGACAGCAGGGGGATGCCAGATCACAGCCCGTGCCCTCTGGGGCGATGAGGGAGCGCTCTGGTGACGCGGCTTTATGGATTTAAACAATGTCTTTAAGGCCTGGCTTGTGGTAACCCCAATTTGTTTCCAATTTAAGACACACTTTGCAGAGCTTGCTGGAAAAGGATGTCTGAAGTTTCGTTTCGGGTCTGTCCCACTAATCATATTAGTACTGAAGGGATTTCACGATTTTCTCCAGTAAATTTAGATCAAACAATAAACAATGTCTTAACTGGCCATAACTGACATATAACCTTCCCATATATCTTACCTGAGCAACAGGAGCTTCAGGCTCAATTTGTTAATGTGAGAGGGAACAGTAAGAGTTGAAAAAGAATTGGCCACTAATCACATTTCTTGAAAAGGTAAGCTGTAATCAAATCTTGGTAAAAATGGAACTAGTAATAGAATAATCTTAATAGCCCTTCCACAAAGCAGCCCTCCTTTCTGGTCGTTTTGAACTCTTTTCCTGTGGATATCAGCTGTGTTTAGAAAGATCATCCAGTCTTCTAAAACCAGCAGTACTAAGGAAAAAGGGAGACTAAATATAACCGGCTTGGGATGTAGACCTTTGGAAGATTTGGAAGGGAGTGGGGAGGGGCTGCTTCTAGAGGATTTAACATTCATGCCTGAATTCTGAGTCCACTTGTGCTCCTCACAGTGTAATTTAAACAAGTGTCGCTGCTGTGGGCATATACATAGCTGGACAGTGTTTTATGATCTTAGCTGTGTCCGGGACACGTTTACTCGATTCCCACATGTCAAGCGGGACTTTGCGTGGGCACCCTGCAAATACTGCTTAATTGATGTGTGCTCACTGCCTGTCTTTATATGGCAGTGTTGTTTTGTCTGCCCTGAGGATCTTGGGAAACTTTTTGGCAACCTTCTGTACATTTCCAAAAACAATTATGAGGGCTGCCTGAGACATTTTCCGAATTCCTTCAGACAGCGCCCCGATGCTTCCGATGAAAGAGTTGATAGCCACTCAGCAGCTTGAGCTGCTTTATCACTGCTACCTCATCTGCCCTCTGTGTCGCTCCTTTGAGAATTTCAAGCCTAAACAGCGCCTACAATCCCATCTAAAGTGACTCATTTATTTAGACTTGGATTTGGGCTTGTTGGAGTAGAGCCCTTGAACGAATTCCCTTTTGCCCTTTCTCGTAACAGACTGTAAGCAAACTGAGAGCCTCACAGTTCCTCCAAAGAGAAGAACACACTTGGAGATATATTGTATTTGGAAGGCATTTGTCAGTCTGATGGGGAATGGTGTGCTTGTATACAGCTTTTTGATCAGATGCATGGTTTCCGCATAGCAGCTGATTTTTCGTGGATTTTTTTCAGAATGAACGGGATGGAAAAGTGCAGGCCCAGCTACCATACTTCTGCTCGATCGTGAAAAAACTGATACACCATCTCAGAGCAGACACCCTTTTCATTCCAGCAGTTTTACCCTCCCATTCTTTTTAGCCCCCACCCAAACCCTGTTGTTGCCTTTAAGCCAAACTTCATGTAGGCACTCAGGGCACACACTCCAAACTCTAATCCACAACCATGCTGACCCACAGTCCTCTATGTGTCATTTATAAACAAGTCTAGCAGTAAGCCTAGCAGTGAGTGGGAACCATTTAAGCCATGCAATCATTCTGTGTTTCCTTCAGGAAGTGCACTCTTTTTTCTGAATTTAATTTGGAGTCATTATCCATTGCTTGTTGGCTACTCAGACGTTGTTATTATGCGTAGTGTTTAGCTTGTTCAGTAGATGATGCTACAGATGTGGTGATATTAGCTTATATTGTTGCCGCTTACCAAAATAAAAACATCCTTAACTCTTAGTAGATGTTAATAGAATTAGATTTTATTGCTAAGTGCTTTTGGACTTTTTCTGTAGTCCGTTCAAGGTGAAATGTTGATATGATGTAAAGGGCAGATAAACTTGGCAGAGGTATAATAAAAACTAAACAGCAAAACAATTTTCAAGGAGCAATGTTGAATTCATATTCCAAACACTAGAGGGGAACACATTACCGAAAAATGATCCCCTTTGTATTATTATCAGTTTACGAGAAATGTTACATGTTCAGCAGCGAACTTTATCTTGATAATCATCACAGCTGTGGAAAGCGATGTCAATGTTGACTCATGTTGACTCATATGTAGTCGGGCAGTGCTACTGTAGGCCGCAGGGACCCAGTATCGCCTCTTTAGGTACAAAGTGGTATTGAGAGACAGGACAGGCTGGGGATTAGCTTCTGATTTCAGTAGATCTCTCTGCAACATGATACATAGGACTCTTTGATGTATTTCGAAACATTATGTTGATATTTTTTGTGATTTAAAAAAAAATCCTATTGGGCATGATGATGACATTGTGTTGTCAGTAATGTTGGTTTCTTCTCTCATAAAGATATTTGTGGCCCACATCATTATCTGAATCCCTTTCAGTGTAGCACATGCCGTGAATTGTGAGGAGAAGCATTTACAAGTCTGGGTAGCAGGTTTTCACAGAGTTGAGCAAGATGTGATGAAAACCGAGGAGCGCAGTGTGCTATCTGATCTTGTCTCCGCCTGTCTGTTCCTTGCAGAAAGTGGGGCTGAGTGAAAATGAAGTCCTTTATATATAACTAATGGAGAATGTGGTATCAGAGCTCAGAAAGGTTAAACAGCTCTAACAAACACTTGATTGTAGTTTTAAACTGGACTGAGAGGCTAGTAGAACCTGATCAGCTGGTTGTCAAAGTACTATTTAACTACTATGCCACTGTGCAACAAATAGATTCCATGCCTCTCCCATTTCAGGGGTGTAAACAGTCACTTGTTGCCTTAACAGCAGGGACAGGTTGCGTGGAGCCCAGCTGTGACACATGGCAACCTGACTCCATCTCTGCACAGCGAGTAAGGTGAATGAAGTCTCCTCACAGCTCAGGTGCTCGGAGCACAGACAGACGCACTGTCAAAAGATCTGCTTCCTCTTCCTTTATGCATGGAGCAAAATGGACCATTTAGTGTGGCGTAATGGTTTGCTGAAAGGGGAGAATGCTCATATGAGATTGCCTACAACTGTTTAGAGCTCATTGCCATTCCATAAGGTGTCTTGTAGCTATGCTTGTTGGCTATTTCATCAGATATGCAATAGAAATATGTTTTAGGCCTGCTGTTAAAGAACAAGAGCTAGCAACGTCTGAATGATCAATTGCATTGCCTTTCATGCCATGTTATATTCTATGTTATAAGAGCAGCTCTCATGCATCTGTGTTTGTCTCTAACAATGTGTTTTTTAATAACAACTTTCAAGTTGTTTATTACCAGATAATACTGTCTTACTAAGCCATGTAATTTCCAATAAATAAAACCAATTAACACTCACAGAAAGTATGAAATATATAATTACCACAGTGTTGCTGTTAATCTGCTGCTGGTCAGACTGTTTGAATGCATCTGTGTTGACTTTATTGGACCGCTATTAAATATTTTACTTTAGCAACCAAAAATGTTCATTTGAAAATGACTATAAGTGTTTTTTTAATTTGCTGAAATTTATGTGCATTTTTAGTGTAATTAAATTTGAACTCTCCATAAAGTTTTGAACAAATACTTTATTTAGATGTGGCTTAATGCACTCATTAACAAGAGATGTTAAAGAGGTGAAAGACGAGAAGAATGTGGTACAGGACGTGTGCAGGTGTAGACTGGTGATAGGTGCTTGTTGTTTACATTAGAAGGCTGGAGGATGGTGGTTCCTTTTAGTGATGCACACTGTGTTGTGCAACACTTGGGCTGTGGCTACTGCTGGTTTACAAAATGCCTAAATGGCAGCTGTTTCTGATAAATTGGCCATTGACTGTAACTATAGGGTGAGTGTATTGAATAAACTGGCATCTTGGTGTATGTGTATACCCATGCTTGAGCTGCTTATTTTAGAGGTCCCAGCATGGAGAAAGAATGTCATTAAAGAAATATTTTCCATAGACTTGCTAAAAGCCCTGGAGATTTACCTCTCAGTGTTCCACATTACGAGTCTCTGACTGGGGGATGGCCTGCTCCCTGCACCAGTGCTGACCAGAGGTCCATCTGCTCTCTTGAGCTTAGACCACTGGCATGCTCGCCCATGGCTAAGAATTTTTGCTTGGCCAAATCTCTAATAGTTCCCCTCTTTGTTCCTCTCCTAATAAAAACAAACTGAGAGAGAGAACGGTCTGTCCAGTGCAGTGTTGCTGTTCCCCAGGCTAAAATTAAAATCGTTTTTAGGCTGGCTGAAACTATACATTCTTTTGGATTGCTTTTCTTTGTTAGTGACTTAATGTGTTTCCTGTTTGCTATTAGTAAGTGCCTTTTTCCATTGTTTTGCTGACTAATGGTTTATTTTTCTGAGTGGCTTTTGAAATAAGACTACATTCATTCATGTAAATACATCATACGCCTTATATAAGCTCTAAGTTTAGATTTTTTAGCAACAATTGGATAATATCCTACAGATAGCAGAATACTCTACCTCTCGCCTCCCTCACCCCCTCCCTTTCTCATCAGGATGTGTTTTGGGACTGCACAGTACCAGCCCCAGAGTTCTCCAAGTGAAAAAAATGCAATAAGAAGACTCTGTAATGGTGAAAATATGTCTCTTTTCCTGACCAGCTGGATTAGGGTCTGATTTTTCGAAAACAGGCCTCTTTCTCTCGCTCTCCAGCAAAGAAAAGGGTTAGTCTCGCCGCAAGAATTTCCATACAACCCCCTGTAATCTGAAACACATTACCGCCCTTACATAAACAAGACTGTGCTTTTTCGGGTTTTTTTCCCCCCTCAAAATAAGGTTCGAGCCCCACAGACGTCTCATTTGTGGAGTATGAGTCTTGGCAGAGGGGCACCAAGAGTAGTAATGTTTGAGGTGCTCTTTTCTCTTTGACTTACCCCTCTTCCCTCTCCTTGCTTCTTAGTGTTTATAGCCCCAGTGTTTTACGGTCTTGACTGACGACTGACCCCTCACTGCCTTTTGTACCCCCTTTGGTCTTGCATGTTTGTCATTTATCTCCAGCTTTATGCTGGAACATGTTATAGGCATATGTAGCATAAGCATATGGTCTATGGTCACATGGTCACTAATGACGCCTCCAGAAGCTTGTTTTGAACCATCCTTGCTGTGCGTTTCACCCCAGCCACCGCTCGCCAGTCTTTCTGTAGGTCACTTGAGGTCATCTTACGGTGGTTAAGTGACATTCGAACGAGGTGGCGCTCATCACGCTCAGTAGAGAGTGGCTTTGGCCCTCTGCCAGTCTGTAGCTGTGCTGTCCTATGTGTTTGGTGCTTGACCTTGTTCTTATGAACCAGACGCTCTCACTGTATCTGCCAGTAAAGCTAGAACCCAACCTTCTGTTCCTCACTAAGAACCTTCTGTACATGTGGAGATGCTGATTTAGGAAGAAACTGGAGTGGTCTCTTATTTTTTTCCAGAGCTGTAAACTCAGACTGGGGCAGTTTAACTCCACCCATTCATGATAAAGTTATAAAGAGTATTCTAACCTGGATTGTTTTTCCTTGAGTGCAACAACAAATCAGGGCAACAAATCAGAAGAAAGGATCATTTACATGGATGACTTTTAAACTGTATGACTGCACATTAAACTGTATGTTTGCACATACACCCCCTCAACTTTCATAATTGGCCATCATGGTAAAAAAAAAAGATTAAAAAAAAAAAAAACAAGATAAATGTGGATTATGGATAATAAGTGTGATATTATATAAGTCTAATAAGTCTTATATTCTCATGAGTTATGATTTGACTATATGTGGAATGGGAATGTGGAATTTAAATCATGGTTTGCAGTAGTATGATTTGTTAATGTAAGCAGGTCGTATTTGTAATGTGGTTAGCAGTGACATCATCCTGGAGCAGTTCTGCGTCTGTCCACCTGTTGACTCTGAGCTGTGTTGGCGTTGTGGAGAAACCCTGTTTCACAGCCAGGTTTGAGTGCACACACTGAGGGTGTGACTCGCACACACAGAGAGAGCCTTTCAGTCCACTTTCCAACTTTGCCCTCTCTCGCTCTCCATCTAATTACAGTATACAGCCAGCCAATATCCTCATTAACTTTCCTTTACTTCCTCTCTCTCTCTCTCTCTCTCTCTCTTGCTTTCGCTCCCGCTCTCGTCTGTTTTTCTGCTTTTCCTTGCCCTCTTTTCTACCCTGATCGAAATCTGAGAGCTCTCCTGAAATAACATGCTGAGTAATGTCTGAGTCTGCTGGATGGCCTCATCTTTTTGTCCCTCTTTTTTTCCTTTCTTTCTTTCTTTCTTTCTTTCTTTCTTTGTCTGGCCATCATCCCATCTGCTGTTTCTCTGTGACCTCACATCAGGATTGGGCCTATGTGCTAAAGTGAAAATGGCTTTGCGATCAGGCCTGAGGCCAAGCTTTCCCACCAAATCCCCTCCAGTCACTTCATTACTGACTTCAGAAACAGGATCCAGGCTTGAAACTGTGAAAAACTGCTCCCTTCTTGTCTTTGTTCTCAGGCTGACAAGAGAACAAAAAGCACCTCTGATCTTAGCTAGACAGTGGACGATCCAGGTGAAAATAACAGAAACCCCTGGCTTGCGGCTCTCTTAGACATTTACACCTGGTTGCCATTTCTAAACTGTCGGTGTAGATATAATGCAGGTCACCAGGGGAGATATCTTCCAAGGAGTTTTATATGTGAATTGGGTTGCCAGCATGTTCAGTTCTACACATTTTGTGGAAATGATAAGTACTATTTTAATATTACTGCTATAAACAGGTGCCTCTTTATCCCCTCTTTTCTTGTCTTCCCACTACAGTCTTAAAATTAAAGGCTGCTGAAAGGATCCTGGCTTAGACATTCAGCTCTAACCCACAACAGTTTTTATTGGTGTAGAACATCATGTGGAAGTTCCATGGACTTTAAAGAGGTCCATTGAAATGATGTTTTTGAGGTCGATGAGAATAGATTTACATGTTTCAGTTTTCTGTATTTTCTGTAAAACTGTATTTTTGTCCTTATACTGTACATTCGTATCCTCCCTCAGTTTGAAACCCTCTGTTAGAGCTTCTGTGTCATTAAGAAACACCTTCCTACCGATCACCTTGTCCCAGAGAAAAGGTTTGGAATTTGAACTAGGCATTTCAGGCAGCTGAGAAAAGTGGTTTCTGTGGAAGAGAGTTGCAAAGTATTTGGGGATTTCATACACAAAAATCTACATGACACACTAAAGGAAAGGGAAAACCAGAAATGCATATTAGACCTCCTTTTGACAGGCTTTTTTACACTTTTGTAATTCATTAACTAACATGATTCTTTACAGACCCATCCAGTGAAAAGATCTGAGGAGTACTACGTAGACATGACACAGGCCATTTGGGCTGATATGCAGAAACTGATTGGTTTCACATGCAGGACAAAAAAAACAGCAATCCAATTCCGTATCAATGGAATTGCTTGTAGCATCACAAAATGTAACGGAAGTAGTGCGATAACAATAATTATGCCAGATAATAACAGTACCCATGATAACAGTACTTCCACTAAGGCCTGGAGTACTGGATTAATATCTGTATCAGCCTGTTCTCCAGTACACTTTATATATAATCTTTATATTTAAGATAAGCACATCCTCTTCTATGGACACTGATGCTCTCACTGCCACGGCATTGTCCCCTGTCTGCATCATGATCATTGTGCTGGAAGAGGAGTTGAGTTGGAGGACAGGGATGGGAGTGAGTCTAATTGAGTAAATCTGGACCAGCTGGCATAATGGAACCTATCCGGCCAGTAAGATTGATTTGTCTGCTGGCCGGTGGTGGGAGGGCTGTGCTTTTAGAACGCCGGTCTGTTGCAACACAGGAGCTGCTATTTAGGACTGGGCGAGTGTTAACCTGGCAGAGATGCTGCTAATGTGACTCCCAGATGTGTCAAGAGAGCTTGTGGCACAAAAACGGGTGTGGGAGGCTGGCTCTGAGATCAAGTCGAAAAGCCAAGAAAAAGAGGCAGCTGTCTGAGCTGAAATTAAAGACACAGGTTATTCTGTTTATTCTGAAACTACATGAAAGTTGTGATGAGCTTTTGTTGGAGTAGTACTAAGGGTCTAGGGTGTTATTCATGTCAGATATATGTGTTTTAAAGTGATGTCTAAGAAGGCGATTTAAGGCAGCCCAAGAGTATCAACACCTAGCTAAGCATAGAGACATACATTTATTATAAATCTTCAGACATGTGGTAAAATTAATGTGGAGGAGTACAGGGTATGACCTAACACAGGGTAAAATCCTAACCGATCCACCATGCTTTTGGCATCTTCCCATATTGTCTGTAATTCTGACAACACAGAATTCACAGTTATATTAATCACCCCCTGGTAGAAGTACCAGAGCACTGTTCTAAAGTATATGGCTGACTCACAGCAACAGCAAGAGCTACATTACAGTACATGTAAAATCCATGCTAAAATGCCTTAAAACTAATGAGAGAACTTGCACATTCATTAATCCCACATGCCAAATGTCTGTTTGTTGACAGAGTCCTGTGGACTTTGCCCATTACCCATAAAAGCAACCGTGTTGCCTGTTTCAGTGATAAATAGATTTGATGAGTTGATGAGCAGAGAATCCTTCCTCTGTCCCAGCACAGGAACAGCTTGTTGTCATTATTTAGCCAATACACAGAAAATTCGTTTTGATGGGCTAATCAAAGATAACTTTTTCATTAATCGTTGCTGTAAATTTTTATTGTTTTCAACCAAGATAATCAGGTACCACTTCATATCTATCTACATACAATCACTGTCAAAAGAATAGCTGTACCCAAAAGGAAGTGTCAGATTGCAATGCTATTCAGAAACAAGATAAGGCTTACCAGGAACAATAAATGACATTGGCAATATATATTGAGCTACGCATACAGAAGTAGTGACTCCCAGTATGGCATCAGGTGTCTGAGATGGATTATAACAGGACACCATTAGAAATCTCTACAACTCCATGCTGACACATCTGGCATGGAGTTGTAGAGATTTCTAATGGTGTCCTGTTATAATCCATCTCATGCAGTTATTTATGTATATATATATATATATATATATATATACATAAAGAATGTTCATATATATATATATATATATATATATATATATATATATATATATATATATATATATATATATATATATATATATATATATATATATATATGAACATTCTCACACACTACACACTTCCTACAGATCTTGTGGGTGGAGGTGGAGTGACACCAGGCCTTCTGCACATGTGGTGCATGACAACAAACCGCTCATCATAATGCTGACCACATTGCCTCCACACACAGACTCATTTGTCGTCTCCACCAAGACAGAAGAATTCTGATTCACTCTGTGACAGTGTGGCATTTCACCATTGCATTCACTTTAGCGATGTTGACATGGTGTTAAGGGCAGTTGTTGTAACGGTCTATGTGCATGTAGTCCTGTGTTGTGCAGCCGCCTGCCAATGGTGTAAATTGTGTGTATTGTGTTGCACTTTAATGACCTTTGTATTGCACTTATAATGACATTTTGTCCTCTATAGGAATGAGCACTGGGCTGGGGTTGCCAGGTAATGGTTTAGTTGCTCTATGTCTGTGTATTAATCTCTAGGTACCAGCACTGGCCCCTGTTCAGGCAGTGTCTGAGCTCGTGGTGAGTTTTAGACTCTTCTAAAGAACTTTCTATACTAGCTGGAATATTATCCATCGGAACACTAAGCACTGTTGTAAGTCGCTCTGGATAAGAGCGTCTGCTAAATGCCTTAAATGTAAATGTAAATGGTGCTGGCACTAGCTGGATGACTAATTGAGAGCATTAACACTCTCTGAATGTCCGCAATCATGACTGTTGGGTCAGTCTGGTACAATAATAAGGTGTGTCCTTGTTTACGTCATATACACGGCTGAACATGATCATGATTTCAGTTCCACCCACCACGTGTCATCTTCTCCTGGTTCATCCCAGTTGAAATACCCCATATCAAAGCTCAAATAACAAATTACATGTCAATTATATAAGTTAACAGGGGCAAATTTTTTGCAATTTTTTGTGGACAATTTTGATGTATTTGATGATTTTTAACATGTTGTAAACTTCTGCTAAAATTATTATTATTATTATTTTAATTCTGCATCACTATGGACCTCATTGGCATCATACAGCTTTTCTGAAAGTTTTCTTTAACCATCGTAATCATAGCTGTTTCTAATAGTTAACTAGTGATTTCAAAACTCTCAGAGTAATAACACTGCAAATCATTTACTCCCACCTTGACACACATACAAGTCTTGTTTGATCCAGATCCAGAGGTGGACTCATTATCAGGTCATACCCAGCATGCATTGTGTTAAGCTGTGGGCTCGGGTGATAGTGAGTGCTTGATGGTAAATAGTGTGCGAGGGATAAACATGGATCAGGGGAAGATTATCCCCTCATTGCTGCAGCTGTGATAAAGCAGGGCCTAGGGCTCTATTTAGGGGTCAGACCCACTGTTTCATTGCCCACAGTTTAAGATGCCTCCCTGGTATCCCTGAGAGCAGGTTCTGAACTTTTTAATCAGTGTCCTAACTAGGACAGCAGACTTTCACCCTGTTTTATCTCTCCCCGGCTTATTTTCTATAGCGTTCTTTCTGTAACACACCACGGATCCCTCCCCCAACCACACACACACACACACACACACCGGACATTCCTACCGCTCTCATTTTTACTGGAGTTTTAACTGATGTCAGGGAATGCTGGTTTTGCTCCACCCTTGTTAACGGTGGACAAATAACCACTAGAGACCCACCCAAAAAAGACTGCAAAGCAGTAGTTATCTTCTCCCAGGCCTGTAATTCAATGCTAAAAATGGAGTGGTTCTTTTGGCCTTTGTGTAAGGATTTCTGTTCACTTGTCACTAGCAGGGGTTAAAATTACAAATGGTACTGTGTTTTTTTTTTCATCTTTTTCTTTGTATTATTATTTTAAAAAACATCTGGTCATGATTATTCTTTATTATGTCTATTTAATAATAATTATTTACTATTATTTGCTAAAATATGAGGAGAAAAATCACTGTATTTTGCTATAGCTGGGTGAGCAAAGATTCTTCATCAAAATAAGAATAAGATACTGTATAATACTTAATAATGTGAATGCAGAGTTTATACACCTTATTAACTTTTAAAATGTTGATGTTTATAGAACAATAACAGCTACTGTGTGAGTTAAATTATTAATGAATTGTATTTACATTTTTTAAATATTTGAAGACCTCAGCGAATACAAGTAAATACAAATATGCTGTAAGAAATTGCTGCTGTTCGATCCAAACTCACAACCATGAATCTTTAAAAACCATCAACCAACAATCTCTTAAAAACCTTCTAGAAAAAAAAAACATTCTTGGCCGGAGATCCATGATCCATGTGCCAAAATCGAAAGCATATCTACACTGTTATTTTATTGCACTGCTCGTGCTTTAGGAACGATATGAGCTTCTGTAAAGAGTGAAGTGTTAAAGCAAGCAGATTATGTGGACAGTACAGCTCTGGTGTGCACCGAGAAAAATGTACTCTGGTGTTGAATTCTCGCGTTTGGTGTGGACTGTCATAAAAAATGTGTTCCTGCCAGCATTGAATTGTAGCAGACCTGTGATTTTTGCCGAATCATGGTTCTGTTCTTTGGGTGCAGACCTGAATACTGGTGGAGTGTTGACAAGTCTAAATGGACAAAACTAAAGAAGATATTTGATATGTCTGCACTGAACAAAGTCAGTGTGAAAACAAACTTTAGCAAAAGAGTTTATCATGATAGTAATAGGAAATATTAAAACTGACACGTACTGTAGAAATTAGAAATTGACAGCTGCATTAATTGTGCCAGATTAGCAAGCTGCCGCACATCTCATTGAGTGCAAACTCGCAAAGTGTTTGGGAAATGTCTGGCCTTCCAGCTGAATTGGAGATTTTGATTGGTTCCGTCATCTACAATTGTAGCTTTAGACATATCACTGCCATAAACAGAGAGGAGGAAACTCTGGTGATAGGTTTTTCTTCTACCTGGCATGATTGTAAATGAACTCTAATCATCTCTTAACTCCCTGTTCCTGTTTCAATACATATCCTACTTAAATGTGAGGCGTTTTCACTGATTTCAAATGCAAGTTTAAGGTTTGTTTTACATTTAATTGCATGAACAATAACTTCTAGTTATTGCCACTGGAAGTCAGACATTCCTTCTAATAAAAACTTGATGCAAATTGAAGTGGGAGTGCGTGTGCTCCACTTCCTGTTCAATGGAAAAGTGAAAGTAGCATGGAAAGCTTAATGGTATCATTCAGCAGTTCTTCCACAAGTAACTTAGATGTTTGTAGCTCGGTTTAAGCCCTGTTTGAGCTGATGATTGTGACAGTTGTTCAAGTTACTGAGCAGCTGAGCTTCCATCTTGGTGTTTTCTGCTAAACTAGTTAGCTGACTGGCTTGAGTTAATCAGAATTGAAAGTGTTCTTTGGTGCTGTTTTCATTGCTCTTTTGCCCTAGTTAGCAGCATTTGTCTACCACTTAGCAATTGTTAGATCGGTGCTCTTTGATAATTGTACACTTATCTGATCACCAACAACAAACTATAACACAGGACAACTAAAAAAGAGCCTTAAATGCTAAACTGTAATTTATATACCACCCCTCCTCCTCACCCTGGTAAAACCACATACCACGGAACTATCTGAGATGGCCTAAGGGTATCAAGGTTATGAAGGTACTTAAAGGTATTTAATGGCCTTGAAGTACAACTAAAAGAACCTTTTATAAAGCACGTTTGGAACTACGTCATAGAGGAAGCACAGTTGATCTTAATGGGATCATAAGGGAATCTTGTGCACTTTACAGCAAAGGACGTGTGCACTTTACAGCAAAGGTCAGTCGGACAATGTGGCCAGTGCTGTAGCATTTTTAGGTCTTCTGGGTCTTCCAGAACTACTGTGCATCAGCACTCTTTTCTGAGAAGCACACTAATCCACCGCTCAGTGGCTCCACTGGTTTATTGACATTGTGAATGAATTACAGCTTTTACATCAGATCAGCTTGGAGGGAAAAGGAGGAGTAGAATTTGTTAGAGAGTTTACAAGCATAAGACAATGTGTCAGTTGATAACACAGTGAGAGAGTTATGCGGTGTTCAGGTATGCGGTATGAAGTGGTAGAACAAGTCTAAATGAACAGGTAACGTGAGACAGAACTGAAAGGAAACTACTTTGAAATTGAATGGTTAAGTTACATACTACAGCACCCACAGCTGGGTAGGGAAATGAGGTGGGCTTGGAATAGCCTGAAACACAGCCTTCATCTGCTTTCAGAGTGGCCCCTCCCAGGGTCTGCCAGGAAGAGGGGCCAGCAGGAGGCCTGAGGCTGTGCCATCCTGAGCAAGCACAGGGCTGGACGATAAGGCCGCCAATCTTCTAAAAATATTTTCCCCACATTATATAGATGATCATCGATTGCCGCATTGATGAGTGCTTCAGGTGAGGCCAGTCATTCTCTGAGAAGAGAGTTTTTGATCCATTTGTGCTTACACACGGAACAATTTGTCTTCAGCATTTAACCCTTCCGTGAAGTGAAACACCCAGATATACACACACACCCCCAGAGTGGTGGGCAGCCCTATTCACGTGCCCAGGGATCAATTAGGGGGTTTGGTGCCTTGCTTAGGGGCCCTTAAGCAAAGCCCTATGGGACTCTATGATTATGGGACTGGTTCCCTAACCTCCAGCCCACGACTGCTTTTTTGCCTGAATCCTACGTTGTGTCCCTGAGGTTCGCTTAATATTTGCTTGAACTCCAGGAACAGACAATGCTTTTTATTAGTGCTGTAGCGATACCAGTACTGATACAGATACTGGCACTTAAATGCGATATCTGTATCAGCAGTGGAGAAAAGTGATCCCATGAAAGCTGTTTCTGATGCGCTTGTGCTTGAGTGGCATGTGCAAGTGTGCCAGTAGATAGACTTTAGCTGATGTAAGCAGCGCTGTGAGATTATTTCAGGTCCAAGTCAATCAGCAGAGAAGGAATATGTATAAACCCAGTGACCAGGTTATTTTTCAGGTATTTTATTAAAACCAGCGTGTTTATTGTTTTACCTTATTAGCTTTCTTGATAATTGTAAGCGTATTCATAAAAACAGATATATTCCAAAAAAAGTTGGGATGGGGGCAATACAAGACTGGAAGTTCATGGAATGATCAAAAACAACCGTTTGGAACTTTCCACATGGACAACAGGTAAATAAATTCTATCATGAATGGGTATAAAAGGAGCATGCATGAAAGGCTGACTTTCTACTCAGTGAAGGGCTGTATGAGTGAACAGGCTAACAGTTTAAGATTTCTCACTGCATGACTGCAAGGAATTTAGGGGTTTTAGCATCTACAGTTTATAACACTGAAAGATTCAGAGTATCTGGAGAAATCTATGCGTAAACGGTATGGCCAAAAACCAAAATTGCTGGTCCTTGAACTGCGTTAAAAACCAACAAGCTTCTATAAAGAATATAACCACATATACAGGATAAACCTCGGATAGCCTTGTCCAGTAAACACGGTTTGTGGCTGCATCTGCAAATGCAGGTTCATACCACACAAAGCAGGAAACATATATCAAGAGTATTCAGCAACGTCACCAGCTACCCTGGGCCTGAGCTCATCTAAGATGGACTGACAGAAAGTGGAAACATGTGCGGTGGTCTGACGAGTACATCTTTCAAATTGTTATTTGAAATAATGGATGTCATGTTCAAAAAAAAAAAGGAAAAAAAGAAAAGCAAATCCTGATTGTTACAACAGCAGGGCTTTGTAGTAAGAGAGTGCAGGTGCGAGGCTGGCCTGCTTGCAGCCTAGAGTTGCCTCCCATTGAAAACATGTGGTGCATTAACAGAGACCCAGGGCTGTTGAGCAGATGACGTTTATAACAAGCCAGAACGTTGGAAAAAATTCCACTTCCACAACCACAACAATTGATGTTCTCAGTTCCCAAACTATTACTTAATGTAGTTACAAGAAAAGGTGATGTAACACAGACGCAAACATGCCTCTCTTCTGCCCTTTTTAAACACGTCACAGCCAGAGAATTTAAACTATATATACATATGTGTATCCATATGAAAGACAAACAGTTACTTAAAAAGTCTTTACAAACACACATTAACTAGATGTGTGGCTGTTGGGCTGTGCTGGTAAAACACATTCATAAGAAGGGTTGGGGGCAGATTGTGTAAAAACCCACCCTTTAGAAGATTTTAAGATCAGTGTCAGGTTTCAGACATCAGGCAACATAGCATCCTGTCTCAGAAAGAACACACTGTCATGTAAAATGGACATCAAGCAAACCTTTAGTCCCCATGAAACTTCTTACACACACTTTGGTATTCATTTTTTTCATGTACCAGCTGAAAGCTTCTGCCTCTGATTCTCAGTGCTATTGGCCATTATGGTTAATGCTAAATCACAGAGACAGATTGGTGTTTTTAATGGTCCTTTCCAAACACACACTGAGATTCACTTTACAGTTTACATGCTCAGTTGGTTTAGTTTTGACCTGCTGCTTTCTGATAACAGGAAAAGAAGATATGAATCATAACTCTATTTATACACCCAGTGATGGGAAACTTGGTGGCATCGACACAATTCATGCCCAGTCTCAGCACCCCAGCATATTTTGGCAGGTAGCACATATGGAGCAGATGGCAGATACTGTATAGAGGTTTTCTCATTGATGTGTGCTGCGGATCATTGTAACTTTGTACCATTGTAACAACGTAATTGCATCATATTTAGCGTCGGCCCAATACCACAGCAGTGGCTGCACATAGCCCTGTGTCAGGGTACTCTGACTCTTGTGTAAGCTGCTTTTTATAGAGCTCTATCTGTGAAGAATAATGCACAGAGTAATCATGTAAAATATTAATAATCCTGTACAGCATATAACCTCGTCTAGGACCTTTCTGGCAGATTGCCTGAGCCTATGTAGAACACAGTGCCCTGAAATGAAATGGCCTAACCTGTTACATAATGATCAACTTGCTTTATCAGCAGCATGCAAAACATCTTGCTTACACTTCCAGGGGAAGCAGTAGTAAAGGATTTTCAATTTCCCCATACCAAAGCAATTTAGAGGCCTTTTGGGTATGAATTAAAACATCTCGGCTGTTCAGTTATATCAATCAATATTGACATCTGGTATCCATATCTGGAAATTACAAATGAACCCTAATAACACAAAACATTAGTCAGTTGTGCCACTGCTGAATTAAATGAGTTACTGTACTGCTCTCTACTGAGCTATATCACAGCAGTACAGAACTGTATTAGTGCAAACAGGTAAATCTGAATGCACACAAATAGACCCTAATAGCATTAGTGTCAGATTAATAACATTATCGTGCTGTCACAAACTACATTTCTATGTTAAAAAGTGGCCAGATAGGCGCAGCCTGTGCTTTAGTGCCCCGCAAAAAACAGAAAAAGGCCTTAGGGCAGAATATCGTGAGGAGGTTATTAGAATGAAGCAGAAGTCTGCTTGTAAAGTCTGCTATGTCACATGTTTTAAAAGCAAGTAGCTTTAGAAGAACAGTTTAAACTGCTTCCTATTATTGTTTCCTATTATTTTAGTTGTGGATCTGCACAGAAAAACATCCATACCAAAACACTGGCTCTTGTTGCATTGTTATGCTCATATATTAATTATACCTGTGTTCATTTAAATTGAAATCCTTAGATTTCCCTAGTGCAAAGTTTCGCAGGCTGTCTGTAATTAGTGCATGCCTTAGTAGTCTGTCCCTTAAGTGTCTTTCTTAAGAATTCCGTAATTGTTTTGCTTCATTTCTTTATTTGCACATAGCATCTGCTAATTTGTTTATTGTCAAACTTAATTTAATACTAACTTAATGATGGAAATAAGACAAGTGGGAGCTCATGATGAAATGATCAGGCTGCAGTATGTAATGTTGTAATGATATAAACTACAGTTTGTTGCTCCCATTATTAAAAATGTCCTAAGCAGAGTGTGCCGACAGCGCTGAGCCAGCACACTGATGTATGATAGTGGTAGGTAGGCTGGGCTGCTGTATACTGATGGCCTGTACTTCTTACACACAGACTTCACATTGACGAGAGAACAATGGAGCGGGCACGCCGCAGCCTCCCACAGTGCAGCAGGACACAAAAGAGCTTTTAACTCCCTTTAGCCTAGTGCCAACATGCCAGGCGTCAGGCACTAGAGTGGCAGTGTCATAGTATTGCCACGTGGCCTTTCACTCAGTGTAGTGCCGACATGAGGGACCATGTGCACTATATAATTTCTTAACAGCCTGAAATCTTGAGAAACAAAATGCCATGCTGTCTACATATGGAAGCTTTGCTACAGAAACTACCCATTTTAACTGTTTCCACAATTTACATGTTGCTGCTGTCAGAACAAAACCTTATCCCTCCACATTTGTTATTTTTCATGTAAACGTCATGATAAAATGATTTGGCGATAAACTCTTTGACATGCTATAATAGTGATGTATAATTGATAATAATGCTTCCTTCTTCTGTAAAGTTATGATTTGAGATTCAGCGTTCCGAAAGCAACATACACTCAACATCAAAAGAAGAGTTGCTCCCAGAAGGAAGTGTCGGATTGCTGTTAATGTTTAATGTTATTTAGAAGGAAGATAAAAGTCACCAGAAACAATAAGTTATGAATATATAGGCTGATATGGACAATATGTATTGAGCTACACATACTGAAGTAGTGTTTCTCGTGGTCGTGGTGCTGCCCTGTTTGCTATTGTAACAGTCTCATCATGGAGTTGTAGAGGTTCATAATGGTGCCCTGTGATATTCCATTCTATCCAGCTTGAATATTCTCCCACAGTTCCTGCACGTTCTGTGGTAGGGATTGAGGTGGAGTAACACCAGGCCTTTTGGACGTGTGGCGCGCAACAGCGTACCTTTCATCTTGGTGCTGATTTGTTGGTCACCTCTACCAAGACAAAAGCGGTACTCGTCACTTGAGGTGACCCGCTGAGTCACTCAATGACAGTCTGGCACGACACTCCAGTCATTTGCGACGCTGGCATGGTATTAATGGCAGTCAACATAACCACCTGCATGAGCAATCGAAACTTAATTGTCAAACCTGCCCACCAAGTTTCATTCCTTTCATTCCGGTATTCCATAGTCCATATCGTGTGGCCCTTACACACAATCCAACACCCAGGCTCTGCTATGTATGCCTTAGTAAATAAATGCTTAGAATGCTGAATTAGTGTTGGAACTGCTTAGTGCTTGAAGACCTATGTGTTCATAGTGATTTATGGGTGTTTAGAAGCTTGTTGGAGTAATACCTTAGAGGTGGTTCATTAGGGAATCATGTTCTCCTCTCTCCTGCTATGGAGAATGGGTATCCTAAATGACATCCCATACACCCCCCCGCTCCTTCCCCAGCCCCCCCAAATAATAATAATGATAATAAGGAAAAATCAGGATAAATCAAGGTTGTGATATAGTCATGTAATGATGATTTATAGCTTCTTTTGCTACATTAAACCACCAAAAGATCATAATGAGACCTCAGGGATGGCAATAGAACACAGGAAAGATGCAGGTCCTTTAAAACCTAGGCTTATTTGTAATTATTACTCATAAGACTAAGTTAAGGATAAATGTGTCGACATATAGAGTTGAAGAGGTTAAGGTGCTCTGCAGGGAATATGCCAGTTCTTCAGTGCTTGAATGCATTTGAACCTGAACGCAACGAAACTGTAAATAGATGCACTGTTTAAAGCAACTGCTTCACCATCAGCAAAAATGAAAACAGGCAGCCGTGTCTTAGATATACAGGAAGAAACAGCAATAGGCCTTGTTCCGAAAACACCTAGGCCTTGTTCTGGATGTGCGTGTAGTGATGCCTCAAAGCCCTGCACCTCCTGACAGGGGCAGAGTGGGCTTGGCAGAGGTGCTGGTGGAGAAGAAAGGAGGCTTTATTCTGTGCATGACCCAGGGCTTCTCAGAAGAGGAAGGAAGTGAGCCTTTTATTCTCATGGGGCCTGAGCCCAAAACAGCCTACTCCTGCTGGCCAGTGTGCTTTCCAACCTGAATTAGGCCGGATCCACAGCTGGACTGTAGTCTGGTGTCGGGTTGTGTAATTGTTATTAACCTGTATTAGCCTGGTGCCACCAAGCATACACCATAGCATGTTTACGGTGGCCAAGAAGTGCAAAACAAATGACCATTTCAGAAGTCATTCAAAACAAAAAAAATTAATTTACAAATGAAACAAAAGTTACATTCAAGAAAACTAAATTACAAAAGTAAAAACAATTTTACAAGATGTGAAACTCTGTTTCCAGTCCCGAAACACTTTTACAAACTGTGAATTCTGATGGAAAGTGTAGGTCTAACACTCAGAAAGTGCTTGTTGACCCTTGCTAATTAAACTGTTTCACTGTGTTTGGGATGGTGACAGGGCTAAAGCATTTTGTGGCATGCTTTTGTTTTTCTTGTGGAAGGTCTTTAGAGTTTTTAAAAGAGCAGACGGAAGAAAGAGATGAACCGGCAATGTCTAAACCACATAGGCTGTAAAAAGTGGGCTGTTTGGGAAAAGCTCTCAGCCATTTTAAGCTAGCTAACTGGTTAGCCAATAGATAGCGTTACAGCCCACTTCCTTTCCTTAACATTTCCCACTCAAGTGGTTTAGACGTCGCCTGCTCGTCTCTTTCTTCTGCTAAACAGTTTGATTAACAAGGGTCCGCAACAAGCAGATTCTGTGCCCTTTCCGTCAGAATTCGCATTTTGTAAAAGGGTTTCGGCACAGGAAAAAGTGTTTCATGTCTTTTGTTATTTTGTTTTCTTTCATTTATTTATTTATTTATTTAAGTTTGTACATTTTTATTTTTGTAATTTTATTTTCTGAAATGTTCATTTGTAATGTACGGTGACTGAAAAATTAACATGTTCCTTCTGTGACAGCACTGCATGTCTCTGAGCTCTGTTCTGATTCTTTGTGTTTCAGCTGAGTGATATACTTTAAGTAAGAAGAACAGTGATTTAACAAGCACTTCATTCTTTTTAGAGAGTAAATACAAAGTTTCCTTTTCTTTTGGTGGGATGTTTCAATATAGAACCTGCCAAAGGGCGTTGCTGATGTTAAAAGATTTCACATACCTGTCTGTTAAAGCTGATGCAGATACATACGTTTATGAAATGCAGTGATTTTGGATTAAATCTTTTATGGTATTTGCATTACCTATTAATATTAATATCACATGAGAAGGTCATAAATACAGTGAAAAGAAAGATTCCAGAGATCTGCCTTCCTTCCCTATGTGAAACAGGCAATAAATAAAACAAGCAAGCAAGGTAAAAAGCAGGCCTAGTAAGACATAAATAATGACAACAGCTGGTCAGAGGAAATCCCACACCCCTGAACAGCATGATATGAGCAATATTTATTGAGCTACACATGCAGAAGTAGTGTCTCTCAGTTTGGAACATGCCAGACGTTGCTTTTTAAGTTGTGGTGGCATTACTTAATTTTTCACTTGTATCATATTTAATAATTTTAATACATGTCAAAAAAGTATTTTAAATGTATCAGATCTTTGAATTGCAGCTAATGTGTTTTCACAGGTCGGGTCCGTTGTTAATAGATTGGTCCATTGTCTTTCTATTTAAGCAATGTTTTTAGTTAGTGCTATGATTAATGAAATTGTGTCATTAACTAGTGGTTCTCTGAGGGGTCTCTTAAGAGGCATGGGGGGTGACATTGGGATGCTGCTGTACAGAGACAAATGCGAGGTAATTTTTTCCAAGATTTGATGGACTGGTGTGCAAATCCAGAACGTGTCCTCTGTTTTGTAAGTTATACATAGTGTACCTTCATTACTAAGTCCCATTTTACAGACTGTGTGTTGTGTGACCTATGGATGTTTTGTATTAAATGGATGTTTGTATTCACACTCAATATGAAGATGAATTTCTAAGATTGTTTTTAATAGCGGTATATAATTGAGGTATATGTCTGAAAACTACAACATGTTAGTACACCTGATGCAGTTTCACAAGCTAAACTGGATCAGCGTTGGGTGAGGGGGTGCAAAGCAATAAGGCCAATAAGGATTGTATCATGGTGACAACAAATTGTCACAGAGAAAAGGTTGCAATTCCAGCAAAGCGTTTCAGGTGGTTTCTGTGGGGCAGAGTTTCTCCCTCTGGCATGTAATTTGGGCTTTATAACTATGCAGAACGTTTGCATGCACAAACATCTTCACAACAAACAAAATAAAAGAAAAACAAATGGAAAATCATAATACTGTAGTTTCCCTAAGTAATCAAAAATTTGATAATCAAAATTACTGTAATGTATCCAAAATTCTCAGAAATGCATATGTGATCACAATCATTATGTTCATATTATCCAGTCCTTATAATATATTAGGGAAATATTTTTCTGAATGTTATCAGTGCACCGAGGATTTATGTGCTATGGGTTTATTGTGTTTAACTAAGTCATGTCATAGGTTAGCATCCTTAATCAAGACCGATCTCTTTGCATACTGTGTGTTTATAGAAAGGCTTGTGGTCTTTGTTATGTACATGTATGAATGAAAACCAGCTTCAGGTTTTGATTCCACTGTAAACAGAACACTAAGCCTAAACCTGACCTGAGCCTGCTTTATACCTTTGTGTTTTTGTTGGGCAAATGTGAATGCGTTAAATGGCTTTTCTTTACCCATAGCTTTCAGTAATTACTGAACAAACAACAAACCACAGTACAAACAGCAGACCGGCATGTTCTCTCTACAACACGTTAAAATGATCACAGCTAATTATTGACCAGATTGTGTGATTTTCTGTTTAGGTTTGAAAAGGGTCGCATCTACAGCTACATTGGTGAGGTGGTGGTGTCTGTGAACCCTTACCGTGCCATGAATATCTACGGACGGGACACCGTCGAACAGTACAAAGGTCGAGAGCTGTATGAACGGCCGCCGCATCTTTTTGCCATAGCTGACGCCGCGTACAAAGCCATGAAGAGAAGGAACAAAGACACCTGCATTGTTATCTCAGGTCGGTTATGATGTGCTGCTGTCTGAGCATGATTTAATTTGTTTAAGGCTCGTATCACAGTGCATGCACTTTGTACTATATTATATTATAATTTGTATTATATTATACTTAAGATATATCCTGAGGTTTTAGTATAGTTTTGATGATGATGATATCTCCAATCAGATAAGGCTTTGCATATCAGCATAAAACCAACTTCTCTGTAGCCACACTCATTGCCTATTTTATCAGCTCCACTTACCCTATAGGTGCACTTTGTACGTTTACAGACTGTAGTTCATCGGTTTCTCTGCATGTTTTGTTAATCCTCTTTCACCCAGTGCATCTGTGGCTAAGAAGTGACCTACGTTTAAGATGATTTCACTTGACAGGATATTTTGTGGTTTATCTGTTCCGCTCACAAGTTTTTTTTAATAGCCATCTCATGGAAAAATAAGAACAATGCTAATTTAGCTCACAGTTATACAGTGTCATGGTAGACTTACAAGGTTAATCATATTACAGGTAGGCCAGTGTAGTGTTAGGAGTCTTGCCCAAGGACTCTTATTGGTGTAGCACAGCATAGTCACCCAGAACGGGAATCGAACCCCAGTCTCCCACATGGGACGGTAGCTTCCTGGTGAGTAGTGGTGTTATTCGTTGTGCCACACCAACCACTACAATGAACCAGTACAATGAAAGTACAATGTTCTGCTATTAACTTTCCAGTGGTTCTAGTACATAGTCATCATCATTCACGTTCACATCACATCGAGCCTCATTTAGCAGTGCAACATACAACTCTCAGTGACTGGTACCATAGAAAAGTACTTTGAGGCACTGGATAGAGGAAAGCCTTGGGGTTGCCTTCTATTTCCATTTGCCATGACAGAAAATCACCTTAAAGTTCTTCTAACCCGGCACTTCCCTGACAGCCTTATCATTTTTGTTCTCTCTATTCTTTAATAACAGCCTTTGTCTTATTTTTGGTATATGTTCTTATAGCTGCGGTCAGAGCTGGTATGACTGTGTGGATATAATGTGATTAGATCTGTGGTCAGAAGAGAATTGCTTAGTGCTGGCGTAGTGTGTGGTTAAGTAAGGGTGGACCATTCAGGGAATCTACACAATTCCAGCAAGTAGCACTGAGCATTGCAAATAGCATTGTCACTTGACTCATTCACTGAGGGCTCTTTGTGTGAGTGGATGTATTTGTGGTTAAGTCACGATACTGACTCAGAGGCACTACGTTACATATTTACTTTTCGTCTGGGAACTTATCCTGAGGTGGGGCACATACCTTAGGGGAAACTGGCTGGAGGCGAATGGGAGTTTAAAAGAACAGATGCAATTTTGCCTCTCAAGGAAAACACTGATAATGATCCCGAGTGACCACAGGTTGTGACTGCACTGTGAAAATATTTGGGCCATTTACTTCCACCTAGTGGTCAAATGAGGTAAATTGGGATCATTTTGGCTTTATGAACTATTCAAACACCCTACAAGCTGACTGTTGTGGACTGAACAGTTGTTCATGATACACTTAATACCTACCTGTTTAGTACACAGCATAATAACTGCTAGTGGTAAATATTAAAGCATTGCAATGTGCATTGTTTATTTTCCTTCTTTGCAGGGGAAAGTGGAGCTGGAAAAACAGAAGCCAGTAAATACATCATGCAATATATTGCTGCTATCACCAATCCCAGCCAAAGAGCAGAGGTGGAGAGGTGAGTGTGAAATACAGTATATTTTTCTGTTCAGGATTCCAAGGGCCACAAAAGATTGCATTTTATTAGGGTTTTTTTTTTTAGGTTTATGTACAGGGCCAGCAGAATTGCTGTGTTAGAAAGCCCTCTGCTTTTGATGCTCTCAGTTTAAAATTTCATCCAGATGAATACAGTTTGTTGATATGGAGTCGGGTTGCTCATGTTCATATTTTAAAATTGTTGTATTAAGGGTTCTATTTAGAGAAATGAGAAGAGGCAAAGGCCCCATTCATCCAATTTCTTTAGGGAGCTCACAATATGTACTGGCGCCCCAGTGTTGCATGAAGCGGATAAGCATGATTCGGTTTGTCATAGATCTCCTTGAGAGCAGACCCTGTCTCTTGGTACAAACAGTGAAAGTGAGCGAAGGTACTCATCATTCAGAAGTGAATAATGCATTAGAGTCGGCCCTAAAGGAGATGACAGTAATGGAAGTGAAATGTAGGACACAGTGAAAATAGCGCTCGTCTGAAAGAGTTGAAAATACAGCGGGTCATATTTAGTTAGCTCAGCTGAATAAATGACAAACCACTGCACTAAGCACTTGTTTGGCTCAAATGTATAATTTGGGAGTTTCAGTACCGTACAGGAATAGGCATACTCGCACATGTTGTTCTATCTCTAAAGTTGAGCAGTAAGAAGTGCAGGATGTCAGGATTTAGTGTTTTTGACTTTTTTACATAAAGACATATGGCTCAGTTTATTGATATGCTATTATCAGTCTAGTGATCTGAAGCTCATCTCTGTGTCCAAGGAGGCCACAGTTAAGTAGAGCCTTTGAGCAAATATGGGCCATCAGTCTTCAGAGTCTGTTCAGTCAGTGAACACTGAAGTCTTGGTTTGGATTTTTGTGGGAGATTTTCTGTGAAAGTTTGTGGGCGGTGTCTGTGTATATATGGTAATGCAGATGCAGTCTGGGTGCTGAACAAACTGTGGTTTGACCCATACAGCTCTCACTGTACTCCTTGGTACTGTGGACAGGGCTTGGAGAAGCACATGACCAGCTTGGTGATATTTTGGGCCCTGGTGGCTGGTGGCTAAGACTGGGATGGGTTTCAGTCACCAACATTCAGATCTTTTAGTTCAAACTGAAATAAGCATAGTGAGTCTTGGTGTGTGTGGTGAACTAAACCACAAAAACGAATGAAAGCTTTGGAAATGTAAAGAGTTTGTCTGTTTCCACAGGGTAAAAAACATGCTGCTGAAATCCAACTGTGTCCTGGAGGCTTTTGGAAATGCCAAGACCAACCGCAATGATAACTCGAGTCGCTTTGGAAAATACATGGATATCAACTTTGACTTTAAGGGGGATCCCATTGGTGGCCATATCAATAACTATCTCCTGGAGAAGGTAGGTAGGGCCGTACATGCTAGAGAACAGTAAGAAAGCCAGGGCGTAGCTTGGATACGTCTTTTTTGTTTGTTTATTAGTTTCTTTCATTCGCTTTAGTATGGCTGGCCTGAACAGAATTTGACTTTGAAGGCCCATTTATATTTTTGAATACTCAAAACCTCATTCTGAAAATTACCCCTATAGACAATAAGTGTTATACAATTTAGTATAAATTCTTTTCTGATGTCTCCAAAAAGCATTTGTGACTTTGTTGAGGTAAAAAATGTTCAGATGTCAGTTAAAACTAGCTGTTTTCCTTTTTTGGTGAGCTCATGAATAATTTGACGAGCTCTACTCTGATTGGCTGGTTTACAGTGAGACACAGTGATGATCACATAGAAACAACAAGCCTAAATAGACACAGGTGGGAAAATAGAATGAACCTCGCTGTAAAAAAAACATCATCCCATATAATTAGCTGTGCTAATATTGGTTACTGGTTCCTTGGAAATAGCTATATGTTCTTTGGATGTTACCTATACTACCTACTTGCTTTTAATCTTGACATCAAAAACAGATGATCTGCTTCAACCACAAAAAAGTGGCTAAAATTCCACAGCATGGCTGTTGCTTGCAGGTTGCTGCTGGTTGTGATACTAATAAAGGTGAAATAAACGTCTTTGTTGAAAGTTTCTAAATAGTAAACACAGAAAAGAATTCCAACGTAATGAATCAGTATTTGAGTATTCAAATTGTTTAGGCCTGTTTGGCAACCTGAGATGTGGGGTGGGTTTTACTATTTGTATTTCTAAACCATAAACAAACGTATCCTGTCTTATTCAACATTCTGCCTGTTCTTCAGTCTAGAGTGATCTTCCAGCAGGAAGGAGAGAGAAGTTTTCATTCGTTCTACCAGGTAAGTAAACAACAGCAGAAGCAGTGTGTTTGTTATGCTGCTGAAAATAACAGGGCTTCACTAATTCTCTGGAAGGGGTTGTTTGCTCTTCATGCATTCAGGGCTCGGTTTCTCTAAATTCATCCTGTTGTTCAGATCATTTTAACTAGTAGAGAAAGCGTTCATGCTTCTCTGAGTAATTTAATGTAATTTAATTTAATCTAATCTACAACACAGGTATATTATTTTTTTTACTTTCCTATTTCCTATTTAATTTCCGTATTCGTAACTATAATTTCATGTAAACACATTATGTGAGAGCGCATTTAGAGACATTAACCTCTCTGGACGCTCTGAACTCAGTCTTTCTGGACTAAAGCATTTCTTATCAAACTTTGAGTAACTTTGTTTACTTTCATCCACTTAATAGAGAAAAAGCAGCAGATTTCATCTTCCTTCTGTCCTTTCTGTTTGTTTGACCCAGCTTGTGAAAGGAGCTCCGGATTCTCTGCTGCGATCCTTGCACATCCAGAAAGACCCTACAGTTTATAATTACATTAAAGTTGGAGGCCAAATCAAGGTATTGCATTTAAATTCCACTCAGCCTTAAAACGGTATGTAAAAGTGCTAACGGGGTTTATTGAAATGTTCCCATGGAAGCGCCTTGAGTTCCAGTTTGCATTTGTTAAAGAAATTCTCCCCAGCATTATTTCCACTTTCCCCTCCCAGTGTACTGTCACTTACTAAAGTATCACTTAGGCACATTTCCCTTTATCTGGCAGAAGGACTAAACGCCTTAAGATCGGCTTAATTTTAGTTTGAAGCCAGTGTAAAAGTAAATGACACTTTGAAACTGTAAAGCATCCTACAACAGTCATTCAAAACATGGATGACACATCACCTGATCATGTCAAACAGCATGTTTTTGAAGAATTCATTTATTTTATAAAGGGTTGGTAGTTGAAAATAGCTGAGTTTGCAGGTGTATGTAAGGGTACAGTCAAATGGTCTACCAGCAGTGGCAAAAATACCAGTCTACTGGATATTTTCCTCAGAATTGTGCCAGCGGAGGCTCAACTGCACAGTTCTTTGCTGATGTGACCTACATCCAGAAACTTGACCGGTCCATGCAAATTCATTTCACAGCTGGTATGTTTTGGTCAGAGGTGAATCATTTTTTTGTCCTAGGCTTTCAATTTTACAAAGATCTCTGATTTCCTGCAATACAAATGATACAATATATAAAATATTACAGAAGAATGAAATCAAGGCATGTAAATAACCATACACAAAGAAATAGATAAACTGCAGTGACAGCTGGAACAAATAACCACTAAGTGAAAGCTGTAAAAATACTGCTGTTATTAACAACACATGAATGAGTTTACATATCAAGAACGATGCAGGGTATCTATAATGTATGAGGTCCTTATTTGACTGACTAGTCAAGTAATCAAATGTGTTACATGCAACAGCACTGAGATTAAGTGTCGTGCTACTAATCGTAACATCGTAACTAGTTCCATGAAAGTGTCACTTTCTAAAGCTGGCTCATTTAGATAACGAAATGGCTCTGAGAACATTGGCCTCACTCTGGAGAACCTTTATGTTTACATTATACTGAAACTGACCAACAACTAGAACTTTTTAAATCTGTCTTTTCTTCTTGCTCTGTTTTGATGTCATCCAGCTGGATCCTTAATGAACTAAAGGACATGGCATATTGTTGGGGATGCAGTCAGCCAACCATTGTCCAAAGTCTTCTTTGTAGCTTTCTGTTTTGTTTTTATTTTTAGATCTCGCCACAAGAGTAATTCACATGGAGTTTAGTGTTTATCACCACAAACACAGAACTGTTACGCTGGTCCAGTCAGTGTGCAGTATCCGTTACATGTTATGCAAGCTTGTCATGGCTCTGTCCTGATGAGTCAGTGAGCAGAATTACAGAGGGCTGCTCAGCTGTGTCTGCATGAGAGTTTAATGAGAGAGAACAAAAACAAATTTATGGCAACAAACAAGATGATGTCATGGAACAGGCCTGGCTGTGGGGTTAACGCTGCTGTAGCACAGGCTGCGGCGGCGATGTTTGAACATTGTGTGCCATGTTCCACTTTCTTTATAGGAGCACTTTCAGGTCATGCTTCACTTTGCATCCAGAGGGCTGTGGTTACCTACTGTATGAAATAAGCCTCCGTCTGCAGGCAGTATTACCCACTAGAGGACTGGAATAATTAGAAAACCCTGAGTTGTTGTTCTCAGAGCGTTGGAGAGGAGGAAATTAGTTACTGCGTCAGTGCTTCTCTGGCTTTAATCGTGGTGCTGGAAATGCAGTGTAAAAGTATTGGTTCTTTTTACCAGAAATGACTGACGGTGAATGTGTTTATTGTAAGGTTTGGGGAAAGGGCAAATGTTCCATTAGTCATGAGGCCAAATTAATATTGTTTTAATTATAGGGGTGTGAGTAGGTTGTTTTGAAAAGGTCCTTTGGGACATGTTGATGTAACATGAGAATACCACAGTGAAATAGAATAGAGAAGTGATAGTTGTGCCTTGTGGGATAAGTGCTAGTTTCCCATGACTTACTGTCATTAAAACTGCAATTAAAATGTTGCCTTAATTAATGTTACATTTAAAAAGTTTTTATATTTGTATATTTTACAATTTTTTGGTTGAATTGTTAGTTTTCTAACAACTATTTGTTGGGTTTTTATTAAGGGCTACATGTTATTTATGAATGTCAGTACTGTACTTATTGTGTTAAAATAATTTGCTTTTGTTAGATTATATGAATACCTTAATTCTTAACACACCTGGGGGGACAATAATCTGGACCTATGATTGGTCAAGTCCCTCACAGGATACAGTAAATATTATGATTGGTTAGGAGATCTTCTTACATGGAACTAAAAATGTACATAGTTAACACAATTTTCCATTTACCCCATAAATAGTCAATTGGCCAAGACATATTTGGTTTCCAGTTTAGTGCTGGAGCTATGAGGCTAACAATCCTAACAAACACTGGAAGAAAACAGTCACACAAATCTTTTCTGCAAATTCACCCTCAAACCTTTTCTCAACTCGCTTCCAAAATGTCTTTCATCTCTCCCAAATTAGAGTGGCTGTTAACCTAGTGGCAGGACATTTCTCAGTCACTTCTGGGGTGAATGGAAATCTGTGTAAATTGGATTCTTTGTCAGCGATTCTCTTATCAATAAGAATTATTATTTTAAAAAATACATTCTGCAGCCCTATGTGACGACATTTAGTCCAGTCATCTTGATCTGTCTCTTTATCCAGAGCAGCCAGTTTTAGTGGCTCTAACTGCCTTTTCCATATACTTCTATCTCCTCTGTAGTCTTCAATCAACGACAGTGCGGATTTCAAAGCTGTGGGAGATGCCATGAAGGTGATAGGATTCACCGCAGAGGAAGTCCAGACAGTCTACAGGATCTTGGCTACCATCCTGCACCTGGTACCCTTTGTTATTAAAGCTTTGCATGTGTTTATTTGTCTGCTTGATGTTGTTTCCTTGTAACACTTGCTATGTTTTACCTAGTAATAAATTTTCTTAGCAGTAATGAGCTCTGTAATCCTGACAGTGCTGCTTTCCACTGCCAATGAAAGATTAATCAGGAACACTGTGTCCTTCTCCAGGGAAACCTAAAGTTTGGCAGTGATGGGGATGTGACTCTGATTGAGAATTCTAAGCTGGTAGCAGTGCTGGGGGAGCTGTTGTCCACTAAAGAGGAGAATGTGGAAAAGGCCTTACTCTACCGCACTGTGGCAACAGGACGTGATGTCATTGACAAGCAACACACGGACCAAGAGGCCAGTTATGGCAGAGACGCTCTAGCCAAGGTAAAGCAGACATCACTTCAAAGCAGTCCAAGCCAAAGTTGAGGGTTTGTCTGGCAGTGCACAGGCCATATAAAAGCTTTTAATAGAACTAACTGGACCACAAGTGTGTTCATGCAGAGCTGAGGTCTCTGATTCCTGCAGTATTTGCCACATTATTAATACTAACAAGATGCAGGTTATTTACAGTAGATACAAGATATAACTGGTAAAACGTCAGGTTTAATGGTAAGTCAAGGATGACTATGTGTTGTTTTGTAGACATATCTAAGTTAGCATGCTAACCAGCTAATTCCAACCTGTCCTGTCTTGCAATACTACTTTGTACCTTAAGAGGAAATAGTGTGTCACTGTGGCATTGATTCTGCCTGTGGTCCCTAGATAAGCGGATGAGGGGAAAAAAGGTTTGCTTTCTGCAATAAAACATGTAAATATTAAGAGAACAAGTGACAAATATCACAACAAGAGCATGGCTTTCCACCGCTGGAGATGCTCCTGGCAAGTTAATGGATACAGTTTGATGCTGAACTTGGCAGAATGCCAATTAAATGAAAGGAGTGTGTGGAGTATGAATTTGACAGAGTGTGTCGTCTTACATATTGCTCCTTTAAATTTTGCTGAATACGTATGTGTATGTATGACTGTGCAAAGACACCTGGGAAATTTGATGTGAGCACATCTATTTGCTAAGAAAATAAGGGTTTCTTTACCTCTTCCTAACTTCCCAACATCTCTGCTCTGATTGGTTGCCCTGTGTTCTCATTCAGAAACAGTCCAGGAAGAAATGCTTGCTCCTTCTGCATAAATGGGGGTGGATAAATTGCTGTAGGCCCAACTGGCAAATATATGTAAATATCTTGGTTTTTGTGACATCACAAAAACATTTAATTCAAATTTGTTGAATTGATGGTGAGGCAGTGTTTGCAGCTTTGTTTTTGTATATGGGCTGAACAGAGTAAATTGTATGTTCAGCAGTGTGTATACACTCCATCAAACCTTAATTTATTGGGGGGAAATGTTTTTGAAATAAATAATACATTGTGCTTGTGCTGGAACTTAATCAGTTAATGAATGTACCTGAGTATCTAGGGCAGATATGTGGAACTACACCTGTACTCTTTAAACTCAAGCCTAATGCACATTTGTTATCTTTTACTGTGTTGCTGTTTGTTTGCGTATATTCTAATGCTGTGTGGTGTTTTTACAAGCACAATAACTGACCAGAAAAATGTGTGTTAAACTGTTTGCTAGTTAAATACATTTCTGTAGTAATTTATATGCACATAAATGCGAGGAAAAGCTGAATATGGTAAAGAAAACACAATTTAATCTTCTACCAAGTCCTAATTTCTTTTGCGTGTGCTTTGTTCCATCTAGGCCATTTATGAGCGTCTTTTCTGTTGGATTGTGGGAAGAATCAATGACATTATTGAGGTGAAGAACTATGATGCCAGAATCCATGGGAAGAACACAGTGATCGGAGTGCTGGACATATATGGCTTTGAGATTTTTCAGAACAACAGGTGAGACGTCACCTCTAGCCGTCTCCATCCATTCATTCATCCATCCACCCCCTTTCTAATACTCACTCTGTCTATTTTTGCAGTTTTGAGCAGTTCTGTATAAACTACTGCAATGAAAAGCTCCAGCAGCTCTTCATTCAGCTGGTGCTGAAGCAGGAACAAGAGGAATACCAACGAGAGGGAATTCCATGGAAACATGTAAGACCATTTCAGGAGCTCCATAACTCAGTTTACATTCGTTTAATGACTTTTCACTTGTGTCACATCCAGGTCAGCCAAGGATATTCTAAGAGTATACTACTTTGTAATATTGGACTATTTTGTAATCAATTAAAAATTAATTAATTAATTAATGATCATATACCTTTTTTGTGCTTTGGACAGATTGATTACTTTAATAATCAGATTATCGTGGACCTGGTGGAGCTGCAGCACAAGGGAATCTTCTCTGTGTTGGACGAAGCCTGTATGAATGTGGGGAAGGTGACTGATGAGATGTTTCTCCAGGCACTCAACAGCAAACTGGCAAAGCACGCTCACTACACCAGCCGTAAGGTATTATACACCCCTTGCTTGTTTTTGCCTTTAATATATTGTATTTAATTCTTTACAGCTGGAATGAGTTTTCCAGGACCGATAAAGAAATACATAACAGTTATGTACAGTTATGTACATATGTACAGGTAATGGGGATATACACATCCATATAATTTAGGTTATGTGTTAGCAATTGTTTTAGTTTAGTTGTATTAGTTTGCAGCCTGGCCATGCCCAGTCCAGAGCAAACTTAGACTATGTTGCATGGCATCCATAAACAGTAATACTCTAAGTGTACACAAGAGGGCAACAGTGATCAGGGAAAAACAGCTCTCTGCCTGACTCTATATTGAGCTCTAGGTGATGTCACTTACAACCAATGGGAGCTATTGAGACTGGTGTCTCGCCGCCTTGGCAAATGTGCAGAAGAGAGAGCATGAGATGGAGGAAAACTAAGCTACAGGAATGCAATGGTTTAGTTAGCCCTGCTAGGCTAACAGGGAGAAGCTAAAGAAATGAACGGATCATACTTCATTTTAGTCCCTACTACACCACCTTAAGCCATCCCTGAGGCTGCAAGGATCTCTCTAGTCTTGATTTGCTGTCCATGCAGCACAGTAGGCAGAGAGCTGTAGGCTGTGAGCTAAGTGTTAGCATGGGCAGCAAAGATGCTGTTTCATCAGGTCTTCCTGTCCTCCCTCACTCGTTCTCAAACCTACACTGACACATACACAGACGTGCAGAAGGAGTGCATGATGATATTTTTATTGCTACATATTGCCATTGTCATCATTTTTATTCAATACCTTAACTGCAAATTGGTGAAGCTCTGCAGTAATGTGACCCCAACACTGGTTTGCATATTTTAAACAAAATGATTTATGTTTGATGTAGGGATGTGAATGCCTTTTTCTGTTATCAGAACAAAAGCGTTTTTTATTGGTCAAGGTGCTCACAGCACGCAAAAACATGCAGTGATTGGTTGGCGACCTGTTAACATATCTTCCTTGTACAATACAATGTATCTCCAAAATGTGATGTGGCAACTTTACAGGAGAGGGCAAAGCTTAATTTAACTGCAATGTAAGTCACGGTCAACAATTTTTTTAAGCAGTTCTGGGCCATTTTTGTTGGTCCATCTATAATTAAATCTTCACACAGGGTAAATGCAACAATAACAGCTGTTATGTTCAAATGATGCATAATAGTAAAACTCCGAAATGAAGATACATGTTTTTCTTTGGATAGCAACAATTTTGTTTTTGGTTAATATTGTGATAATGGTTAACGAACAAAGTGTTTTTTGGACTGTCCTGTGGAAGTGAATGAATAATAACATCCTGTATTTGGTAATTCTTCTGCATTAGGCTGATGCCATAATGGGTGCAGGAATGCTGATTAGCCTGTACTGCTCATTTGTAATGCATAAATTCATTTCTCACTGTAGAGGTATCATCACACTGTTAGTTTAGCCAGGAGAGAGAGGAACTGACTCATTCCTGCCATTTCCATGTGTGTGTGCATACACAGTGAATCATGTGTTAAATGTATGGTTGATGTACTGAGTGTATGCATTCATACATTTCTTTACAAATCTCAGCTAGGGCTACGCAATGGGGATATAATACAACATAATATAATACAGTTCTTGTATTGCTTACCTTGTAGCAAGCTTGCACTTCCTCACATACCGCACAGAGAGCTACAAAGGTAAAAACCCTCCGCTATAAAACTCAACATGTTAACAGGTATCAGGTCTACCAGCTTGTTACTACCTAACTTTCATGTTTGGACTCAAACTAATAAAATTAGCAGAAATAGGCCCAGAAGTGTGGGGCTGGATTTGTAGCCTGATGCCACTCTGGCGTTTGACCAGTCAGAACAGAATGAGTAAACAGACCAATCAGAGTACATAGGGCACATCGGGAAGTGGGGCTGAAAAACAGATGTATATTATAACAAAAATATTGTGTTTTGGGAAAAGTAAAGCATGTAAGTCTATTCTAGTTATTTGTAAATTACAGCCTTTTAGTGATATCAGTGTAAGTCTAATATCACAATGATTAACAAATTATACATCGCTCAGACATGGTGTGCACATTAGAGGAATAGATGATGAGCTGATTAACAAAACTTCTGTTTATTTTCGTGATTCTAATATCAAATCCAGATCGAGTTGACCATTTCCTTTCCCTGTTCTCTCTATGTGTCTCCTCTTTAGACAGTGACTTTGTCTTTGTCTCATTAAACAGTTCAGACTACAACCCTGGCCTAATTAAGGGATGCTCATTAAAAAGGCTACTGCCTGATCCCCAGAGAAGAGCTTTTTTTCCCTCCTTCTTGTTTTGCTCACTCTTGTTTTGCTTTTTCTCACACTTTCTTTACTGGCTTTCCTCTTACAGGAGAAAGTTACACACTTGACTAGCTCCAAATATGCAAAGGCTTTGCAGACTGCGTGACTTGAGGCGGTTCTTGCAGTGCAGTTATTTTCCTTTAACTAGGAAGTTAGAGAACTCTAGTGTGAGGCAGGATATAAAGACGAGAGGAAGCTACATCACAGTGCTTTAGCCTGTGCCTGAGATCTTCAGTGTCTGCCAGAGTCTATGTTTTCTCCTCTCCACTTTAATGAGAGACCTGACAGGCAGCATAGATTCTCTGTGTTCCTTTAGATTTACACTGTCATAACCTACACTGGCTGCGAGAGAGAGAGAGAGAGAGAGAGAGAGAGAGAGACAGACAGACAGAGAGAGACAGAGAGAGAGACACAGATGCATCTGCAAAGTTTCCCTTCTTTTAAAAACTGGGTTTCATTGCTAGCTATCTTTCATGCTAGCAGGTGAAAATGCATCTAATGGTCTTTTAAGCTTGAGAGGAAATGCTTGTGGTGTTGTAATGCAGTTTTATGGAAAGAGTGCTATTGAGAATTTCCTGCGTTTTATACGAGGTACTTTAAAGCTATTGACAAACAGTTGTATGCACAAGTTTGATTAAAATGCTTTTCTTATTCCCTGCTTTGTTGACTAGAAATAAGACATCCTCTAGATAGAACACACTTGCTGCACCATTTAAAGCACAGTCACTGTGTATTTGTTTACTTCGTGACTGTAATATTTTTGGGGAAAAAATCAGATTTAAACTGATCCCTACCAAACTTTAATATCTAATATCAGTTCCAGTTCAGAAATTGATTTTAGAGAGACTTATACAGATTTAAATATGAACATTCCCATTTATATTCCTACATTTACATTCACATTTCTAATAGCATGTCTCAATAGGAATAGACCCAATATTTAAAAGTAGACCAATATATACATAGGTGTAAATGTGTAAACATGTCACTACTGTTATTAAACATTACATATGAATATACAGGGGTTGGACAATGAAACCTGGTTTTAGACCACAGTCATTTATTAGTATGGTGTAGGGCCTCCTTTTGCGGCTAATGCAGCGTCAGTTGGTCTTGGGAATGACATATACAAGTCCTGCACAGTGGTCAGAGGGATTTTAAGCCATTCTTCTTGCAGGATAGTGGCCAGGTCACTACGTGATGCTGGTGGAGGTTCGTCCTTCTTGGTGGTATGCTGACATTACCCTGGATACCGTGGCTCTTGATACATCACAAAGACTTGCTGTCTTGGTCACAGATGCGCCAGCAAGACGTGCACCAACAGTTTGTCCTCTTTTGAACTCTGGTATGTCACCCATAACGTTGTGTGCATTGCAGTATTTTGAGCAGAACTGTGCTCTTACCTGCTAACTGAACCTTCACACTCTGCTCTTACTGGTGCAATGTGCAATTAATGAAGATTGGCCACCAGGCTGGTCCAATTTAGCCATGAGACCTCCCACACTAAAATGACAGGTGTTTCAGTTTCATTGTCCAACCCCTGTACATGTATGCCAGTTACTGCTGCCAGTAAGTTGCCTTAAATTTAGTTTTTACAGTATATATGTTCTGTTTTTGTCTCTCAAAAACAGGCATCAGAGAGCATTCTCAGAAAATACCCCTAGAAAAAAAGCAACATAAACAGCAGGCTGAACAAACTATGACAACCACTTTTGCCATCCGTTTACACTGTCTTCTCAAACTGAACAATAATGAACATTAAGAATGAACATGTAAGACAGCGGTCATAAGGCTCATTGTTAATGTTGTGCCCAATCCAAGAAATACAAAGGTATCCCAGAATGGGAATTCTAGGCAGGCTGTAAATGCTTGGCCCTGACCTGCCCCCTGGTGGACATAGCCCCCACATACTAAGGGTAGACACATGAGTATGTGAATAATGTTGCTTTCATGGCAGCATCGCTGAAATTGAGTGCTGATTTGGGTTTGAAGAAGGACATTATTGTGATGACAGTTATTATACATTATATTGTGCCTGTGTGGTCAGTAAGACATGTAAGACATTACAATGTTTTGTTTTTTGAGGACATAGACATGGTATCGTTAGTGTCACATTTTATTATTTGTGCCACATTTAGCATAAAACTTTTTTCATTTCATTTACACTGAAATTTAGACACTTTATAACAAGCTTTATAAACTAAATTAAAATCTATTTCTTGACCTGCAAATCCATAGCTATTACAGCATTATGCAGTAATAATGTCAATAGTAATTAAATGTAATTGAGCTTGTATGCATTTGTCCTCTTTAATAAGGCATTTAAAGTTGCATTATCTGTTAGATAATCTTGAAAGATAAAAACATTTAAATGAGAAAGAGAAAACAGTTCATCTCCACTGTGCAACCACATGCTCTTGTATTCTGTATGCATTCTGTGACAAAATGCCTTTTGACAGTTTAAGACGTCTACATGTCAGTCATCTCATCAGGGTCGAACCAATGGCACACTCAGCAGAAACGACTTCATCTGATGACATGGCGGCCATTTATTTTCTGTATTATAAACAGTGTCTGTTTGTACCAGTACAATTACAAATAAATTGTTCTAGTAGTGAATTTTTAGAAACTGATCCACCCTGATATGCCCATAGAGAATTATTTACTGTCATAAAAGCTCAGACTCCTATCTCTTTAAATGGGGGAGAGACACAAAACTACTGATGATGACTAATGATGTAGTTGACAAAAACAGAATAAATTGTTCATTTTGGCTGGAATAACACACAAAACACTGGCCATTTCTGGCTGCTGCACATGTGTGTCTCCGCAGTGAGGCGGAGCTTTTCTCGTCAGTGTCTTAACCAGCAAGCTGATCGGCTCATTTGAGTCAGCTGTTTTTGCAATGTCGCAGAAAATAACCTAACCCACAGCAGTTCAGCCTCATCCATTCATGCCAAAGTTCTGAGAAATGAAGTGCAATATGAGACAACCAATCAGAAGAGAGGTCATTTATCTTAGAGGCACAATAATGAAAACTGCCTGCTTTATTCTAGAGGATAAAGAGAGGCTGGCAAATGGGCATGTAAAAATGAATTAGGGCATAAAGCCACATCAGTGCTGTAACTGGGCCTCAGGAGAAGCTCTGTCTGCTGGATCTGTAGCATACAACTCAGTTACAAAAAACAGTCAATTAATTCCATTTCCCTGTACTTCGTTAAGGAGTTATTGACTTAAAACATACATCTAATGGACTTCTATTATAAGTCCGCTTTGAGTCAATATTTTTCTAAGTACAGGGGAATTATTTATATGGTAATCAGCTGTGTGCTATGGATGTATAAAAGGTTTTCCCATGTTTTTAAGGCTCTCCTACACTTTCACTATGACCCTCTAAAAGGCTTTTATCTGTCTAAATGGGTGTTATTTTAATGTCTCGCTCTCCAGCAGCTCTTAATTACAGTTATTTGCTGACACAGTCATTCACGCCGCGACTCTGACATCACGTTTTGGTAAAGGTAGGGGGGCTTCACTCCTCCGACTAGTTTTCTTTTTTCCCCTTTCTTCCTCCCTGTAGCACGTGCCAGATGGAGGTACAGGAGTGTGACAGGATGCTGCTGTAGCATCCCATGGCAGCACAGCTGACTGAATAGAGGTGAATGTGTGCTCATCAGCTGATGAAGGTTTCGGTGCTTTGTAAAGTCAGCCTGCTTAAATTCACACCTGCCACAAGGCAAGCTAGCTCCACCAGAGAGCAGTTTGCACTGAGAGATCATATTTCATTAAAATTACTTAGCGTCAGTAAAAGGGGTGTTGTTTCAGGGGCAGAAACATTTGTTTCTTCTGTAATTACTGTGTAATTTGGCCATAATAACTTTTTCCTGCTTGACTGGAGAGTGAATTAGATGCTTTGGTGCTGTGATCATGGTTTTAGGTGGTGCTTTAATGCTGCTGTTCATTATATGGATGATTACTCTGCCTTCCAAAAGTTTGTAGATACCTTGGAGTGAGTAATATGCATTTTGACCTAATACCCTTTTTTGGTGAGCTCATGGAAATTTTGATAAGCCCAAATCTGATTTGCTGGTTTACAGTAAAACATGGCTGTGATGGCTGTGATAAACTGTAATAGACACACATGAAAATAAAAGAAACCTCTAGGTATATGAACTCGTCCTATTTATTAAGCTAACATTAGTTACATGGTGCTTGCTAGTTGCTAATGTTACCTATGCTGCGTTCTTGCTTGCGAAGTCAACACCTGCAGAAAGTAAATTAAAGTTTGTTCCACCTTAAATGGTTCTGCAGTTGCATTCTGGCACCTGTTAAAGGTGAAGCATTTATGATGAAACTAAACATTTAATTAAGAAGTTGCTGAATCGGAAGCTGACTTCAGCCTTGTTTAAAGACGTCCATTGACGTCAATTCATGCTGGGCTGGAATGTGAGCTGGTACATGTACATTTTAGAGGGCTGCAATTGGGGGAAATCAAGACTGTTACGCAACACGAGTTTTCATTATATAATTCTTTAAAAGTGCAAATAAATAAGTGTTTTGCGTGAGGTGATTTAGCATTTAACCTTTCAATCCGGAATCTTATTACTGCCGTCTTATAAATGTAAAGAACATGATCTTTTAAAGTAAAGAAAAATTGTTCCTATTGCAAACTATCATCCCCACAGGCAGGCTCATGAAAATGTATCTGCTTCACACCTCAGTTGGCTTTTATTGTTACTCCAATGGAAGAAATCAATAATAGGTGTTTCCATAGTGATCTGAATGTGTGTGCACTGTTGCTGAAGGCTGCTTTATGCTTCACCCTCTCTGTATCTGCTGACGTGTACGTGCGCCGTGTGCAGATGGTCACATAAGTGTCTCCCTGTATTTGCACATAATATGAATGTGGGCATTAGAGGACAGAGAAAATGGACAGAAAAGGAGGTCTTCATAAACTATTACAGCGCGTTCAGTCCTACAGGCAGCTTTGTGTTTGTTTTCTACAGTGCTAGGAAAGACAAACGGTAAAACCTTCATTTCATTGTGCATGTCTTTCCCACATAGAAGCTGCTCTGGGAACAGACAAGCCCCAAAGTCTCTGAATGTAGAGCTGGTCATGCAGAACCGCTGATATCACTGATCTCAGGGTGTAAAATGTATGGAATGTGTCTCAAATATTGTCACAGATGTGATATTGTTTTCCTCAAAGTGAACCAGGTTAGTGTGTAAAGGAATACCCCAGGGCTTTTCAGCATGATATCTGTCTGCGCCATCTGTCGCACAGTTACAACCAACAATAAACATTTCCGTGTACTTACTGACTCTGTTGACTGAAAGCACACTTAATATCAGAAATCAGATTCATTGGTTCAGCATCTCCCCGCTGGGCTTTTGTTTTGAGTGTTGTTCAAGGCAGTGTGTTTATTTTACTAAGAACAGGGAGCTTTTTGTTCATGGTAATCTGTCATATGATGCAGATACAGATTACAATGAAAATCATAGTATATGAAATATCTTATTGCAAAAACCAAAAAGACTTCATTTCAGTCGTTCAGTATTCTGCCACTTGGTTCTTTGATTAACATGAACAACTACTTTGTCTCCTTTTATGAATAATCAGCATTTTTATTGCTTAAATTTTATACTAAAATATTATCAGTCACAATTAATCCTATTTAGTGCCTTTAAATGGTATATTACATTCTGGGTTAAGTTTGTATGTTGGTGTATCATCAACACATCTTGCCATAATTAACATATATTTTTAACTAACAATCATCTCAACAAGCCATCATATCGATTTATGTAAAGTGCTACTGTTAAGTTACCTTGTGCTGATTCTGCTTTGTTGACCGGATGCAAAGGCTGGATGCTTTCTGCTGAGATACTGAAGCATTGCCATTGCGCTACTGTGGAAGGCTAGTTTTACAAGAGACCTTTTTGAAGCTTGAAATGATGCCAATCTTTGGACACTTTCAGTCGTTTCCTCTGGCCTGTCTCCTCTGCTCACGTCTTGCCGTTTTCTCTCTCTTTCTCCTATTTCGCAGTCTGTGCCATCACATAATAGTGTAAGTGTGTTGTGCGACAGTAATGATTGTCTGTCTGAAACAGTCAGCTATATATGGTCATTTAGATTAAATGAAGCTTTGATGCAAAGACAAAACCCTTAATGTTTATTAATCGAGTTGGTCAGAAAGTGTACACACACTGGGATCCCGACTTGCTGCGTAGTAGATACAATAGACTAAATGCAGTTTCTTGAGTCATGAATGACTCGGGTGTCCAGTGCTGGGCTGCTCAAGGCTGGATTTGAGCTCTATTAGTAGCATGGCTCAGTGCCAGCTTAACTAGCATGCTGTTGGAAGAAGCACAGGTGGTGAGCAGGATGGCATACTGCTGGAGGTAGCAACAGAACTGGAGGGATGAAGTTGGAGCCAGAGTCTGTATGACCAAGCAAAGCCAAACCTCAAAGCTGTCCACACAATTACCCACCACAGGCAAACCTGTCTGTTCTGCTTATCCTCCAATAAGCCTTCTTACTTGGACACGGATTGGGTAAAACCGCAATGCCAATTAGGACAGCACAATTTACCATTGGTAATTGTTATTGGGATGCTAGCTTTTGTGATGCTGATATCAAATCAGACTGTAACTTATAAATTGGCCCCTGTGAGACACTTATTTGCTTTGTGCAGTGAGCATTTTGATGAACATGGGAAACTTTATAGATTTACCAGTACTACTTTTTAATGACTTATATCCTGCAAAAGTTTGTAACAGTCATAATATTTTTTTAACCTGACCTTTTTCTAGGCTTTTGAACTGAGCTGGTTGTTTTTGTGCCTTTAAGATCCAGTTTATGTCAATTAACTCTGGTGTTACTGGATGCCCTGTATTGTACTAAATTCAGCAACCTGTCTATGTGCCCCTTTTATATACTTCTTGCCATTTATCAGTTACTGTATGTAACTGTCTCACTGCAGTACCAGTATTTTGACTACATTGTGTAGCTCTAATGCCAGTGGTGGTATCATCATCATTTGAAAATCATATTTAGTACAGGTATATTCTATGTATGAAACAAGTACCTGGTATATTCTATACAAATCGTCCTTACTAACTAAGCACACATATATTTACCAATTATCTCCTCCAGTTTCTCACCCACCTGATACATGTTCCCTCTGCTTTCTTTTGGCAACATAACAGATTTGGGTTGTGTTAGACACAGGGGCTTAGAGGCATTGTCTGATTTGAGGATGTGCTCTATATTTAGAGGTGCGAAGACTCTGTCCCTGTTACTTTTCCCTCGTTTCCCCTCATTCCCCCATCTCTGCAGTGTGACTCATCACTGTCTCGCTTTTATTTCCTTTGCATCTGTCTGGATAATCAAACGTGTGATATCAATCTGCATATGGTATTACTTCACTGATGAAGCTTCATTTGCTTTGTTAGTAGGTGTGTGTGTGTGTGTGTGTGTGTATGTATGGCGGGGTGTGACTGATTGAGATGGATGCGGTGAGAGAGGGAGCTCAGCAGGCTACTCGCAGTCTGTTCTGTCTGATCCAACTGAAGCCCTGCCCGTGTTGGCCAGCCAGAACGCTGTCAGGATCTGTAGAGGCAGATGGGTTGGGTGGGCAAATAAGGGGAAATGGCAGCATGTTCCTGCCTTCCAGATGCACTCTTATAAATAAAGATTGGAGAAAGAGGTGTCTGGAACAAAGCCTTAGAAGACTACTTTGGGTTCTCCAAAGAACATTTCAGTGGACAGATATCGATATTCATATGTCACATATAATATTTCACAATATGCTTTTCTGTGGATATTGCAATTGAATCTATTCCTCCTTAATATTATAATTTCTCAGTGCATTCAGACTGATACGTAAAGAAATTGTCCAACAATGTTCAACATAATTAATGCTTGTTGTGTGTCACAGACTACCATTTTGCGGAAGCAAATATAGGAAAATGCTTTACACTTCAGACCTCTTCACACCTCTCAATGTTTCTTTGATAAGAGGAAACAATAATAAGCAGTGACCCACAGAAATCAATATTTTCAGCCAAAAGGAGCCTGAAATTCAGGCCACTCTGGGGTGAAAACTGAAACAGTGTTTGTCTTGTTTTGCTGTGTTCTGCATATGAATGGGATGACAAGTTCTAAAGTGGTGTCAAAGTTGAATTGGAGACGTTCTTTGCTGTGGTGTTGTGTCCACTGGCACTGATTATAAATCATTGTCTAACATGCCTCTTAGAAAACATGCAGCTAATGTGTTCACTGTTTGTCTGCTGCTCCTCGGTTTGAACATGTCTGTGCTGGCCAGTACAGTAGAATTGAAGGAGCAATGTTTTTTAATACTGTTTCTCATTTTTCATTGTCAGAATTTTTTTATCCAACGTAGTTTTACATTTGGCTTTTTAAAGGTTAGTTTCACTGATGTAAAAACATCCATTAAGCTGAACAACTACTTTGATGTTGTCTCCTTTTATGAATAATCAGCAATAAGCAATTAAGCAAAAAGTAAGCAAAAAGAATAAGCAATTTTTATTGCTTAAATTCTATACTAAAATTTTATCTGTCTCAATGAATCCTATTTAGTGCCTTTAAATGGTATATTACATTCTGGGTTAAGTGTGTATGTTGGTGTATCATCAACACATCCAGCCATAATTAACATATATTTTTAACTAACATTCATCTCAACAAGCCATCATATCGATTTATGTCAAATGCTACTGTTAAGTTACCTTGTGCTGAGTCTGCTCAGACTCAGATTAAGACTGCTTCGATGTGAAATGTTTACTGTAGAGAAACTTGCAAACTGATTTCCTTACATATGGTGATAAGAAGCACACATCACTTTATTTACTGTCCAAAACCACAGTGGACCTACATGTGTCTTTTGAGTGTTTGTGTGATTTTGATGATGGTAAAACTGACATGCATCTGAAGTTTTTTGGGGACTGTTTTGCCTCACACGTTTCTCTAGAATATAACGTTTTGCATTACTCTGAATGACTTTCATTAACATCTGAACCATTTAATTATGTAGCATGTTTTGGTTCTCTTGCCTTATTTCACTCCTCAGCATCCAACAGTGGCAAAATGACATCATGCTTCTGTCATATGGTGATAGAAAACCCGCTAGCCATCAGGATGAAAGCATGACTGTACACATCTTGAAATTTGTTTTGAGACTCTCCTCAGTTTCACTGTTCCGCTCCGACTTTCGAGTATCCCTTCACTCTCTGTTTAAATTGGACTTCACACACTTCCTGATTGTCTGCTGTTCCACTTTCTGTGAAGTGCTTTGTGAAGTGGGCTCTCTGGCCATGATAGGAGCTTTTCTACTCCCTCAGACAGATGCTGGGTTAAAGCAAACTCTGTGAAGTTCACAACACAGCAGACTCACAGAATCCTGTAACAGAATAAAGCTGTTAGTGACTGCAAGGCCTGAACAATACACTGATCGTTAGGAATGGTCATGATATTGGCCTGGATAATGTCATTACGGAAGACTGCTGTATGTAAAGGATGTAGTTTTACTGTGTGCAGTGATCACCCTGACCAATCACAGTTTCAGATGATGATGATTTCTGATGAGTGGTAATGTAGTACATCAAAAATAAACAACTTCGATCAAAACAAAGGCTTATCTTTGACCATATCGCATTACTGATTTTCCGGTGTGTTTTATATAATAAAAGGTGTATTACATTGTGTAATGTAGCAGTACTACTTATTTGCCTGTATCGTGTAGCCCTGTCGACTAAAAGACAGACAAAAGAGACCAGTAACATTCTCAGACAATTGCAGCACCTTTTAATCCAGAATCTCTATGAATTTCTCTTCTGTGCATATGGGGATATTTTGTGTTAGTCCAAGAGATCAGAAGTGGTCTCTGTTTTAACGTGCGCTGACTGGCCGTTCTCTGGCTGCGGTGTTATATATTTATGAATGGCTGTGTCTTATGTAACACAGCACTAGCTGCCATCATCCAGATCCCCAAAGACTATGTAAAGGGGACAATGTTCTGCAAAGTAGGACAGACACTGACAAACACTGTTTTAAAACATCAGCCACCTTCAAATTAGTGTAAAATTTGAGGTTGACTTGACAGTAAAAGTTCCAAAAAGCACAATACACAACTTTTCAAAGATGCCTTAAGAATGTTAAGAATTATTATTAATATAAATATTATTATTTTGTCCATCTCCCATGAAGTCACCATTTCAGAGATGCATGACAATATGAAATCCCTTATCAAATCCTAAAAATCAATCTGAATGTGAAAGACTGCGAAGATGTCATGAAGCACCTTATGCATTTTAATGGCTGACTGTATGTGCTTGTACATAGTAAACTTTTCATGTTAAACATAGCTTGGTTCAATCTCTCTCTCTCTCTCTCTCTCTCTCTCTCTCTCTCTCTCTCTCTCTCTCTCTCTCTCTCTCTCTCTCGTTCTCTTTCTCTCTCTCTCTCTCTCTCTCTCTCTCTCTCTCTCTCTCTCTCTCTCTTTCTCTCTTTCTCACGCTCTCTCTCTCTCTCCCACTCTCTCTCTTTCTCTCTCTCTCTCTCTCTCTCTAGCTCTGTCTCTCTCTCTCTAGCTCTGTCTCTCTCTCCCACTCTCTCTCTTTCTCTCTCTCTCTCTCTCTCTCTCTCTCTCTCTCTCTCTCTCTCTCTCTCTCTCGTTCTCTCACTTGCTTGCTTTCCCCTATCTCTCAAAACACTGGCCTATATAACGCAGCCATCAAATTGCAATGCGAACTCTCATGGTAGATGAAAGCATGTGTGTCATTTATTTTTCATATCGTGGCTGAAAAACAAGTATCTTCAAATAGTACGCTAACAGGAGAGAACAAAAACATCCTTAACTTCCAGTGTAGGCTACTGTAAAGAGTAATTCATCTTGGAGCAAGTTATTTCGGAGCATTTCTGTTGGTACCTTCATCATGATGTGATCATCAGTATGCACATATTTATACTCCACACATCCTCTCTCTTTCTCTCTAGCTCTGCAGCCTTTTCCTGTTTTACCTTGTTACAGTTTTGAGGACCAGCTTTTTTTGCCCCACTATCCATCTCCTCCTTTAAAGAAAGTCATTTTATCTGTGGGACGAGAACCACTGTTTTCCAGTTGCTAAACCTTTATATATATATATATGTATATATGTGTGTATATGTATGTATATATGTGTGTATATGTATATGTATGTATATATGTATATGTGTGTGTGTAAAAGAAATCCTTTTCCCTCATTCTTTTGTTTCTTGATGTGTGTTTCCACAGCTGTCCCCCACTGACAAGAGTCTGGATTTTGACCGTGACTTCCGTATTCGCCACTATGCTGGGGATGTGGTGTAAGTACGCTCGGAGAATGCTTAGGATGAGTACTCCAGTGCCTAATCACTGTAAACTGTGTCTGTAACGTATGACTGATTATCGCTAGCAGTAATTGTGATGTGTTTCTGTGTAGATGTTGACTCAAAGCACGTGTTATAATTGAAGCTAGTGGGCAGTTGCTGAAGTCATGTCTTTTGAGTCAACAAGTTTTGTATAACTTTCTTAACTACAGGGTCAAAACAGTGGTCTGTTGTAATCTACCGTGCAGTACAGGTACAACGGATAGACATAAGATTGGAAAAATGCGGGAGTATGCCTTTGATTGCATCTTCCCCTGTTCACCAGCCCCACGGAATCTGTAATTAACCAGTAGAGTGCTATTAGTGACCTGGTAACAATTTAAGCACAGTAAAGGAAAGACTCTCCTGTGGCTTTACACAACTGCATAGCTAATTATGCAAGTAGTACAATAAACATATGTGTGCAAGTAAACACCTGGAAATCTGTTTACCAAGCATGGGCTAGTTATGTCTAGGTTCTAATGTGGTTGGTCTGAATAACCTGATGTGTAGGCTGTAATCTACTGTAATTAAAAGTTGATGAGTTGCACTACAGCCTGATGTTTAGTCATGTGCAGTCGTATGCAGAAGTTTGAACACCCCCAGTCAAATTACACGTTTTGTTGCTTTTCAAGGGGACATATGTTAACGCCTCCTCTACTGCAGGGATATTCAGCTAATACTTGGGAAGGTCCAATTACATCACATTTCTTTAACTGTTTACCCAATTGGATGATGACAACATTACTTTTAAATGGTTAACCATTAAAGACATACGTTTTTAATCATGTAGCATTGTAGGCCTATTGGTGATCTTTATCTCTATAATCTTTAAACTCTTTAAAATACCTTTCAAAATATTTGCCTTTTTTAATAGAGGAAACTAAATGAAATACATTTAAAACAGAATTCATTTGAAGTAAACTATAAAATATTGTATTCTTAGCATGTGTTTTGCACAGATAAGCTCTTGAGGGGGAAGGTTTATAAATAATTTTATTATATTATATATATATTTTTTAAGTCTTTTTGCTGTAAAGTCATAATTTTAGAGATACATTGGTTTGGTTCCGACTGTATGGACTGTATGTGTATTAGAGGCTGGGATAAAAATACTTGCGTCAGTAAATGTGTATGAGAAGTGGAGCACTATGTGAGTCAGTGGTGGTTTAATGCTGCTGGCCGGCCTCCCAGGGCCAGAAACACTTACTGTAGCATTTAGAAGGCTCGGACAGAGCGGCCAATCAATCGGCCACTCGCCTCCTTTCATTTCCTCTGCTTAGGGGCCTGGGTGCTTTCCTAATGTGTGAAGGAACTTTAAAGTCACTCTGTGTGTGTCTATGTGTGGGTGAGGGTTTTTGAAAGGTCAACTTATCTGTGTGTGTGTGTGTGTGTGTGTGTCTGTGCGTGTGTCTGTGTAAATCTGCTACATCAGATACTCCGTGGTGGGTTTCATTGACAAGAACAAGGACACCCTGTTTCAGGACTTCAAGAGGCTGTTGTACAACAGGTTGATATTATTACAACTTGTGCATTCTTATTTTACAGACTGCCACTGCTTTGTTCTTGTTAAGTATTCATGTCCTTTTTTTCCCCCCATGTCTCACCATGCTGTAGCTCCAACCCTGTTCTTAAGGCCATGTGGCCAGAGGGGAAGCTGAGCATCACTGAGGTCACCAAGAGACCCCTTACAGCAGCCACACTCTTCAAAAACTCCATGATCTCGCTGGTGGAAAACCTGGCCTCTAAGGTAGTGACTCACCGCTTGTTAATGTTTGCGTACCCTGTCAGATGCCAGTGTTTAGTAATGCGGAATATTCATAGCGATTAAGTGCTATTATATTCTGACATGGTCATATGCAAAGGTTTAAAATAGTTTCCTGGTCAAATGACATGTTTCATTGATTTTTGAAGAGAAAATAAACGAACACATACTTAATAGAGAACACAATTAGTATAGCAAAATATTATATATATATATATATATATATATATATATGCAAATTTTCATCATACATCTGCACATTTTAGCACACTATTTTATTATTTAAAACATAATTAATAAAATATTGATATCTGTGCAAAAATATCAGGGAGAATAATAATGAGAAGAATTATTAGAACTCATTACAGTTTCAATTTTATAGTGCTTGGACCCCTAACATGTTCCCCTTTTCAGGGAGAGCATTGATTATGTTTAATCAAGTTTCTTGAAATGTCAAATATCATTTTTCAAACCAAGATGTATATATGAATGCCAAGTATATCTTCTATTACAGAAATATATTGCTATTGAACACACAACATTATTTTAGAAGACATCCTGTTTGCTAATATAATATATTGTACTTTCCTTAAGGCCCTTAATTCTTCACTCTCATTCTTAACATGTTATATCCACCCCAATAGCTTAATAAACTCAAACTGGACAGCTTAATAATTAAATGGACAGCCTACAGTTTGAGGGGTATTTACCCCATCTCACTCCCACTTACTTCTTGGTGTGTACAGGAGCCGTACTATGTACGCTGCATCAAACCCAATGATGTGAAGTCTCCCCTTCTGTTCGAATATGAGCGCTGTAAGCATCAAGTGGAGTACCTGGGCTTACTGGAGAACCTCCGAGTGAGGCGTGCTGGCTTTGCTAATCGTCAGACCTACCCACGCTTCTTACAGAGGTAGGTTTAACCTACCCATCAACTCCATGTAGTCAAGACACTTCAGCTCTTTAGTTAACACCATGAAACAGAGAGGAAAATGGTAAGTTGTAAGGGCAGCTTTCAAAAGACAACTCGACACCTCGATAAGCCTTTCATGACAACTGGCATAAACCCACATTAACAGATGGGTTAAAGGTTTATTCCAAGAAGTGACATGCATCATAAACGCTGCTTGTGTCTGGGCTTTTCTGCCTCTTTAATGGCAACTCGATTTAGGTACTGCTATGTAAGTGAATGCTACTTCCATACTTATTTTAATTAAGTTACAGATTTGTAGATATAGGCACTAACTACTATTGTGAAAATAGATGACTGCATATACATGTGTTAAAATTAAATGTATTCCTATTACCTCTAATTACAGTTACAGTTGAATGTATTAAAGTGACTGCTTCTTGTTTCTGCAATCGAATATGTAAAATATGTCATTTAACTAAATTCCATTGTGAATATGTCCATGCTTGTCCAGAAAGTGTTGCATCCAACAGTGAGGTTCCATTGTCCATATACATGGTAGCTGGCCTGTGCCATGTTTATACTGAAAAGAGTGGTTTTGTTATGCTGAAGGAAAAACTTTTTGTAGCAGAGAGTAAAATCACACATAGATTATGCAGTTATGTGATAACAGGTCAAAACCATTGTAATGACATGCAGACCTTTGTTTCGATTCATCATAAACACGCTTGAAAGAAGTATAAGGACATCTTCCACCTGTTTTCCATCCTATAGATGCTGTAATTAACATGACTTTTTAGTTACCAGGTAACGGTTATGTTAAATGAAAGGAATGCCTACTGTGTGGTGGGCTTAAGGTTTCAAGGGGCAGATGTTACAGGTTATATTATTAGGTGTTAATACAAATGTATTAACACAAATGGTAACACACCCTTTCTCTGTGCTTTGGTAAAAGTTGAGATTTAAAAAAAGCTTCCTCTCAGGCTAGGCCTGGCCCCACTAACAGACACACACACAGAGCTCTGATGAGTTTATCAGAGTCTGTGTGACTCTGTTGTTGCATAAAGACCTCCTGGAAGTGAGTGATGCTAGTCTAATTGAGAGAGATGACTTAACCACACTTCCAAAATCAGTTTTTGTTTCCACTTGCGCTATGTGAAGGCCATGGCTGTGCAAGGAATATAATCTCCTGCTTAGACAGTGACACTGGCTAATGGCAGTGTGGGAAATGTTCCAGAGAGTCAAAACCCACAGTACATCATTTTACACACACACAAACACAAACACACACACACACACACACACACACACACACACACACTAGGCCTCCTGCTGCCCTGCTGCCCTGCTTCCCACTGGCCTTATCAGTGGTGTTGACCGTGCTTAGCCTATGCCACTTTGTGAGAGCACAGGAAGAATTAGTTATAAAAGACAAACACTTTTATCCCACTGACGCACTTTTAGTTTATGTAATACACATTTACATGTGAATCTGGAAATTGTATGTGTATTGCCTTATCTGGCAAAACAATAATCACAATATTTAAATACCTTTTCATAATGGTACGTCCACTACATGGCCTAAAGTATGTGGGCACCCCTCCTATTTACTGAGTTAAGGTGTTTCAGGCACATCCATTGCTAACAGGAATATAAAATCAAGCATGCAGTTATGCAGGCTCCATAGACAAACACGGGCAGTAGAATGAGTCACCCTGAGGAGCTCAATGATTTAAACATGGCCTGCTAGATCTGCCTCAGTAACTGTTAGTGCTAGTAGTAGACTATTCAAACTTATAGACAGGGCTCACTGAGTCCTTAAGTGCATATAAATCCTCAGGTTTATCTCTGGAAAGTGTTAATACCATTTCCAGACAATAGAACCATAACTGCTTTCTTCAGGCCATTCTGGCAGCAAAGTGGAAATTAAATCAATATTTTAAATTAATTTTATCTAAAATATTTTTCTGTGAAACCAACCGATTAACCAAGGCACTGCTGGCACTGTGCATGAAATGCAATAAACCTCATTGAGCTGCAGGTGAACACTGATTGTAAGAGCCCCCTGCTGTGAAAACAATTCACACCAAAAAATGATTAAAAAAAAGACAAATAAAATGGACAAAACAGCTGCAGCTTTTTCCATTTAAATAAATGTTTAAAATGTTTTAAATAACATTTAAACACAACAAGAACACTTATATACTGTATATAAGAACTGTATATACAAGAAAAACTGTGGGAGGTCCTTGTGGACAAAAACACAAAATTCATTTGAGATTTATGCTCAACTACACAGATGAAAATCCAGTTATTTTTGCTTTAGTAAATCAAATCATGTCAACATCACCATCAAAATGATTAAATGCATTGTGTAAAAATGGGATCTACTAAACTAGTAGGAATTGCAAATTATGGCTGCTGTGCAAAAGAGTTAAAGCCAGTGTCACATGGGAGCAACAGGTTTATAATAAAGCATGCAGTGGGTCTGTGTTTAAATGTGATGCCCACTATTTGCACAGTAAACCTAACTGTGACTTTATAACATGGCATCATATAGTCATATCACACAGCCCCACCTGGACCTCCTCTGTAGCTAGTCTTTCTAACCCCAGACCGCATTAAAGAGGGCCAAAAAAAAATGATCTCTGAAGGACTGTTACTAAAATGCAGGTAGCTGATCTGGTGTGTCATGTGCTTCTCTAATGATATGATTCCTCCTTCTCCTTATCAGGTATAAAATGATCTCAGAGTTCACATGGCCAAACCATGACCTGCCTTCAGACCGAGAGGCAGTGAAGCGTCTACTGCAGGGCTGCGGCTTTGAGCATGATGTGGCCTATGGCAAGACCAAAGTGTTCATCCGCACGCCTCGCACCATCTTTAGCCTGGAGGAGCAGAGAGCCGAGATGGTGCAGAGGATCGTCCTCTTTCTGCAGAAGGTGAGAACAACACACACATAGCATTAAAAGGTATGCAGTATTTAAGTCTAGGGCTGTCATAACTAAAAAACCCATATCCTTCATTTACCCATCACTGACCTTGATGAGTCTGCGCTGATTAGTTGGCAAGTTTTCATGATTAGCCATGTTCTACAGTATGAAACAGTTTAGCAAGTTCATTCATATGCATGTTTGTCCCTGTATTTATTCATATATACACTATATCACATATCATATATACATCCAAATCATTTAATTCAGCTATTCCAATCACTTCCATGGTCACAGGTGTATATTACCAAACACCTAAGTCTATAGACATTAGTAAAAGAATGGGTCGCTCTCAGGAGCTCAGTAAATTCCAGCGTGGTATAGTTATAGGATGCCACCTGTGCAACTGAAATTTCCTCACTTATTAAATAATCCACAGTCAACAGTCAGTGTGATTATAATGAAATGGAAGCAATTGGGAACGACAGCAACCACGAGATTTTGGACAATTTCATGCTCACAACTTTGTGGGAACATTTTGGCATGGCCCCTTCTTGTTCCAACATGACTGCGTGCCAGTACACAAAGCAATGTCCATAAAGACATGGATGAGCGAGTTTGGTGTTGGAGAACTGGACGGGCCTGCACAGAGTCTTGACCTCAACCCGATAGAAACCCTTTGGGATGAATTAGAGCAGGTACTGCGAGCAAGCCCTTCTCGTCCAGTGTCTAACCTCACAAATGCGTTTCTGTAAGAATGGTCAAAAATTCTCATAAACACATTCCTAAACCTTGTGGAAAGCCTGTCCAGAAGTGTTAAATCTGTTAAAACTGCAAAGGGTGGACTGATACCATATTTAACCCTATAGATTAAGAATGGAACGTGGGAATTTCATATGCGTGTGAAGGCAGACGGGTGAATACAATATAGTATATATCAGTGATCTGGCACCTGCATCCAGGTTTGAGTAGTATATAACGGATTTGTTGATGTGATATAGAGCCCAGCCTAAGTAGCTGTAAATGATCCAAAATTAGCTAAACTTCATCAAATTGATGAGAACAACCTTTTGAGTCTAGATAATTGGACTCCCTTTCATTTGCCTCACTCTGGCACATGTACTCTAAATATTTAGTTCACAAGTTCTGTTGTTTTTGTTTTTAGGCACATATCTTTTGTTTGGAGAACAATTGTGTACATTTTAAATAATACATATTCACGTATTTATTTATTTATGGAAATAAATATTAATTTCAAATTACTTCATTCCACAAAATATGTGGTAGATTGCTCAATTACCAATATGATCAAAAGTGACAGCCTTACTCAAATCTGTTTTATTCACTGTTGGTGCTTTTATTTGCTGTTCAGATGTTTTTCTCTTTAGGGTCCACCATGCGTATCCACACTCACATACACAAACAAACACAAGCAAACAAACCCACAGAGACAAAAAAGCTCCAGAGGCCAACAGAATCCAACAGCATGTCACATCTGCACTGCAGGCTCTCGCAAAACATTGACACCGACTGCCATTTAATAACACAACCCTGTCCTCACAGCAACACAGCACAACAAGGCAGCAGGCCAAGAGAATAGTGCTAAAATTCTCTCTGCAGGAGGAACAAGCAGAACAATTAATCCTCCCAGTAGTGACATTGTTCATACATTATACATAGATGTGCTTTTTCATTCTAATGATTTTGATTGATGTGGCAGGTTAGTTGTGTGTTGATGTATTATTGTATTTTACCGTCTGTTTTTCCTTCTTTTTTGCTTTCATGAGTTGTTATTACTACTGTTACCTCATCTGAGGGCCAGACGTATGAGAAGTTGAAGCACTTATTGTAACTCAGATGTAAATACAGTATGCACTTCAAATGAGCAGTTTATTAAGGTTGTAGTCCCGCTGGGTCTGACTTGTCTTATAACCATGTACCGTGTGTAGTGGGGGGCAGATGCTTATCTACATGGCTGCCCTAAAATTGCCAAATGGGATGCCACAGGGCTTATTATAACCTTTGGCCACAGTATGCGCTCACAGTGAAGTCAATTTAACGTTTTGCTAGCTCTCTTCTTTTGCTTGTGTCATCAGTTGTACTCATAAGTGTACTGAACATAACTGTACTGTTCAGAGGAATTGGAGGATGATTTTTAGAGGGGCGCACACTGTCACTAGTAGATTTGCCACAATCCAGCATCAGAAATTTAACAGGTTGTCACCAGACATGTATTTGAATTATGAGATTACATCTAGAAAATGGGACTACAAAGGCTATCGCTAATCATGCACGATACTCATAAAGGTTAGACCGGCTGCTGCCATTGTCAAAAAAAGTCATGCTCATTTTTCAGTTTTTTTTTTTTTTTTTTTAGGTTTACTAAAATTGATCTTCATGCTCAGTATCCCAAAGACACAGTATTTTTCTGATACTGTACATTTGTTTTCACTCTCTGTTAAAGATCCTGTATCTTTAAGCCTCACCTCCTGATGAGCCCAGTGTGTTCTATTTGCTCAGCTAACCCACAGTGTTCTGATAGGTTCTGCTGTTCTGAGAGCATGCCAGCCTTGTAGGTAGGCAGACAATGAGGGTTGTGTTGTGAGATTGTGTTATCCTGTAACAAAGGAAAATGGCTGGAAATTCCAATGAGACGTTTCAGGTGCTTGAGAAAGTGTTTTTGTGGGAGAGAGCTTCTCCCTCTGGCATGTGCTGTGGGCTCTAACTTTTCAGACTGTTCAGATGTGTACATGATGTGTTATGCGTTAAGAGAAAGGGAAAAACAGAAAATCCTCTTGTTGCCTTATATGCTTTATTCATGTGAGAGGGATGCGCTCCCTTGAAAGACCCATCCTCTACATTTTTCTAGTATTATATTTTTCCTTTTGTGATGTTTGTGTGGTGTTATGAAGCAACATTAGCCAAAGTTTATTCCTCAATCTTTTTTTATCTTTTAGATTTATGAGGCTGGTTTTGTTCTTGCCCCTTTAAAATTAAAACATCCCTTATAACATAGCTATAAATGGGCGGGGCTAAACTGCTGTAAACCGAACAGGCTAATGTATGTAAATGCATTGTTGTTCATTATATTACAAACCTCTATTTTTAAAACAGGCTTAATCTCCATATATGCTCTGTATGGATAAGGGAGGGAATGCCACGTTTTAAAACTTTACATACTCGCATGCATGCAGTGTGAGAAAAAGCTGATAATTTTTCCTGGTTTCCCCTGATATGGGCCCTTTAACAGGGTGTTAACAATGTCTTGCTCTTCTAATGAAACCATGCTCCAGTAGCCTCATTCATATCACTATATGATACATTTGGGTCTCACAGGGCCTCCTTCGGCAAGACATCAAAGTGTTAATTCTGCTTGCTGCCAGCGTTTGAAATGGCTTGTGTGACCTTTGTATTGACACTGGCTCCTGAACAGAGATATTGTCCTGACACTGCTGTGTCTTCCCCTGAGGAAAAGCTGCAATTTGGGGGATGCTGTCACTTTATTAAGCGCTGTGCTGACCTCCAGGCTATGACTGTCTCACCAGAGGTAATATCAATAGTGCCTGTCCAAGCTGAGTGACAAGCTCTGAGCTGCTTAACACATAGAAACATAGGACGAGCTATAGGTTGTCCTGAGTATTCAAACCCCCCATGTATGTTTCCTTCATCACCTTTCTGTCTCGGTCTCTGTTTCCGTCTGTCTGTCTGTTCCCAGCTTTAGATCATCTTACATGCCGCACAATCCCTTTATCAGTGCCTGGCAGACTGTGTTGGATCATGCCAACAGTGCCAGTAGTAGCAGAATCTGTGCCATGGTGCCCATCCCCCAACGTGCTCCCTCTGATAAATATAGAGAGACCCTCAAAGAGAGCACTTTCTTTATGGTTCCCGGAATAAACCTTTCACGTTTGGCATCCACTGTGCTGCACAAGAGTCTTAGGGAACCTCAGTAAAAATATATTTAGAAATGGGGTAGTTCAGGCTCTAGAATCTGATTGGCTGAGCCGCTGTAAAGCCACTGTAATAAGATGAACCATGTAAATACATATGGCTACACACATTGATTGATTGAGTTCTGTATTAATTAGTTTGACTGGTAACCTTAGCTAACTCTTAATAAAGTATTGGATTAATGTTTTAGTATATGATATACACTTCAGTATAGCAATATTTGCATTAGTATGTTACAACATATGTCTTTGTCTGTGACTATATTTTGTGCTTCACTATAAATTTGACTGTAACCACGGAGAGCAAAGAGCGTCCAACTATAAGTCATAACAAACGTCTTTAGGTATTTCCTGCTGCTGGTCTTTTGCCTGCCATTATGCTCTAACCCATGGGTCGGCAACCTTTAACACCCAAAGAGCCATTTGGACCCGGTGTCCACAGAAAAAAAAACACTGGGAGCCGCAGATACTTTTTGACATCTAAAATGAAGGTAACACTGTATATATTGCTTTTTCTTACCTTTATTGTATGAACAACTATAGCGTGTTGCTTATCCATGAAGTGCGACAGAGAATATTTACTTTATTTATGTAATGAACACATTTTCAACATTTTGAATTATTGAAAACATTATAACAAAAAAAGCAACACGATGATTTGAAGGTCTCTATCAAATGAATTAAAAAGCTAAACTTAAATTATCCACGCAGCAAACAAAAAAAAAAATGCCGTGAGCCGTCATCCTTATATCGCCTTTGGGCTTTCGGAGCGTGTAGCGGAGCCTTGACCTGAATTTAAAAAATAATAATACGTGAGAGAAAAAAGCACTAGATCACTAAACAATAAAAAATAAATATTTGCAAAATATCTGCTTAAATATGTATGTTACCTGGTTAATGGGATTTCTGCTCCTGAACCTCTGCGCACAGCGTCTGCAAATCGGGGCTGTACGAAGTCCACAAAGCAAGGCCACAAAGCCCCTGTGCGCTCCAGTCATACTCGGTGCCCCATCAGTAGCCACTGACACTAGGTGGGTTGTTTTTATTTCTTTGGCTCTTAAACAATCAAGCACAGCCTCACAGATGTCCTCCCCCCGTGTCTGGCATTTTAGTGGTATCAGCTCAACCATTTCTTCCTGTGGTCCAGCAGAGTTCACATATCGGCAGAACAGCGCTATTTGTTCAATGTCACTCTTGTCTTTGGACTCATCACAGGCGATAGAGTATGCTGCAGCTGAATTGATATCTTTAATTTGCTGTTTTGTGATATTTTCTGCCATTTTTATGGTTCTGTCTTTAACAGTCTTCGCAGAGAGAGGCATCTCTCTGATTTTCTGCACAATTTCACTCTTGTTTTTAAAGTCCGCGAATAGGTGTTCTGAAATCTTAATGAATGACTCTTTCATATATTCTCCGTCTGTGAACGGTTTCCCATGCCTGACTATTTCCTGAGCGGCCACAAAACTTGCATATGTAGTTGAATTCGCAGACTTCACCCACTTCTTGAATTGATTTTTCGACAGATCAGCCTTCCGCATCAATTCCGAAACAGCTTTTTTTCTCTCATCCCCCTCCGGATATTTTATTCTAATTTAAATTTTTACATTTTTATTTCCAGACCACAATAAGCTTAAAAAAAAACTAACACAAAAAGCACACTTCAATTAAATTTATAATTTATTTTCCCATGCCACACGGAGCCGCAGTATAAGGATGGAAGAGCCACATGCGGCTCCGGAGCCGCAGGTTGCTGACCCCTGCTCTAACCTCAATGGTAAAGCTAATGTAATGCTACCTAGATCAATTTTGTGATGCATTTTCAAATTGTTATCCTTTTTTATGTGTAGTATAGTATATAATATTTGTTGTATAGTATTTATGTATATGGGGAGGGTTTTTGTTTTTGTTTTTTTTGCCCAGATTTGGATCTGATTTGGGTTGATCTACTACCACTATCTTGTATCCGAAGTTCTGCTTCAGAAGTTGGTTATATTTTCTGTTTTTCACTATTCAGAAAATTCCAAACACATCAAGTGATGTAGCGGTCTGAACTCCAGAACATCAGCAGCTTCTTTGATGTTGTTTTTCCTCTCAGTAATAACATTTTAACAGCTACACGTCCCTTCAGTCCCATAGTGCTGAAGACATACCTGGAAATATTTCCAGGTATGTCTGTTAATATTTCAGTAGTGAAGCTTGTGCTCCTGTCTTACCTAAAATGGTGAAAGCTTTAAGTGCTGTGTATGATAACAGTTTTGGTGGGCTACTAAGTCTTCACATATGAAGATGTGTCTACATCACATTTTTTGTGATTTGTTATTTTTTTCCTTTTCCTTTAAATAAAAATCGAACATCGTCACACAGGCTCAACCTCAACCCAGCACCGGCATCACAGTACACTTAAAAATTAACATCTTAAAACACAAAATATATTTAGGCAAACAACACATACTACACCTGTAGTCCAGGTGTGAAGAGTTCTAGGGGCTGCACTGTTCATTCTTGCAGATTACAAACGCAGATAAAGGATGTCCAGTAACGTATGAATCCAGTGGTGTATGGATACATATGAAGGAATAACCATAGCTGGATGAAAACTTTTTTTTATTTATTTATTTATTTTGCTGAAGTTACACCAGCCAGCCATATTTCCCAAGATCCTCCCATGATAGAGAGTCTTGAATCATAATGGAGCAAATTAAGTTCAGGGTCTGTAGAGAGGTATAACTTAATCAGAGGGGAGCTAGTATCAAATCTACCTTTTCTGAAAAATTGTAGACTATAAGACAGACCCCCATTATATGCATAAAGGGTCTATTTTACATCTTTCATTCATTTTTTTAACCCTTTCCCCTCCCCTCTTCCTGATGCAAGCAGATTATAGTGCTTTATGATAGTTTTAATTGGTACTTGATGTTTTGTCATCATTTTCTACAGTCAAAGCGTTTTCCAGATTTGACACCGTCACTGCTGGGCATTGTGCCTAACAGCATTGTACATGTGGTGAAATCACTTTAATGGATTTTTATGCATCATAATTCCTGATCCTTCCATTTTAACTCGTCATGTTGAACTAGAGGCTTTCATGACTTTTAAGCACAGGTTTGTGATGTATGGCTGTAATTTCCCAGTGCAGGCCTTCAGTGTGTGAGAGGAAATTGGAGAGGCACTGCCTTCAATCTTAAGGGTGTGAAATATAGACCATTTAAAAACTGCTGCCCAAGGTCACCTACATCAATTACCCACTGAAAGATATGCAGATTTTTTCTTATCTTGTTCTGTTAGCATCATCATTTGGCTGTAGACTCTTGCTGGTGCATTCGTTGCCCTTAGTTAACATTCAGTTTCTTTAGATTTTTCCAGATCTGTACACCTTTGTTATGTCACTATAGCACCATTTTGCTACATATTAGCTTAACACAGTCTAATCTAATGTATGATTTACAAAACATTCAACAACTTGTTCTATGCTAACTCATTAAAATCTGCTTTCAGTATGGTTACAAAGCATGCATATCATTTTTTGCATTTTTGTTGGACTATCTGTGTGAAACCATGTTCCTTATCATTTTATATAAACATATACATTATTATAGTTTCTGAGTATACAAAAAATTCCAGACAATTAGAATAACAGACATTTATTATACTTTTACTATTATTATTATTATTCTATTTATATATTTGCTTATTTAAAATGTCAGCTAGCAACAGAAGCAAAATTGTAATTAAAAATAGAAATAATTTTCTTTTTTTCTTTGTTGGATTGTGTTCTTTAAGGCATAGCAACATCACATTATAAAGAAGAGTAGATTAAAAGTAGACCTGCATCAAAAGACAGTGGTGACAAGTGAAAGTCACGCAGTGATGATAAAAGCTCCAATTTCTCCAATAAAAACTGCTTATTGATTTCATGCTAACAGCATCAAGATTTTTACAGTAAGTTGATGTAACAGTGTGATATCTTGAATTAATGTATTGTACCGAGAAGTGATGAAATTACTGTAGAAAGGCGGTTGTTGAGCTGCAGTAGGGAAACATAATGGGCACTATGGCAGTTACCATACCTACAAAAAGCCATCTGTACTTACCTATACAAGAAGCCATACTTAGAACACATGTCCAGTCAAATGAGTCTTGAAATAACACTGTTGTTGCACCATGCCACTGGAAGCTTAACATCTGTTTTTTTGTTACTACATTAATTACACTTAATTACACTGAAACAAAAACGAAATAACTTTATGCTACATAGATGCCTATGTACTACATCTACAGGCTTTACTGAACTGTGTCTTCCTGAGGTGGACACACCACAGCACAAATATCCACTTTGCATCTGTCCATTTTAAAAAAGCTTTAGCCCAGAGCAGTGATATACTGTTTCTGCTTTACATGGTAGAGTCTTAACTTGCATTTCTAGATGCAGTGACAGTGTTTGCTGACACTGTTGGTTGTCTTCATTACCAAAGCATGTTGGTTTTTAATGCTGTGCTGTCTGAAGCATTGTAGATCACAGACATTCAGTACTGGTTTTCAACCTTTCACTTGTGCACAGAGAATTCTCTTGGACAAATCAGATATTTTTGATAATTACACAAACTTCCCAGTCTTACTTTGGCCCTGCCACAAAATCATACTGCATTGTAGCCTTAAAATTTTTAATTTGCATATAATAATTAGGTTTATGAATAGGAAAAGATTGTTCCGCTCGTAATCTGTAGACAATATCTTACTCAGATGTAATACACATTAGCATAGGATATGACTCATAGTCTTTCAAACAGTGGGATTCTGTTACCGGCACAGGCCACATTTAAATATAGATAAAGCTTTTTTGGCTTAGCAGTAAATGGGTAATGGCTAGGGTAATGGTTAATCTGTAAACAAGTATGCAAATGATGTTAATCTGGTTCAATTTCAGTATTTCAAAGTTCAGTGTTTAAACCTTTCTACAAGCTGGGCAGCCCTTAATTACCTTACCAGTTCTTTTATGTGAAATCAGCAGCCGCTAATTTCATTTGGTGCAGTGCTGCCTTTCAAAATGTGGTTTTGTCACAGGAAAGAGTTCACAGAACAAAGTGTTTCTTACTCAGTTATGATTGCTAGTTCGCATTTCAGCATTTGTCAAAACACATAAGCAGCGTGAAAAAGTCCAAGACTCAAATTAGGTATGTGACTAAGTCCTAATTATGGGTTGGTAGAGAGAGAGCGCAGTGTGAGGAGGCTGTGGAGGCAGTGACAGCTGCGTCAGAAACCCTGCTGTTGCAGTAATGACTGAGGAATGGCACCCCCTCCACACTCAAACACACACACACCCCTGCAGTCTGTTAGAGGTCACAGTGAAGATGGAAGCCGCCTTCACAGTGGCGGGCAGCTCATCAGGCCTGCAGTATTGATTTATGAAAATCCCCCTCTCCCCTCCCCCTCCGTGGTGGTCCCTTGTGATGGCTTGCGGTCAGGATGTGGCGTGTTTGCACTAAACCTTGTCACACTCTCGGAGTGTGATGTTATCTGGCCGGTGCCCTTGCACCCAGTGTGTTGTGGGGAACCGCAGATATCTGCCCTGAGAATTGACACACGCAGGATTTGTAAGCTTGAATTTGACTCCTGATTGTTGGGGGGATTTGCCCACCAGTTTGATTAATGATAAGTCAGCCTGCATTCTCTCACTCATCTGTAATTGTGCTCTGACACCTGATGAAAAGACGGCACATCTGAATAACGTATATATTAGATTTTGCTGTGTATCGAGAGGTTTTCATGCATCATTTTCTGCTAATGACAGAAGCTTAACTGTGCAATTACAGACTGCGTTGTATTTGGTGTGGCAATCCTGTCAGCCCCCATGACTCATTTACAGGGGTAGAATTCTCTGACCTTGTATCTCATTCATGGTTTTGGAATCCAGTCTGCATGAAATCACACATTTCACAGCAGATTAACACACAACACACAAATGAACAGCGATTGTGTGTGGATAAATGAATGAACGGGTGACAGACACAGACATACAGGGGTTGGACAATGAAACTGAAACACCTGTCATTTTAGTGTGGGAGGCCTCATGGCTAAATTGGACCAGCCTGGTGGCCAATCTTCATTAATTGCACATTGCACCAGTAAGAGCAGAGTGTGAAGGTTCAGTTAGCAGGTAAGAGCTCAGTTCTGCTCAAAATATTGCAATGCACACAGCATTATGGGTGACATACCAGAGTTCAAAAGAGGACAAATTGTTGGTGCACGTCTTGCTGGCGCATCTGTGACCAAGACAGCAAGTCTTTGTGATGTATCAAGAGCCACGGTATCCAGGGTAAAGTCAGCATACCACCAAGAAGGACGTACCTCCACCAGCATCACGTAGTGACCTGGCCACTATCCTGCAAGAAGAATGGCTTAAAATCCCTCTGACCACTGTGCAGGACGCAGTATATGTCATTCCCAAGATGAACTGACGCTGTATTGGCCGCAAAAGGAGGCCCTACACCATACTAATAAATGACTGAGGTCTAAAACCAGGTGTTTCAGTTTCATTGTCCAACCCCTGTAGATAGTCTGGTTATACTAGGTTAACTTTGGCTCACTGTTTGCGACTGTGTTGTGTGGGTGGAACAAGAAACTTTTCCCTTCTAAATTGGTTTGGCAATAACTACTAATCCATAAGTGAAGACAGCCCAGTTTACATCCAGACAAGAGAAATACAGCAGGCAGTTAGTAGACTTTGGGAGGATATACATAAGAATACTGCACATGTAAGCTCATTAGACAATTAGTTGCCTGTGACTGAAACATTGTTTATAGTGTGTATTACCTCCATGAACATGTATAACTGATCATCTTCATGCCATCTTCAGAAGCCCCAAGTTTCTACCACCTTAAACACGCAAGGTGACAGGTTTGGGGGCCAGGCTTCAGCATGCATATGAACCTAATGGTCAGAGTGTCAGAACTCAGCTTTGTTTATTCTTATATCTTGTCAGATATAATATGTTGATGTTAATAAGACTAAAAAAATAATAAGTGGACTATATATAGTGATGCAATGCTGAAAGATCTGTATTCTAAAATTCTATATTTTCCTCTCATTACTAATCCAAGTTAAGTCAACATCAATACATTTTACAGGGCTAGTTCAGTGATAGCTCAGTGTATAGTAACTCTTGAAAGCCATCACCATCTGCCTCATTTTTCTCTGAGCGTTTTACTTACACCAGAATGCACCACACTTTCTTTTAGAGAACATGGACAACATAGTTGTCAACATAGTTGTCTTTGACTGTGCCCTTCATTTTTCCATTGGCCTGTCTAGTGGGGCCAATTATGTGTTGCACCCTCAGGCACACAGTTGAAGAATGTAACGTTATCTTGAATGATCGAATGGAACTGTTGTTTATTGGATATGGCATCAAATGAGCATGTTTTTGAATGAATTGGAAAATTGTTTATGCCCTTGTCATTAATGATCACAAAATCATTTCAAAATAGATGCAGATCTTTGCAGATTGTCATAAAGCATTGTTTTTTGGTTTCTTTTTTCTTCCTTTTTGTGCAAAAAGAACGGTGACTATAAATGCAACCCACCGCCTTGCAATAGCTTGACCAGATTACCAAATTTGTGTCCAGTGTCCACTTTAAATGGCCAATCAGAGCCAATCAAAGTAGCAATCTGTCACGATTTTTGCGAAACTAGGGTTTCTTGCGGCGGCTTTGATGAGGCTGTAAATTTGGAGCACAAAAGCAGGGAGGGGACGCGGCATTGTGTTGAAGCAGCGATCAGACTGGCTTATTGGATGGGAGGGGGAGTTTCTGCCGGCCTGATTTACCCACAGTCCCCTGGGTGTCGTCTCCCTTCACCTTCCCCACTAACAATAAGCTCAGGCCGTCTGGCAGCCCCCCTGTTTAAACATTTCCAGCACCATCAGCATGGCCAACTGTGAATGAGCAGTCTGTGGTGGCTTATAGTCAGCCATTCTGCACCACTCATGCAGTTGGGAGTTTCTGACTTTGCTTTGTGTCCTGCTGTAAACTTTTGATTTGCCGTGATGGGAGGCATCTTGGTGTATCAGGTCTGAAACAGGAAATATCATGACAGGAGTTTCAGAGTTGGAAATGATGTTCTTTGGGTTGTACTGTTTGGAGCAGTGACTCACATGGGCCTCCGGTGGGACAGAGTGTGGCAGATGCATATGGAGAGGCGTGGAGAGGAAGGTTGCAGTGTTCTCTGCAGTCTTTTTCAGGCTCTTTAATCTTGTTATAGAGCTTCATGATGATTTAGGTTTAACAACAAAATAGCTCACACAACATTTAAATAACATCCTGAAAAGAATGAACCATGAGTCAACTTTGAAAAGTATAGACTTATCCGTCACTTTGCTATGGTACTTAGATGTTACTTCACAATTACATGGTTCCATGTTTATGCAATTCAATATTTGCATATATTGAACATTAATTTACATATGATTTACATTCAGTATCTGATGCTTTTCAACTGAAAGTTCAAACTACCCTTGAGCTGTAATACTGCCAAAAACAAGAGTCAGCACTGATACCTAGAAGGAAGGAAGCAAAATACAGCAATAAGTCATTGCAATACAAGACATTTCAATAAGTGATAGTGTTTATTTAAGTGCTTCACAAAGATATACGTAACACCAGCTATTAAAAAGAAAGCAAAGGATTTTGTGAAAAAGAAAGCAAGAGCTTCTGACAGTTCAATTGTTTTTCCACCACTTCAGGCAGAGAAGAAATTTAATCCATGCACTTTAGACAACATTTCTAATGACTTAGTAGGGACCCACTGATCATGATGCTTTTTAGCCAGTTCCGATTTTTTTGCAGCAGTTCTCAAACTGCGTCTTGAATGCAGTGACGAGCATTAGAAGTCCGAACTTGGGTGTGTAGTTCAAAAAACAACATCGCATAAGAAACCTTTAAACCTAAACAAAGGGCCAAAAGGGCCACCAAAAATGAGAATCTCAGAAATCTCAGGTGCCAGGTGCATATGATGAACTGACAGCACTGACAACATTAGTTTATTTGTTTTGCTTGTTTTACTTTTTACCATGATTGAATGGTGACAGAAGTGAAAACAAAATGTTATCTTTTGTTTTGGTGTTCAAGCTGGCTTTAACTATGTTGATATTTGGCCAATAAACAGTTACAATTTTTTGCATTTAAATGCTACATTCCCGATACTTACATTGCTATCTGTTTATAGGTGTAGCAGCAGCATTCACCCAGAAGTAGTGTGCTGAGCTACCATTCTAATGACATACCATGATGAAGTTTTACAACATAGGCATGGCAGATTGTACCAAGCAAAAATATGCCGATTCTGATCTAGAATTGTGAATTAACAATACCCAGTGACATTATTATTACATGTTAATGTTATTACTGACTCAATAAATTAATTTCTGAGCAATCCATAGGCTGAATGATTTTGAGAGGTTTTGGGGTAAGATGGAACCTCTCTATTGTATGAAGGATGCTTGTTTGCTGTTGGTGCTGCCTCTGATGAGTTTATGGCCTTCCAGCCCTTTTATCTGCTACATTATTTACACAGTGCAGTTGCATGATTAGATCAGTCAGCTGTGTAGCACAGAAACCTGCAGTGCAGTGAGGTCGTCACTACTCCAGACCAGCTCAGGTTAGACACTGACTGGGGGAACACAGGGGACATAAGGCTATACGAGATAAGGCCTGTGAGCAATGTATCATCAGTAAGAGCCAGCTTGTGTGCTTTTGCCCTTAGAAGGTTGAAGATTTTTTGCTTTACTATTAATATGGCATCATTCTTATCATTAAGTGCACATGTGGAATAGTATTTCTATCTCTCTTAACAAGCTTGAGTCATCCAACTTTCACTTCCATTTGTTTTGATGCTGACATGGTTTCCACTAAATGTGACTGTATGCTATTTCTCAAATTCAAGTAATAACAAAATAGGCTTTCTTCTATTGACAGTTACAAACCTGATACTGGCGGAAAGATTAGAGCCCACCCTTTCTGCTACAGTAATCTACAAGTGCAAAATTATTCCCATAGAAGTGCACCATGCCTTTATAGTGCTGTGTTTACAATATGATGGTAGGCGGTCATAATGACAAATTAGATGTTGCATTATTTTCAGTGCAGCAGTATCAAAAGTCTAGCTCCTGAACCTTAAAGAATTCAGTTACCTAGCCTTCGTTGTTAGCTGCAACAGTGAATTGACTGGATGTTGATCTTTTGAGAGGACATGGACACAAAACATCTTGTTGATTTTAAGGCTGGCCCGCAACAAAAAACGTTAAACATATTTAGTAAACAGTTGACACTGCTGAAGCTGTCCTCTGATAATCAACCACTTTTATCAATGGCACTGTCTGCATGGCATGTTTGGGATGCTGTATGCTGCTGTCATTCACATGCTGGTGTGAGACATATTTTTGCAGCATGTGATTACTAACAAAGAACCCACTCCTTACTGACCTGGTGACTAACACTAACATAGAGTAGACTGACAGTTCACACCTTTGAATTTCTTCACTTGTCACCATGAGCTAACAGTAATATATTGTAGTTTATGTTCTGTTTGGTCAAACTTGATTAAACTTGCATAATAAGGTGAGCGATACAATGGAACAATAATATGATGCCGTTGATACACTTGGATGAAAAATATTGCAGCGCTATTAAAAGCAGCATCATGCTTTTTTTATGTAGTGGTAGAAAACACTGTAGCACACAGAAATCTAATTCTACCAACTGATTCACCATACCTAGTCTGAATGAACATGCACCCACCGTAACTACTGTAATGGCAGAAATGGTAAAATCATAAGAGGTAGGGTTGAAATGTGTCCTGAGAGCCCGGTCAGATGCATTGCTAAATATTTGTATATATACATAATCCAAACATGGTGACATTAAGACAATGTCATTTTTGATATCCTGCATCAGTGAAAACCTCGAGAGAGAAGAATCTTAAGCCCATCATAGACAACAGGCTCATCACATGGAGTTACTGTAGGGTTTATAAATGAGTAACCCATCATGCACCATCTGATATGAATATTTACTTTTTATACTCAATAAGAAATGTGCAAACATGCCCTAATGTCTTTACCCTGGTGTGCAGAGAAGAGCATGACATATATGTCCTGAAACACACATAAGCACACTTTAACTGCATTATAGTATTTACCCGCCATAAATCAGTTTCCGCCCAATCACTGCATGAGTCAGTGTAAAGTGAAGGGAGCATATGGCACTAGCTTTGCTGAGAGCTGTGTAGATCAAACAGCTCCCTGGAGATCCATTATCATCTATTATTCATGGCTAAGACAGGGATTACACCTTTGAACTGCACTTTGGGTGTCACGAATCAAGATGTTTTATTTTTATCATTATTATTATTAATAATAACAATAATAATAATAAGGAGTACACACTATAACCATTGTGCAGGTTAATATAGTTACTAGGCCTCTAGAAAATGTGCCATCAAATGGTAATTTCACTGTTGTATGTAGTTTGCAGATGTGTAAAGCATGTGCTGCTGTAATGACTAGGTTCAAGAGTAGAGCAGTTCTAATGTACGTGGTAAATATTGTGTTGGTGAAAATAAAGATAACACAAAAAAGAAAAAACATGACTTGAAATGATTGGCTAGTGTAATGCTCTTTGCTAAGATAAATAGACAAATAAATAAATTGCTAAGATAAATTGTCAAATAGACACTGGATGCCCTATTCTAACCATGAAGGTCACATTTAAATCCACCACTACCACCTCTTACTTTGCATTCACAAAAACATGCGGATAGATGTGGTTATTAGCCATAATATTTTATTTACAAAACAAAAATGACATAACCAAAATGCACACATTATTCTGTATTAGACTGGGTAATTTTCTGATGGAATGCCATAGTTCATATTTATTTATTTAGTGCTTGGAGCTGAAATCAGTGTTGAACACGGACATTAACTAGCCCTACACAAGCTAAATAATACATCATACATTGTAGCTAGAAACTTTAATATAATCAATGTTTTTATATATGATACATGAATTTAAGGTTTATTTGTTTGTTCTGCTGTTTGCTTTTAACAGTATGTTGAGTTTCATAGCTATTTTTGATGATTTGCTTCTTCAGAGCATCCATAGTTATCATCTTGCTCAATAATAGCTTTAACTGACAAGTTCATTTGAATAAATCTGTGCAACTACTCCTGTGGTGAATACGTTTATCACATGAATGTATCTAGTTTGAAATATAATTTTCAAGTTGAAGCTGAAGTTACCTTCAAAACAAGTTCTAACAGCGATATGAGAGCCAGGAGGCTACAACTTGCTGAGCCTACAACTTGCTAAGGAGCTGAACATGCCGCCACTGTTGCTCTTACTGAATGTCATTGATGCAAAATTGGAAACCGCCTTCATCTTCTTTTCATGTGTTCTCCAAGCATCCCTTTGATGATGCTCATGTGAACCCCGCAGTCAAATAATGCAAATAATGTTAATGTATTACTCAGTTGAATTAAGCTTTGTTATCCACTCAATTACCTATAAAAAATTCTGCTGCTGGGGGTCAAAAGTGTGTAATTGAAATTGCTGATATATTGAGTCATGTGACAAAACTTTGAAAAACCCATGTCTTGATGTGTTTGCTTTAGTAGATATCTCTACAACACAATACATAGATGCCTTTGATGACAAACCATCAAAACTGTTATCGCTTCTCACACTATATATATATATATATATATATATATATATATATATATATATATATATACATATATATATATATATACATATATATATACATATATATATATATATATATATATATATATATACATATATATATATATATATATATATAGTCGCTGTCCAATGAAAAACATGTATCTCCACTTTTGTCCATATTTACTTTTATGCATCATTTGAACCCATCAGCTGCTGTTTACACTGTTTACATAAATGGACCAACTTAAATGGCCCAAAACTGTTTGGAAAGATGTCTGGTTCCATTAACTTCCATTCAAATTCAATATGGTTTTTGGGCTCTCCTGTAAAGTTGTGTAGTTTTTCTTTGGACAGCGACGATATATATGTTTTCTTTGTAATGTTCTAAAATGCAAATGTTACAAATAGCATTTTAATTATTATTTATTGTTATTATAATTTGTTTGTTTTGTCCCAGTATGTTAAACTAAGCAAATAAGCAGAAATTGCATGCTTAGTTTATGCATGTAAATAAAGTAATATAGATGAAAAATAATAACCCAGACTTTTCCCTTTTTACCTTCCCGCAGGTATGGCGTGGCACGATTGCTAGGATGCGTTACCGCCGGATGCGAGCTGCACTGATCATTCTGCGTGCCTACCGACGCTACAAGGTCAAATCGTACATCCGCGAGGTGAACAGGCGCTTCAAAAACGTGCGCACCATGAAGGACCACGGCAAACATGTGAAGTGGCCAACACCGCCCAAAGTTTTGCGCAGGTTTGAGGAGGCATTGAGGAACATCTACAACAGGTTAGAGAACCAGTAAACAAAGCCTGGCTCTCCCCCTCCTTCTCACACACACACATGCATGTACTCACAGTGGGCTCGATGAGAATCAACGCTCTGACGTAAAGGATGAGTTAACAGACTCTCATTCACAGTTAACTCCTACAATAGTGATAGCTGCGATAATGGGTATCTGGACAGCTCTGTGACGCATGTTTTCCTTCCCAAGGTCTGGCCTGTTGTTAACTTGACTCATTCAGACTCTCTGTGATGTCAGTCTGTGATGTCTCCCTGCCTCCATGCTAGTCAGTACTATTGTTCTGAGGACACTTGCCTCAGGCCTGTTTTTCTTAAATGCTCATCAAATCCGTCAACAGGATTCCCAGTAATGGCCAGAGGAATAGATTCAGTCATGAACCTCATCATTTATCTTTTTACAATTCTTTGATATCAAAGTGATTATAAGTTAACCGTAACGTGCAGCTAATACGTATGTTCCTTTGTGTTGCTATGTGTATGTGATGGTGTTGTAGGTGGTGGGCCTGGACCCTCATTAAAGGCCTCACCCCAGAGGAAATGTTACAGGTCAGGGCCAAAGTAGCCACGCTGGAGTGCCTGAAGGGTCAAAGGGCAGACCTTGGCCTGCAGAGAGCCTGGGAGGGCAATTACCTGGTCAGTATGAGAATTACTACCAATAAGAAAATGGCATGCAACAGTTTGGAATCCCTGATCAGAATTTCTGCTACAGTGAGTAGTTAGGTTAATACAGGATGACTGATCTCCAAAAATAATAAAGTTAAAGATAAAATATTCTTTTCAATACTGTCAGCAAGGTCAGTGTATTATTTTGGTTTTGTGCTATTGTAAAGTTGAGGGGAAAGGAACACCATGCAAAGGTTTGGGCACCTCGAGATCTGAGCTCGCAGATAACTTTTACCAAGGTCTCAGAGCTTAATTAGCATGTTGGGGGCTTTGTCCTTAGGAAAGGCCAGATGATGCAAATTTCAAATCTTCATAAATACTCTCAAACCTCGTCCCAATAATCAGCAGCTGTCTAGCACCCTGAAAATTCAAATAATTTATGGCAACAAATCAGGAATACTAGAAAGGCCAATCAGACCATCCCATTCAACTACAAAGAGCTTCAGGAAGATCTAGCAGACTCTGGATTAGGGGCCACTGTTCAGCGTGCATGGATACGACTGTCATGGAGGAGTCATCATATCAAATTTCATTTTCTGTGTCCTCCTGTAAGTTCTGTAAGCAAACATCACATCATCTGTAAAAACGCAGAGAATAAAAAATGGATTGCTTCTACAACATGGCATTGATCCTAAATACGCCATAAATGTGGACTTCCAGTGGACTTCCTCAGGATGCACAAGCTGAATGTTTGGCAAACATCAAACATCTATATATAAAATAGCACAAGACGGCCCAAAAATCTCACTGAACTAGGAGCTAGAAACCTAGCTGGCTACAAAAACTGTTTACACGCTATGATACTTGCCGAAGCGTACTGACTATGCAAACTTTTGCTCTGGGCCCTGTTTCCTTTTGTTATTTTGAAGCCGTAAAAGAGAAATAAAATATTCCTTAACTAATTAAAGAAATGTGTAATCTTTAACTTTATGACTTTTGGAAATCATTTACTCGCTTAGCTAATCACAGTAACATACATTTTGACCAGGGGTGCCCAAACTTTTGTATGCCACTGTATCAAGAAACTTAAAACAAAAGAACACACAGATGGAACCTAGGATTGAAAATGCTATACCTTTACAGAAAATGAGATCCATTGGAATTATTTATCTTTATATTTTCTTCACTATATACTATGACCCTGTATTTGTCCATAGAAGAGGGACAGTCCTGAGACAGCATCGTCCTTCACTTTGGTGTCCAGTGATCTGCAGAGGAAAGACAAGTTCATGAGAGTCCTATTCTCCTGCAATGTCCGCAAGGTATACAAATTACATTCGCTTTAAAATGGAGATATCCTTCCAGATATCATTTTGGCAAATTTCAGGCAAATGTTTAAACATGGTGCAAGTCAAGGAAAGGAAAATGTAAAATACTTTCCTGAGCACACCAGAAAGATACTGGGTTCATACTGGAATGAACATACTGGCACAATGTCTCCAGGTGCAAAAAGATCAAGTCTGCCCCACAGGCAACAGATAAATGTTGATATTAGGTATGCTCATTTTCATTTTAGAAAAGTGAAAGCAGCACTGAACATTTCAGGAGACTAAAGTTTCGCACCTACCTCAGACATCCATAAGTTTGAGTTGCATTTGGAGATGCTAGAAGTAGATAAACTAATTTTGTGATGTCTGTCAAGATGTTCTAGGCCAGTCTGTAATCAGTCAGTTTGGTTGTTGAACATAGGGTAAATCAAATAGTGTTTCGCCGTACACATAATCACATTTACTGTGCAAGAGATCAGCATTGCATTAACATTTATACATTTGCCAAACACTATCATCCAGAGGGAATTATTAACAAATTAAGAGTGACAAAATTTTTTTCAGAGGAGGCTAATATCGAATTAGAAGTCTTGCCCAGGGGCCTTTATTAGAATAGCACAGTGTGGTTACCTGAGCAAGGAACTGAACCCCTGTCTACATATGTTCGATTTAATTTACTAACTTCCAAATACACAATAAGAATACATTCAGTTTGGTCTGTAAATGCCTTTTCAGATGTGTTGGTGTCCCCACTTTTAGTATAGTTTGAAGTGACTCTTAATATCCCTTCTACAGATAAATCGTTTCAACAAGGCAGAGAACCGAGCAGTGCTGATCACTGATCGCCACCTCTACAAGATGGACCCGCTGAAACAGTACAAACCAATGAAGAGCATTCCACTCTATAATGTATGTATTTGGTATCTGTCTCTCTCTTTCTATCCGTCTCTCTCTATATATGTATATGCATGCACACGTTAAATTGAAAACTGCTGTTTTCAAATAAATTATTTAAAGTAAATTATAAAATCATAATTTGTTTTGGCTTATAGCTGCACATCTCTTGGTGAACTTGATAAATTTTTCTTAAAAGCGATTTAATAACATAGCTAAGCTTTAACATAAATTAAACAGTCAGTCATGCTTTAAGTAGTGCTTAGGTCAAGCCCCTTGCCTGGCTCCTGGATTACTCTGCACTAAATGGGCTTAGACTTAGAAAGCTCACCTTCCTACAGCAGCGATTTAATTTTCCCATTTTGGGTTCAAAGGAAGCAATCGCTCGACCCCAGACATCACTTTATCCTCTGTTATAGCAGGTAAGAAGTGGAGATGACTATAACCTGCAATCCTTATCCATCTGTGGTTTGTCTGAGTGCTGCACTGGGCCTGAGGCCATGATGCTAGCAGTGGTCTGTAATACCGGGCTGAGGGAAAGGGGGGCTTGGCTTCAGTTCACAGCACAAAAGGAGAATGTCTGCAGGCTGTGTAGTCGACCTTCTGTCCTCTAGAGAGGTCTCGGAAGAATATCAGTCAAAGAAGGAAAAGCAAGTGCAAACTGCTAGTGATTCGCAATGGTTATTCGTGTTAAATTCAGAATAAAGAAGGAGGCATTTAAATACTTTCCAGTAATCAGGAATCTAATGGTCGGGAATAATTTCATGAGATTGCACATTTAAACAACAGATTTAGCTAAAACAGCGCATGGAAGACCTGTCATACACAACATGTATCTTTCTATACAAATTGAGTTTTAGGTTATGATATATCAGATAGAGCTGTGTTCTAATTATGTTCTAATTACACAAAATTTGCCAGCATTATAACACATTCTTCAGCAGTTAAACAGTAAAATAGCACTGGATTTTGTAACCTCACAAAAACAAGAAATTGAAAACAGGCCGTTCTTGTGGCATTGTTTTCATGTATGGATTGTGTAGACAGGGGAGTGAATAATACAAAAAAGGATATCACATTATCACAGTGGTTTTGTGTTAATGTCCATTGTCCATGTTGTTCTTAATGGCATTTCCCATGTTCTTTTTAACTCTTCATTTTAACTAGCATATCCTAATGGAAAAAGCCATACCTGTTTATGAGTACAGAGAGCATGCCACTGAATCTTGCAGTTTACGAAATAAAGGATGGAGGCAAAAGAACGTTTAATGGTTCGTAAAAAAGGACCAGCCCTTGCCCAGCCAAACCTATGTTTATTTATTACTCCATTCAGGAATGGGCCTCTTGCCAGTCATACCTTCACAGTAGCAACAACCTATCTGTCAGCTTAAGCCTTTCCATCCCAGCGTTTATATTGTATTGTTAGATGGTTGAGCGTTAAGCATGTCCTGGAAAAAGGCATAGGGATATTTAAAACATCCTGATAATCCCCCCCTGCCCCCCGCAAAAACATTCCACCCTGCTCCTCAACTACGGTCCTCCCTTTCCATCCTTTCTCCTCTCTCCACTGTTGTCATGCCAACATCCCAGGAGATGGGGTTGTCATGGCGACGGGGCGGGAGGAGAGATCAGCTGACGTCTGGTATCGCTCAGGCATGTGCACAAATCTGCCTCCTCCGTGTGCTCCTTCTGCTCATACTTAGCTGTGTCTTCATCATCTTTCTTTGTCTTTCTTCTCTCTCCCTTTCTTTGTCTTTTTTCTTATTGTATTTGTCTTTTTCGTCTTCAGATGCCTTAAAAGAAGGGTCACGTGTTTCAGATGGGATGTGTGTAAACAGCACATGTGCTCATTTGTAATCACGTTTTTTGCACATGTAAACAAGCCTCTGTGTGTGTGTGTGTGTGTGTGTGTGTGTGTGTGTGCGCTGCCATTTTTTAATTACTGTACCTTACCACCCGAGGAATCAGCTACCTGAAAACTCTGTTTTCTTTGTATAGGTTTCTTCTGCATTGTTGCCATCAATTATTTGAATTTATAAGAGTGCTGGGCAGTTGCTTAGAGGTGCCCATGTCTGCTGCTTGCTGGGATGATTTGAAATTTATATCACCTGGACTTTTCTCAGGATTAATATGAATAAGCCATAGCCCTACTTTCACAATTAAGCTCTGAGACTTAAATGAGATCCTTTGTAGAGGATGTGGAGACAGATTTTACTGAACTGAAGTCGGAGCTAGATTCGCTATTTGGACGTTCATTTGACTAAAGACTAAATCTTTTGAGTGACTCTGTTGCTTAACTATCTTTATTTTTATTAACACAAGTGATTCCATTTTGTCCCTACCCATTTTGTCTTTCTGAGCTGAGACCTTTAGCTAATCTCAAAAACACCAGCCAGTAAATGGCCAGCAAACCCAGCTTTCAGCAGTATAATTATCACTTTATTAATTAAATGACAAAAAGTGTGTTTAGTGAAAGTGTACCCACTGAAACATGAACACAGTTGCTACAAAATATGTTCTTAATGTTCCGTACCGTTGTTTTATATTATGATTTATTGCTCTTTTATAAACCTAATTTTTCAAAGTTTATGAGTCTAATATATAGAAATGATTGTGGATCATGTGATGTTAAAGCAGTAGGGGCAGAATATGAGTTTGTTTTATGTAGGCAGAAATGCAGAGCCTTCTTGTTCGTAAACACACACACACACACACACACACACACACACACACGGAGTCAGCAGTTATGTAACACAGTTCCTCAAGAATAGACCAGAGAAGGGAGTGAGGGTGGCTGATCCCTATTGCCATGGCGATTTACTGCCAGAGCTGGACATGAGCAGTCTGGTTAGCAGTCCTCCTCAACATTCACTTCCCTGTAACATTTGTTCTGAATTGTCAAGCTTGTCATATCCGGAACAAGCATCATGGCCCATTACGTCTGCCACCTTTAGGTTCCAGTTTGGCCTCATAAGCTGTCCCCCACACGCATACATGAACATGTTTCAGTGTGGCCTAGTACAGACTCAGACTGGAGATTGTGTTGTTGCCATCTATAAGAGATCGGAGAAAGAAAAAGCATTAAGCTGTTTCAGCCAGTTATTCAAATCACTAGCCATACATTTCTTCTACAGGGACCTGACGGTGTATTTGTGTTTTGCTGTAGCACCACTTGAAGTTAACAGAACATAGAGCATCTCCTTAGATCATAACATGAATCTCTCAGAGCCTGGAATCTCAGGATCTCAGAAACAGCCTTTTAGCCTTATTTTAGCCTTACTGTCACTGCAGTTGCAGGTTTGCGTATTGAAACATTTTGTTATGACACCTCCACTCTTTGTTCAGTGTACCTAGAACATGCAGGTGTGTGTAAACATCCTGATGTGTCCTTGTGGAGGGCTTATTTGAAGTCAGACATAAGTAACTTTATGTAACTCCATTTTAATCTTTCTTTACAGTTTTCTAAATGTCAATCTGGCCATTGTTGCTGTACGATATTTTTGCTTGAAGCCACAGTTTGAATATATCAGCATCAGCAGGAAATTGGTGATAGCATATAAGAGTTTGCACAATGGAATGCAACACCTACTTATTTTAGATTCATTGTTATTTGACCCACAACGTTTGACTTTCTTACAGTAAACCAAACAAAAAGCAGTATGCTAACACTACATACCTACGAACCTCTGTGGTGAGCGTGCTGTCCAACCTCTCAGAATTTGAATGTGTAATAATACTGAAAAACATGGCCTCAATAGGTAAATTATTATGAACTGTAAATAAAGTCTAGTGTCTAGCTTACCTAAGTAAAATGGCATGGTTAGACTTTTTTTACAACTGATGTCATTTGAGATATATTATATTGTTTCCTTAACTTTTAGTCAAATGGAGTCATTATTAATTCTGAGATTTACACCTCTAATACGAGCAGGGCTCTTTAGGTGACGCTGAGCTGGTGTGTATGTCCTTGTATATATGTATATCCTCTCTGTATTTAGCCCCCTCTCTTTGCTCTTCTTTTCCCAGGTGACCGGGGTGAGCGTGTCCCCAGGGAAAGACCAGCTGGTCGTCTTCCACACCAAGGACAGCAGAGACCTGATTGTGTGCCTGCAGGGCATGGTGCCGGCGGGGGAGAGCCGTATTGGGGAACTGGTGGGCACCCTGCTCAGCCACTTTAAAAGGTACATACTAAAAATATTTAAAGAGGCATTTTCTCTATTTATCATTTGGATCATGATATTTAGTTTTTAGAGGTTTGTGAAAAAGCTGGAATAGACAAAATGCACCAGAGAAACAGTAGGACCACATTCTTTACCAAAAATCAAACTATATAAAAAGAATCCAGAGAAAATATAAACGAATAAACTGATGTATTGATATAAACACAATGTATCATGACATTCTGATATCATACTGCAAAGCTGTGGTAGTGCACATCATGGAGATCCAAACGCCAAATTTCCTGAACAGCCAGCGCCAATCAACCTCCCACGTCAACACTCCTCTTGCCACTCAGCTCTACTGTCATTATCCCTCTGGAGTTGACAGATGTGGCGGTGTGTCAAATTACATTTTTCTCAATGTTTCTGTTAATGTCTTTGTCTAATACAGCCCAGAATTAGGCTTCAAACATTTCCTGAATCCAGTCTGGCCTTTCCATACCATCTGATCTCAAGGTGGCACGTGACTTAAAATCGAACTTGTGAGCCCCTAAAGAGGGGCTAAGATGCACATCATCTGCCTCTCACCATGTTTAACCAGTGGATTTGAGTGTTCATCATCTGCCTCTCACCTGTGATGGCTGAATTCATGTGTCTGATTACAGTTTGAGTGAAACTGATCAATGATGGGCAATCAAGGAATGCCTAATGTACTTATCACATCAGAAAACTCTCTATATATGACACATTTGATTCATACATTTCATTATGCTTTATAAAAACCAGTTTCAAGCACCAAAACAATTTGTCCACACAAGTAAAGCTATGTTTCCACACGCAATATCAAGAATTTCTAAAATCTGATTTTGGGTGAAATTATCTCTCTACACATTACTGTAGGTCAAATAAGCCTTGGTTATAGAGAGAGCTGAGATTGTTCTGAACATGATGACATAGGAGTTATGTTTACCTAGCACCTTAAAGTACCTTTAAAGGCAAACCTAATACATACAGTATATTTAAAAATTCGAAATGAGGCCTTTTTTTTGAATTTCAAAAAAAAAAATGGAAACATGGAAATACCTTATACCCCAAGCAGTTGCTACACACCAGTTGTTATTGTTTACAGGCTCCCTATTTTCTTTTATTTTTATGATGCACTTGTTCAGTCTTCTAGGACAGCCGTTATATGTTTTGACATCATTATTTATCATAATTATAAATATGTATATATATTACAATAATTAATACATTAACATCAGTGTTGGGAGAATTGCTAAAAACCAAAGATGTTACAGAAAACTAATTACTGTATGTGTTACAAAATGTAGTGTATAACCTAGTCCAAAAAAAATACTACATTAAAGGTGATCTTATTACATAGCATCTGACTACCCACTCATTCGGGAACTGAGAAAGGCTTTGCACACAGCTTGGATGTAGTACAGCTTTGTGACAAGTTGCTGAGATTCAGCCGCCTGGTCAGCTTGGCTATGGCAATGCTAAAGGCAAAGACAACATGAGTTCATGTTGCAAAACATCAAATGGGGCATACAGAATGTAGTGCTTCTAGTAATCCTGCACATTTCTTAATGTAACTGTAATCTGACTGCTGCCTTTTTTGTAACTGCAATGAAACATAGTTACCTTTTCTGTATCCTGCTTATGTAACATAATCTGTTCCTATTACTGCTACTACTTCTGATTAATGCTTGAAATGAAGGACAGCGGGGTGCTACATAGTTCATACAAATAAACCTTCCAGCAGAATCACATTATAGTGATGATATTCATGCTGTAGAGGATCTAAACACGTGTTTAGGTAGCTGACTAACGTCAGTGCCATTGCACATAGCAACTACAGTATAACTGCTCGCAGCAAATTAAGTGATGCCACCCAAGCAACACGACAAATGCACCTGATACGTGGCAGCCTGGCAGTGATATTGGAAAAATTATAACATTCATATTAGGACATCCGGATTTACCAGGAATGACCTTGGCAAGTCATGGACATGCATGGGCGTACCGACCTCTTACAGCAAACCCACGTTCTTCTTTGTAGCTCAGCCTGCTTATTATGCAACACACTGCAGAGTATAACTAAGTGTGGTTCACCCAGATACACTAGAAACCGCTGCAAGCATCTTTTCAGCAGTTGGAATTTGCAGGAGAGCGATTATGGTAGAGTTCAACTGAGGCAGCGTGTGGAGGAGGGTGCTTTGAATTTTTTCCTGCAGGATGGGCCAGACACTCATAGTAATCTGAGCTGATGTGTGTCTGTCTGTCTGTCTGTGTGGAAGTGTGTGTGTGTGTGTGTGTGTCACTCAGAGTGATGTTAAGCCATGCAGTCAGTGGAGTGGTCAGCAGGATGGGAAATGAGGACACTTGCTGGTTTCTTTGGGTTCCTTAGAACAGAGACGTATATGATTAAACATCTTGAATGCTTTATGTTCATGTACATATTGAATAACATTGAACGCTCTCTGAATTTCTGTTGAGTAGGTTTACCCTGTGCTTGTTATTATAGGCTGTGTATTCCCTGACCTGATTAGAGAACATTAGTAAACATCATGAAGTGTGCACCTAGCATCAGCAAGCAAGTTTTCGGTTTACTATGTTTGCTGGACTGCATTATTTCCGTCTTGTGTATGAAAATAGCGCAAATGGCATTATTGGAATTTTAAAATTCCCCTTTTTTTACTGGGCAAAAATAAATAAATAAATAAATAAAATTAAATAATCTAGCATCAATATTTCAAGTCCAGTAAATGGTTGGATTAGAGTTCAGTGTATTTTAGAAGTAAGATACTTTTCTAATCACACGCAAAACTGTCATGCCCACACTGCTTCATACCTGCACTATACCAGTCTGGTCAGTCAGCATTGCCCTGAGCGCTTTGTAATTTTGAGCACAGCTTGAATTTGACCTGACACGGTTTCACGTCGTTTCCATGCTTGTGTGGAAAACATCCTTAACACCTTTGTTCTGCTCCTCCCTCAGTGGAGCCATCTATCAGTAATGATGATGATCCATGTGCTGAGCAAAAAGGCCCTAGTCAGAGGCTGCACGCTGCTCCCTGTAGAAGCATACTTAACCTTTATCTCTCCTTCACCACCCTCCACAACAGCCTCAGCCCATTTAGCAAAGCCTGCAGCCCAGACCCACAGGAGAATCAGCTACAAGCTCAGGCTCTACCTAATACACCATGTTATGCCACCGTGACCATGATATGTGTGGTTTCCTATTATGCAGTGATTGCGACGTGTAGGGTGTTCTCTAATTAAGCAGAAGTGGGATCTTTAATTCTAGAGGATCTTTAATTCTAGAGGATCTTTAATTCTAGAGGAATAATGTAATTCACTGAAATGACTGCAGCTTCTTCTAAAGCAGTTAGTTGTATGTTAACTGTGTCCTTCATGTCACATACCCGAGTCCTCGTTTTGGGCTTGAATTGGGTCTACGTTGCATATTTTTTTGATGTTTGATGCTAAGCTGGCCTGACTTTAGTGCCAGAGTGGCTTGATTCAAAAACTGTCAGCGTAATCATTTTTCATCTGCTATGAATAGGACGCTGAAACGTCCCGTCTAACCCGAATCAGCCTGAATGGCTGTGCTTTTTGTGAGTAAGCACATAACCCTCTTATCTCTGATGACGCCAAACAGTTGTCTCTGATAACCCACTCTACTCTCTACAAAGAAAGAGTGGATTATGTTTCTCTCTTACTTCGTTCCTTCTCTCTTATGCTATCTCTTTCTGTCTCGTTCTTTTTCTCTTTCTCTGTTGCATTCTGTTATCTCATTTTTCTCTTTGCCTGTCTCTCTCTCACTGTTTCTCTTGTTCTCTCTGTCACTCTCAACCTATTTCATTCTCTCTCTGTACCTCTCTATCTTTTTGTTTCTTCTCTTATTCATCTCCTCAACTTTTCTTTGCTCTTTGTGATTCTCTCACTGTCTTTCTCTCTTTTTCTGGATCTTTCTTTTGTTCAATTTCACTTTCACTCTTCTTTTCTCCCTCTCTTAAATTGTTACTCTAACTCTTTCTCCTTCTTTTGTTTTGTCTCTCATTGTCTCCTATTCTGTCCCTCTCATCCTCTCTTCTCTTGACCTGTGTCTTTCCTTCTCTTTCCCTTTTTTTTCTTTCACTCCCAATCTCACACTCTTATTGTTTTCTCTTTTCCTTTCTTAGGTTCTCTCTTTCTCTCTGCCTTTTTCTGGCTGTCTCAGTTTCTTTCTCTTTGTTCCTATTTTCTTCTTTTTTTGTGTGCCTCTATCTGTTGCTGTTGCTGTCTTATCTCTTCTAAGAGTCGCTGTTGCGCTCTCTCTCTCTCTCTCTCTCTCTCTCTCTCTCTCTCTCTCTCTCTCTCTCTCTCTCTCTCTCTCTCTCTCTCTCTATCTCTCTCTCTCTATCTCTCTATCTCTCTCTCTCTCTCTCTCTCTCTCTCTCTCTCTCTCTCTCCCTCCTTCTGGAGATAGAAATAAAATATTTACTGTTTTTCAGCAGCAGGATGTAGCTCTATATTTAGCTGGGCTTTGACATTGAGATGCACGTCTTGAAGGATGTACACGCACTCTCTCTCTCTTTCTCTCTGTCTTTCTCTCTCTCCTCTCTATCTCTTTCCCTTTGTCTCTCTCTCTCACATACACACACAGTTTTTGTTGTCTACAGAGGAAACACTGAAGTAATTTCTTCTGTCATCTCCATCAGCCTGCTTACCACACACACACACACACACACACACACACACACACACCACAGGAATACACAGCATCCACAGTCTGAGTGAAAGTAAAAACTATTCTTGTGTGCAGACTTGACTTTCAAGTTAAGGTGAAGCACTTTTATCCTTCAAAGGGGAGAAAGCGTTTCAGTTGTTCAGAGGCATTCTGGGAATCTTTTGACTGTTTTGTTTGGTTGCAGTCACTAGAGCTTCTCAAACTGTACTGTTTCCATCTGCAACTCTTTCTAAAAGAGGGAATCCCACTGCACGATGCCAGCTCTACTGGATCTGCCACCCTGCTTGTGTGAACTGTATAAATTGGGCCATCCACAAAACTTTCCGCTATCTGCTCTTCTTGTGTCTTATGCTCCGGCAGATGAATGAAAACCCATCTCCATTGATATCTGGCGCTGAAGCTAAAGGCCTGTGTGCAGTCAAAAGAATGTGCTCTCCACAGGAGATCATTAAACTCTGTGGTTTTTCTAAAGACAAAAATCATTTGTCGCTTGAATGTCTGAATGTATTCTGTAAGCTCAAAGACGGGTCAAGAAATAGTTATAAGTAACCGAATGGGAGACTAGTCAGCATCTCCAGCTAATTATGTATTGGCGTGCTGTCCGATCAGTGGCCTGATGTTGAGGGTTTGAACACTTTAGTAATTGAGAACAACAGTCATTCATTAAACAGTTCACTCTGTTGTATTACCAATATCTGACGGTTGTGTTCTGTCCCTCTCTCTCCTTGATGTTCAGTCTGACTCAGCAGAATCACATGCCATTGCACTTTATTGATCTCCACTCAGGCCTTCACATTGGCGTAAAAGGCCTAAGTAAGAATAGACCTCATACATGCTTTCAGGTTGTGATTCTCCTGTTCAGCTCCTTCTGATCTTGGTCAAACTCTTTCTAAGCTGTGCACCCTTTAGTCTTTGTTTCCCATGGGATTTAGGGAGACTGTGGTGGGTGGACCTTGCTCAGGAGTCCAGGGGCCTGCTTCCCCATATTTTAGTGGATAACTGCAGTGGGCATTGTGAAGTTAACATTACTTACCTCATCTCTTGTAAATGAATCAGTGACATTTAAAGCTTAAAAGAGACATGCTGTTAGTTTTATCTGATGCACGTAACAGACCGTAACATATGTCTTTATTACCATACTGTTTTGCAAAAGACTTAGAACAAAAAACTTGGTTAAACTACAGTCATTAACACTGTGTCACCTGTTGTAAATCAAAACATGATTGGTTGATTCTACTCTCGTCCTGTTTATGTTGGTTGTTGTGGTGTTTTCAAGTGGTCTCAGTAGGAAGCCTACTGTCACCTGAAGCTGTCAGGAAGCACCACATTTGAAGTGATGATGATGAAGTAAAAATTGAAATTCAGTAGTGCTGTGTTGAGTAGTGCTGTGTTGAGGTCAGTGTAGGTTGAATTGGCTGATTTGTGATGTCAATGCTTGTGTTTGACTTTGGTAGCTTGCTTCTGACATGTAAGGATTGCTGTACAGCTCCAGAAGGCCAAAGCCATAGGAGAGATCACTTTATCAGCATGGGTACCATATCTGTTTAGACAATTGCATGTTTCAAGCTTTTAACCCTTTTTGCTTTCAGTCACGAGCATAATGACTCTATCAGACAAACAAATTTCTTTTTATCTTTCTTTCTCTGAAGGAATAGAAGGTTCTGGGAGTTTGTGGTGTGTTGTTGCCTGACAGGCAGCATTAAAGCACACCACCCAGTCCCCTCACTGTGCAGAAATGATGGAGAGAGGCCATGAAGGCTCTGACCTGTGAAACAGTAGAGCTCACCATGTGTGTGTTGAGTGGGGGTTGTTTGTGTGTGGATCTGTGCTGTAGACTTGCTTTGTAAAAAAGTTCCTGGGGTGCTCCTGTCTGTATTTTTCCTTTGTTTCTGTTGTCCAGTCTTTTTCAGTGACTGATTCAGTAGTACTATTCAACAGCATGAATATCTAACCCTACAGTTTGATTTAGTCTGGATTCCTAAGGTAAATAATTGATGCATTGTGACTTTTCACTTTAAATTGGCCGGAAAAGAATCTTTCTATTTAATAAAAATAAGAAAGTACTTTATTGTAGAGCATTGCAATTAATTATTACCAATTAACTAACATTCCTATATTGATGCTGCTGAATTGCCACCATCAGATCAATGCAAATTTACCTCCATAGTCCTACAGTGTTTCACATCTACAGGTCTGAACAAAGTCGGTTATATGAGCTGCTGTTCATGTTGCTCTCATCTCTGTGTGCCAGGGAATATGTGCCATCACTGTGCTGGCCACAGTTCAGGTCTCCTTCAGCAAGGTCATCCTTTTTGCTCAAGCCCAGTTACAGACTCTAAGGAGTCATGCTCCTTCTCCCCTTTTTCTTCTTTCTCCCCCTTGTGCTCTATCTCTTTCTCTTGACACCCCTCCCCCTGTTTCTTTCTCTCTCCGTCTCCTTCTGTGGTTTCTTCCTCTTGCCTTTACACCCCCTCCTCCTCTCTTGCACTCGCTTACCCCTCCTCCCCCTCTCTGCTGCAGATGCAGTTCCCATAGCAACCAGTCAATCCATGCTCATCTGATATTTAGTCCATTAGTGAGCCATCCAGGCAAAGAATGCTAATGAACATCTCCTGTGTGAGAGGGTAAGAGAGAGACGAGAGATAAGAATCATTCTTTAAATAGAAAGCTAATTGTTTGACCGGAAGGTAAATACAGGTTTGAAGTGTGGCTGTGATGTATGTTGAAATGTTATGCTCTTATGCTGTATAGTGTAGGAGTCCAGGTCTCTGAATGGACCTCTGAATCCTGAAACTTTACAGCAGAATGATCTTCATTTGGATGAACATCACTAACATGTGATTTTGTAAACATTTGTATTTGTCTATTTATAATAAATAGAAATATAGATGATGCGATTTTCAATAACACATATAAAGGTGTTAATATATTACACTGATGATAAAAAAGTTCTTTTTTTTATTTACCAATATCTTGTAGTTCTGTCTCTTATTAATTCATTTCTGAGCCCTTAATGTAACATGTATCATTCCTCATCAAAATGGGTAATTCCAGTTATTTTATGGTACAGCAGTTATGCCTTATTGATGAGAACAATAAGAACACAAACTCCTTCATAGGTCTATGAAATGGCTCCTACTCATTTACTGGATATTGTTTTAGTCAGAGGCACAAATACACCACATATGCTCATAAGATTGGAAAAAGAATAGCTGCACAAATAGTTGAACCCAGAAAGAAGCAATAGGAATGAATCTTTGTGGGTATGTTTGAAATCATGAGACAGGCAAATGACTCAAGTTTCAGGCTCGACTGCGCATGTGACATACACTGGCCTTATCTGTCAGCACCTGACTGACCCACCAGTCATGATTGCAGATATTTAGAGAGCAGTGATGCCCTCCATGGCTCATCGTGTAAGTGCCAGCACCATCGGCGGACCACCATACTGAGAGACGCTACTTCTATATGTGTAGCTCAACATATATTGCCCATGTCAGTCTAAATGTATTATCATGTATTGGTCCAGGTAACCTTTATCTTTCTTCCTATTCTTTTGATGATGACTGTGCATGCTGTATGCCTTATGTAAAGACGTAGATAATTCACAAAGGCAATATTAACTGAGATTTAATTTCTGAACAGTTAAGCATGATTACGTCCTCCATTGTTTTTTTGTTAATTTCTGGTTACATATTTATTTATCCAACTCAGGGATGTCTAGAAGACACTTGACAGACATTTTACCTAACACTGTTTTCAAATATGAATTACTCAGACGCCATGAACTATAAAATCTTTAATAATGAATATTATTAGTAGTAAATGTAACATGGTTTGTAATAAGAAGCATAATGTTTACATTTCAATTGACAGTGTAATCTTGGGGGCTGTTAGAGAGCACTGGCATACTCTCTGAATGTGAGTGAAGTGTGGATGTTATCTCATTCACTTCTGACTTCTAACATACTGTATCTTCCACTCTGTCTGGAATGAAGCCACAAAGGCAGCTTCAAATATGATAATAACTACATTAGTTATAGTGTAATGACAAGCTATGCTTGCTAAGAATGCAGTGTTCATGTTGTGTCAGGTTTCATCTAAATAGTTCCTCCTGCACACAGAGCTTGAGTTTTGCACCTAGACTGATTGTACATGTTTATGTTTGGTAACCAAAACCTAATCCCATCAGATGTAAATATTGCGCCCACGGAACAACAGGGAAAGGATCGATTTTAAATATGTAATGAGGCGTATACAGCCAGTACTTTGAGATTCATTTGGATCCCTGTTCATTGTTATTATCCCTGATTATTGTTATTTACTGTTTGTACTGTGTTCTTAAAGTCTTCAAAACTAATTGAACAATATTTTTTTCTTATGATCAAGCTGATTCAGTTCAACATTTTCCAGTGCATCTCATAACACAACTAAACATAGAAGCCCTTTACCACATGTAGCTGTTATCAACTAAATCAACACCTAGAACACGGGGAACAAGTGCGAAAGCAGAAGTGTTTAGAATATGTGAGATATTCATTATATTCCGTTACATTCTCAGCCCCTTGTGTGCTCGTGCGTGTGTGTGTGTAAACCTGCTACATTCACTCATGCATACTGGTTATTAGCTGGTTTGTTTTTTCTTTCTTTTGTTTTTTTCTTTTCTTTCTCCATTAAGCTTGATTTCCACTGGGCTGGACGCATGTGGGTACTTTGTCACTTTCCGCTAGTGCTGTGAGAGCCTGAGGGGTATAGTGGGGTCAGTTGGGTTGTTAGTAGATGGATTGATGCAGTGGGCTCAACTTAGTGTGTATGCGTGTGCCAGAGTGTGAATCTGACCTACTTTCACCAGCCCTGCATTGCTGCGCCTCTCCCTCTCTCTCTCTCTCTCTCTCTCTCTCTCTCTCTCTCTCTCTCTCTCTCTCTCTCTCTCTCTCTCTCTCTCTCTCTCTCTCTCTCTCTCTCTCTCTCTCTCTCTCTCTCTCTCTCTCTCTCTAGTTTTTTTTTGTTCACTTGCTTCTGCTTACTCTCTGCATGCAAACCAGCCAGAGAGAGATAGACAGTGCTGGAAGCTCACTAAGCTTTAGCCCCTTCAGGGCATGCATCTTCCTCCTAGTGTGCATGTCTGTCTAATTTACAGTGGCACAATTCACAGGACAACTGTAGTACAGCACTGTAGTTTCCTACACTCGTTTACTATTGAGGTCCTTTTAAAATGATATTAGTAAATTTCTCAAACTAATGCTACATTTTATTGTAATTAATTCTTGTAAGTATGTAACTGCATGTACATACTGTTATCAAAACATATATTATGCTCTTATGTTGAGCAACATGTTGTTAAGTCAACATGTTGTAGAATCCAAACCCGTATCAAGTCCAGGGAGCCAGGGGTCTGTAGCTTCAATCTGTTTACAAAAACATGAAGTTCATTAAGTAACACGTTATATATCCATATACTCTTTTTGTTCAAATACAGTTCCAAGTAGATTTAGAAATCCCAGCTTTCTGTCTGCATAGGCGTTTCACAAACTTTTCTGGAATCGTGTTTGTATTTTTGCTGTTCTTTAGAACATGTGAACATTAGGCAGCGTTTGGGACAGATGTCCCAGTTTATTTTTCTTAACATGTAGAACACACATTATTCTCTTATGTTGGCAGCGTGTGGATGCTGTTACCAAGCGACCTACTTTAGTTCACTTTGTTGTGTTGAAGGTTATGTAGAACATCCATTATCTTATGGTGTTAGTTGGACTTAATGTAGCTACTGCTACCAGGTGGTGTTAATGGTGCTTCCACAGATGTACAAGTTACGCTCCAGTGCATCTCCATATCATGACAGACCCTCGCTTCTGAACTTTACACTATACAATCTGGATGGTCTTTTTCTTCTTTGACCTGGAGAGCACAACATCAATTATTTTTTAAACAGTCTGGTTTGTTAGACCACAGGACATTTTCCACTGTGCATCAGCCCATTTCTTCGGAGTTAGAGAAGTCAACAGCGTTTCTGGATGCCGTTGACATATGGCTTACACTTTTCATAATTCAGTCTTAATATGGATTGAACAGTGTTTGTTGAGATAGCTTTGTCAGAGTATCCCTGAGCTTATGAGATAAAATGCTTCACAGAACAAGTCCATTTTTATGCAGTGCTTTCTGAGAACATTGGAAAATTATTTGTGGTTTTTGGATACTTCTGGATCTTATCATATTTTGACGTTAGGTACTGTAGAGGGAGAAGTAGCCTACCCAATACAAAGTAATCACTCACTGTGGAGCCGTTGGGCTATTACTGATATTTTTTGGCATCTCAACCCATAAAAGGACATGAAGCTCTTATGTTAGTCAGGCTGCATGTTACTACTGTTATCAGGTGACCTACTTTGTTTTACATTCTGCTGAGCATTATGGACGACACACTTTATGTTAACATTAGGCAACATGTGTTACCAGGTGACCAACTGCTCTCAACCTAATGTTGACCATTATGTGGAACAGCCATTATGTTCTTAGCTTAGTTTGACTGGATGTAGATACTGTTATCAAGTAATGTACATAATGCTGTTATTATATATATATATATATATATATATATATATATATATATATATATATATATATATATAAAGCAGTAGGATACATGTGACTTCTATCACCTGACCTACTTTACTTCACCCCTTGTCATCTAGAACATGCACTGTGTAATATTTCATGTTAATATTAGGCTGCATGTGGACACTAATGTTAAAGCACTTTGTTTTACATTTTGTTGCGCTTCAAGTAATTTAGAGTTTTCCTGCTGGGATAAGCTTAATACCAGTACTAGGTATCACATGAGTATCATGTCTGTTTCAGAGCTGATTCACTAAGCTCATTAATTTACTGTGAATTAAAATTATTCATGCATCTCCCTAATCTCAACCAAGCATCTCATTCTCTCTCTCCAAAAACTCAGTATCCCACAAACACTGGCACTAATTGCTACCCATCTGCTCTCTGTTTTTGCTTTCTACCCCAGCCAGTCTGCTTTGTCTTTCAGCATCCTTCCTTCCTCATTCCTACATTCTTGCCCACACTTTGTGATCTACATGCAGCCCAAGCAACTGCCCACTAATCGATAGGGAACCTCTTCAGAGTCAGTGCATTGTGTGCTCTGACGTGCACACATTAGCAAACGGATATTAGAATGTATTGAGAGGTCGGTCATGGGTGAATTCTGCAGACTGCAAATGAAGAGATAATATGGATGCTCCTCTCTCCTCTCTAGCATGCTCTGTGATTTTTGCATTAACATTATTGATTTCTCTGATGCTGTCCAGCTTCAAACAAGTCACATCTTTACTTCACAACTTTAAAGGCACTTCTTGTGAAATGAAATGTATTTTTATGTGACAAAGTTAATGAATGTCATTATGACTGCTCAGAGCCCATGAGAAAATCCCTTTGGGAAGCAAAGGCATCTCAATTCGAGCCTGCCGAGAGGATTACAATGGCGAGAGGATGGAGGATGTGTGCTCTTTTTCAGGAGGCATCTGTCTCATTGTGTTTGGAACATTTGGGAACAGATTGTCTCGTGCGAGACTGTGAATAGCTAGTGTCCCTGAGCACGATGAGAGGGAAAAGATTCCGCTTCATCTAAAGCCACTCATAAGAGCACCACCATCTGCATCACTTCCAGTGCATCTGTTCACTCGATCAGGTCAAAACTCTTCAGTGTGTTATATCCGGTTTAATGTAGAGCCGTTTTCTCTCCAAACCAATTGTAGTCAATAAGACAGAATGTGTTTGGTGTCCGACGTTTGCCCCTTCAGTTTTGACCTGGAGCTATGAAGCATCTGTACAGTGCGTGCAGAAAATATTTGGACATTTTTACCATGCTTAGAAATGTATATATTAATTTAATTGTTCAAGTCAAGTGGCATTTACGTGAAACAGTTCTGAGACTATAGTTCTGACTTTAATTTCCCATTTGGGGAAGGTTTCTTTGACAAGGCAACTGATGTTTACGCAGTTTCTTATCAGACTTCTGCAGGCTTGCATATGCCATGTCTTGGTATACTTTTGATCCCATCAATGAACACATACTCACTGCCACCACTGTAAGACAAACAGCCCTAGACTTTAATGCTTCCATTTCTCCCAATTCTTTCTCTGGTGTTCTTCACACGAAGAGTCAACCATCAGTATTTGGACACTTTAGCTGTTTAATTATTTAAATTTCATTAAAGTTTACCAGTAGTTACACTCTTAAGGCGATTAAATACAAGTTGAGGCCACTGTAGCTTATAAATAATAGAAGCTTATAGTGTAGTCAGCATTGCTGACCTAAATCAGAAGTAATCTTGTGACCTCAAGTAGAAGTGCTTATGCAGTTTCTGACAGTGGATGGCCTTTGGTTACTTACATTAAGGGACAAAAGTAGGCCTCTCTTTATTTTAATATCTGATCTGTACAAGTTTAATTTATTAGCAAATTTCAAGCGTGTGAAATATTCAGGTCTCAGCAGTGTTAGGATTAGTACCAGGGTTAGATTTAGGACCAGGATCAGGATGGTGTTTAGGCTTTGGGTAGAAGTCAGTTGTGAGTTAGGGAAAGTGAGGGTACTGTTCACATTGTGTAAAACTTCCATGACAAATAGACAAGTAGATGCATGATAAATAGCATAATCCTGAATTATGTTGTGTAGTGGAGCTCTTGTTTTAGAGACACAAGGTTTTAGTTTGATAGCACCCAATCAGGGCCCTAGTGTTTTCTACCAATCTGTCATTTTTCTCTTTCTTCTCACTTTTTTTTGTCTTTCACGCTTATCATCCTTCTCAACTATTTTTGTGTCTTTCTCTCGCATCCCCTTTCTCTCTCTCACTTTCTCTGTTTCAGTCTGTTTCTGTTTCCGTCCCTCTTTCGTCCTTCTTTGGGTTTATCGCTTGCTCTCTTGTCGTTCACTCCCTCTTTCGCTGTTATTTGTCTTCATCTTTTTTTCTTGTTTATTTTGCTTTCCTTCACTCTCACTTTACCTGTAATTCTCAATAGCTTTACTTTCTTTAGCACTGTATATCTATCTGTCTTTCATTCTGTCTCCATCTGCCTTTCTCTCCTTCTCTCTTCTCTTTCAGTCTCTTTCTGTTTCTTTTTCCTCTTCTCTCTCTTTCTCTCTCCTGCTCTTTTTTCCCTCTCTCGCTTTCTCACTCTGTTTCTTTCTCTCTCCCCTGCATCATTCTCATTCGTTCCTCCTCCTCTCTCTGGGAAGGGGTATGTCTTTGATCAATACTTTTTTTGCTGTTAAGCCTTTTTTCCCTGCGCCTCTAAATGACCTACTTGTTAATCTCCTTCAGAGCATTGCTCTCTCTCTCCCTCTCCCTCTCTCTCTCACTGTCTAAAAAGAGAACGAGAGGCAGCAGAAGAAGTCTGCAGCAGATTTGCTGCACTCGTACAGCTCGGGAAGATACTGGAAACAAAGAATGGGTTCTGTGTGGATTTAATAAATAATAGCTCTGTTTCAGACAGAGCGAGCTGCAGCATCAGGACAGAGCGCTTTTCTCTCTCAGCACTGCTCTTAGGACTTTACATAATCCATAATCAAAGCTGATTCCTTTGAACCTTATGTTCCCCGTGATGGATTTAACACCCTGTTCCATTCAGGGCCAAAAGCAAAGCATACAGAATCAGTCCATTTCAATACATTTTACTTATATATCAATTATATTTACCTTCTAATGTAACTTATTCTATAATATATGTGTGTAATATACAACATAGATAACTTTAATCTGCACTTTCACTTTATTATATAATCCTGTAAACCATTTCTACTAAGACATGTGTTCTATGGATTATACTGTACATATGGATTCATCATACTAATAACATCAAACATTTCGATTGATTTGAGTATTTAAAGTTGGGAATTTGAGCATAGTAAAATACAGTATAATATAAAAGCATTCTATAAAACCATAATCATGAAAATGGAGCCATTATCAAAATGTATTGACTTTCACTTGCCTAAATTGAATTGTTGGCAGCACAGTAAGCATTACTTTACCCTTAGCCAGAACAGACAGTTTCCAGAGTTCAAAATCATCTGGAACGCTCAGCTTTACTGTAACGCACCATATGAAGCACAAGTCAAAGACCACGCTTCTTTCATTCAAAGATTTGAATGAAAGAAAGTGTGGTCTTTGGCTTGTGAAGAACTCTGGTGTGGACAGTCCTGTTCTGAGAACACAAGTGGTTTGTTTTTTGCCCATTTGTATTTTTTTTTTTTTTTCAGTTTTCTTTTATTCTGCACATCCTTTCAGACCCATATCATTGTTGTCTTCTCACAGTAAATCAGTAGACAGAAACTCATTTAGACTGTTGAAGATGAAAGCGTCTGTTTATCAGATGGTGACCGTTTGGTGGTCTAGCTGGTCCTGCACAGTTGTTAGCAGTTTCATGTTCTCTTGTATCCCTGTAACTTTTAGTAATATTTTTAAACGCTTTTAGAAAAATAATCTTTTTCACTCTTTTTACTTTGACCTTCCCCCTATATACACACGCTGGCCATCTTATTTCTGACCTTTGTAGATATTGTCTTACATTAGTTGTATTACAGGTCTTTTATTGTAAGAAACTGATTGTAAGAACAGACACATTCATTTATACACTCAAAAGAAATAGTTGCACAAATAACTGCACCCAGAAGGAACTAACTGACAAGAATGAAACTGTTTGGCAATTTGTCATCGTAAGACATGTGAATGGTTCAAGTTCCATGCTCGGCTACGCATGTGATGTGAGCATGGGCGGGCCTTATAAATATACCTGACTGACCCAGCAGCCACGATTGTGGACATTCAGCATGCAGTGATTCTCGTTAGCGCCAGCACTATGAGCAAACAGCTGCATGACCCAAGAGTACATGCAAACCAACTGACCTTAACACCACATCAGCATTACCAGTGGCTTTCTAGTTTGTGTTTCTCTGGTAAAGTATTTCAGAATCTTTAAAAGATATGAGCATGAGCTGTTGCTCTTTTTTAATCTGCACAATTCATATTTTATTGAATTGCTAAAATGCCCTAATAATAACAGCCCCTATATGTATTTGTTATAATATAAGAATATCTGTATGCTAATCCCCCTTTGCTGTATAGCAGAGTTTATTATTAGAAACCTCAGAGGTGGTTCCATTTCTGCTTCAGAAAGAGGGAGCACAGAGTGAGAGAAAGGGAGCAGAGGCAGAGAGAGAGAGACATAGAGGGGGAGGGGGGAATAGAGGAGATGGAGCAGAGAGAGAGGGAGAAGCAGAGGAGTCGAGGGGAGCCGACCTGTGCACGTGAGCAGTCCTGAAGCCATGTGAGGAACAGGGGGAGAGCGAAAGAGTGTGAATTCTAAGAAAGCTCATTGTTCTCTGTGCTGGTAGACAGGGGGTCTGTGTGGTGGGCTAAAACGAAGAATGCTCCCCAAATCCCAGTAAGCATCATGTGTAGTTCTCTCTGATGTTGTGGGGGCTAGTTGGCCTGAAGCGTGTCTGCTATATTTGGAGAGCAGAGTGGTGCTGTGTGTTAGACACACATTTATCTTCTCTGGGTGTCTTTTCTCTTCTCTCCACCCCCACCCCCCTCCTCCTCCAATAAGTCCTTTGATCCTGGACTTCCTCTGATAGGGTGCAGATACACACCTGTAGACGACTGCACTTACACCCACAGGCACACTCTGGCTGGGTTGATCAGAAGAGGCTGGTGTTTTTATAGGTCTCTGAAGCACAGTAGCATCTGCTGGTGTGTTGCTGAAAGATGAAGGCAGGAATGTAACACAGGAGGTCACCTCTCTCTCCCTCTCTCTATTTTATCAAACAAATCCTGCAGAGTGCATCCTTCTGTCTATTTATCTGTCCGTCTATCTATCGGGTCATCTTAATCCGTCCATCCTTACATCCATCCGTCTGTTTTTACTGTGTGTTTGTGTACTGTGTGTATGCTGTTGTGTGTCTGTTTCTTTCTGTTTTCATTTCCTCTTTTGTCTCTGTCTATCTTTTATTGTTTCTCGCTATCCATCCCTTAATCAATCCATCCACTCATCAGTCTATCCATCTTTTTCTTTATTTCTGTGTTTTATTATATAATGTATATATTTCTTATATTCACTGATATCATTCTATCAATCTGCCTCTGCCTCTGTGCAGATCTTTCTGTCTCTCTGTCTTTGTTTTTCATTGTCTATCCATGGAATCCATCATTCCATTATCTATCTATCTATCTATCTATCTATCTATCTATCTATCTATCTATCTATCTATCTATCTATCTATCTATCTATCTATCTGTCTGTCTGTCTGTCCTCATTTGGATTATCTCTTTCTCATCTGTTTCATTTTGTATCTCTTTTAATCTACCCTTCTCATAGTCTGTCTTTCTATAAAGTTTTATCTGTTTATCTTCCTGTCTGGCTTTCCATCCATCCATCCGTTCATCCATCCATCCACCCACCCACCCATCCGTCTTTTTGCTTGACCATCTGTCTATCTATCTGTCTGTCTACATGTCTATCTCTCTCTCTATCTAGCTCTGTGTCTGTCTGTCTCTCTGTCTGAGAGATTTTCCAGCTGGAAAGAATTGATTTAGTTATTGGTCTCGTTTTGAGTTCTGGCCCAGAGGAAGTGGCTCTTCAGTGGACAGTGCACAGTCCCCCTTCCTCTGTTTGCAGATGTCCTGGTTCTGTTTGAAGAGATCTAACTTGTTTCCGTTATCATCATTAATTATGAAAATTGACATAATTGGCATTAAATGTAACATCACTCTCTAAGGAGTTAGCAGTAACGTGTCGTTTTAGACAATTCTAATTATTATTAATACATAGCAATACTGTAAGCAATACTGTCTCACCTCACAACAGTTTGAGCAAAATGTTCTGTGTATTATACATTTCACTATTTCACAACTAAAGTATTTTGTTATGATTCACTGTAAAGCGGCAGTGGATACACAAATGTGACTCGAGGATCTATTTACACATTCGGGAAATGAAATTAGAGAATTTAATTTGGCTAAAAATAAGGGTGTACTTTACTGAACATTACCATAAAAGCCTTTAACTGATTAAAGCATTCGAAAATCGATGCCGATGAAGTGCCACTTCCAGGACAGTGCATTGTGAGGCATCACTGAGGCAGTTTACACCCTTAGTAAACATCAAGTCATTTAGCCAAGAACTCCACGGGCTGCACTCCAAATCTAAGCACCCGTTTTGTTTTACTCGTCCGTTTATTGCTACTCTATTGACATAAGCTGCTGATCATCCTGCTTCTGGTTTAATATGATGACACTGTAAAGCTAAGCTGAGCGCATAGGCTCCTAGACAGCCAGATTAAACTCTAATGGCAATGAGCAAATGATGGATGGGGCTTACATAAGCATTTCTTTCCTTTCTGTGAACTGTATAATTTTGGAATCAGAAAGCCTCTAAAGTGCATCATTTACTCACATAAGTAATACTTGGCTGGAACAAAGAGCTCAGCTTACTGTAGGCTATTACAGTGTTCCATTGCTCTTTCCGGCCCTCTAGCATTGATCCCGTGTGAGGTAAGATATGGAAGGAGGAGCGGGGAAAGATGGATGTTGGAGGAGACAGTTATCAGATAATAGCATCCTATTGGCTGACGAGGGGACCATAACACAGGGAAGAGTTTATTGGGTTGCCATAGAGATGCTGTGTGCAGCAGCCAGGCTCGTGTAGTAACTTATAGAGATGTGTGTGGGATGGCAGCTTTATTGTTTTGAGGGTTTCTTTCATCAGGGTAGGTTCTTACGTAAGCTTCCCTGTGAAGGTCACTCCTCTAAATCACTGCCTCAAATTAGCAGATTATTGAGTTGTCATGTTCTTTTGCCTCGCTGGATGCTCTCATACAAGGAGATCGCTATAGAGTTTTTATTTTAGCTGCTTTCTATAGCAGCGCTGGTCCAAAATAGTCTCACTGTGTGCGTGATCAGTGAGGCGTCTGTATAGCACCATTTTGTTCACACTGGCGCTGTAGTTCTGGCTATGTATGCAGGACTTAAGTGGTTCTATTTCTTACCTTTTATGTACTCTGTTAGTAACAGGGTTTCTCAACTCTGATAAAAATACTTGCATGTATCATATTATGTACAGAACATTGTCTAACTGAAAATCAATAGAATTTGTAAGTAAACATGAGGAGAATATATTTAATTTAAACAATATATCAGGAGACGGAATGTTCAGCAACATATTTATCATAGTATATACATACAATAATTCAATAAATATTGATATAGACGCATGAAACAGTCTGTGCTACTGTAATTTTTATTTCATTAACAATGTTTCAGTTGTTGTTACTGATTGGCAGTTGTCGTCATATAATTTCTTCTATTTATATGTTTACTCAAAGTGAACTTTTTTAAATGAAGGTACAAATGTTTTAGAATTATTTTGGTTTATGTTACTGTACAGTTCACTGCTACTCTCAAATGATACTCTAACGTGAGTAGTGTTTATGATATGTAGTTTTTAAGTTTAGTGGGTGAGTATCCTAAAAGGATTTTACTAAAAGTGTCTACTGCTTTTACAAAACAGATCTGAATATAGATGCTCATTAGAATAGAATACAGAATTTCAGTGTTCTAAATGTATATTCCAAATAATTGTATTCTATCACATATCAAACCTGTTGAGAATGTTTAAAGAATGTTTTAAAATTGGCAAAAGCATTTAGCATTCCTTTTGTTATTGTGGAAAAGTTGGTTTTATGGTGGACGTTGACTGGATGTTATCCTTGCTTCCTCAATTTCTTATAAAACAAACATGGAGAAATGATCAGATCTACAGTTTCCCAAACCGTAGATGGGCAGATGTCTACCAACGTAAAGGGCAAATTTCAACCAACTATATTTACTAAAATATGCATTACATTTCACTAAACATGCTATGCTTAAGTCAATAAGGGACTTTCGAAACACTGCATAACATATTTACCATGTGCTCAGCTAAAAGAGGGCAACATCACATCATTTCACTAGTACAGAGAGAGCCTTCCTTTAAGCCTACCACATATCTCAGCTCAAGGAAGCCACTCTGTGTACAAGAAGTGGTTTTAATGCAGTTTTGCCCTCTTTTAGCTAATGCATTGGGAAATAAATCTTATTGATTGTTGATTATTGAGTTCAAGGAGGCTTTACCAAAGTCTCAATGTGTTGCTGATGATATAACAGACAGAGGAGTTTGATGAGAAGTGCTGAATGACTCCCAAGTAACTCGTCAAGTATTTGGGATATGTTTCTGCCCATTCAGCTTAAAGCTGAAGGTGGAATGTGCAATAATTTAAGTTTTAAGTCCATGCAATTGACGTTTTCTGTCCATGCTGTGAATTGCATATGCCACATATGATTTTTTTTTTCACATAATGAATTTAATTATTTGAAAGAATGGTGTAAAGTGTCCTTTTGCTCAAGAACACCCAGCGTGACTTGCTAAAGTGGTCAATGGCCCAGAGTGTACGGCCTGCCTTTCACCAGTGAGACCTTTATAGTTCGTCAAAGAACAGCTCATACAAAAAGCTCAGTTGTGTTCTAATATAATCCCTAACCACCTTTCTTTCTCTGTCTGTCTCTAGTGAGAGGAGGAAGCTCCAGGTGAACATTGTAAGTCCCATTCAGTGCAGTATGAATGGGAGGAAGTGTACTGTTGTTGTGGAGACCAGGATCAACCAGTCCCAGCCTGACTTTACCAAGAGTCGATCGGGCTACATCCTAGCAGTGCCAGGAAACTGAAAGGACAAGGATGAAGAAGGCAAAGCGTCTCCTGTGATCATCAGGATGTGATTCTGCTGAATCTCAACATTTAATACATAACAAACTTGCCTTGAGCTAGGCAGCATTGTTTTGTTTTTTTTGTTTTTTTTTTACCTACAGGATATCTGATGCGTAAACTCATTAGAAGGAATGTCCCTGTATTTTACATTTCCATTCAACATGAGATACTTAATCATAAAGCATGAGTTTATTCATCCAAAAAAATAATAATTGAATGAGGTTGAATTGCACCTAGTTCCCAAAAAGCATCAATAAGATTGTTGTGATATTTATCTATGATTTCAGCCAAATAAGGGGAAAACTTTGAATGCAATATTTAGGGAAAACATGCAATATGCAGGGCTTAGAAATATCAAATTAATATTTTGATATGCTGGTAAGAGTTTCGTGATATTTAAAGAGAATATTTTTGTTTTTGATATAGCGTTCGTTTGGGATGAAGTATGGCTATGATTTTGGCTTTATGTATATCACAGCTCATAGTGGCCATATAGCAGACGCTAAGACTTGTTCAGTACAGGTTTTGTAGAGGGATATGTTGAGCATATCCGTACACGTGCTAACTGCTCAGAGAGGAGCATTAAAATCTCTCGTAATTTAAAACTATTGTTTTGTTATGCATATTTTCAGTTATGCAACTTACAGATCTTCTACACTTGTACATGTATTGTTTATATACAGGTAACAGCTATACAGTCGCTTATTACATATTAATGAGACCGGATACTTTCAAAAAACAATGAGCCAGTCAGGATAAGTGGCCCGCTAGAGATGACTGAAACACTATGAGGACATGCTCTCTATCAAATAACAAAGCCACAATATTTTCCGTTATTGAACCTGCCCTCAATAGTTTGCTTGCCCCGTCCTGTTTTGACTGTGCATTAGTAAGAAGGCAAGATGACACATATAAAGAGTAAAACCGGACTCATATTTACAACGACTGACACTGTTTCATCATAACAATGTTATAACCTGTCATAAGCAGTTATAAACTGAGCACAGGAACTGAATTGTTCTTTTAAGCCAAATGTAGGACAGTACTTGTTTTCCACCAGAGCCTACATGCAGAATACTGTGTGCACTATGTTGACTTCTAAATGAGTCAGCTTTCACACCACATACAGTACTGCACAAACGTCAGAGCCCATCCTATTATTTTTTTTATTTCCATGTTTGAGAAGAATAAATACTTCACTTACAAATAGAGAGGGGAATGTCAAAAGAAAACCAATTGAATAAAAACGAGTTTTCCAAAGCTAGCATTTCAAAAGACAAAGGGAAAAGAGACCCCTAACAGCCGTGCCAGACCTGGTAGACAACCAAAATGGTACTTCATAGCTTTTATTTTTATAGAGAGAGGATCAAAGGACAGGAAAATCAAGTTTCAAGCATTCATAGCTGTTTCTGTCCATTCTTCCACTGTGAGAAGAAAACTCAACACTATGAATCTAAAGGAATATGTAGCTATCCAGAAGATATTGCTGAGAAAAGGAAAAAATAAGAAATCCAACAAAGCAGCTGCTGGTGTTCTCAGAATAGTGGACTGTCCACCGCAGAATCTAGACCTCGTTGAGTGTGTTTGGGATTACTTGGCTCGTAAGATGTAGAAGATGCAACCAGCTATAATATAGGGTTTCCACTGATCTCCATGTTGAGATGATATAGCTTACAGTTTATGGCCATTTTGACTGGAAATCAAAATAAAAGGGTGGTCTCTGAGTCTTGTAATGTATTGTATATGATCTCTAAAGATGATTACCAATCATCAGAAATAACATCACTGACATAACATGAATGTCATTTTTGCTTGCTAATGTGTAGTAGTGACGGTAAGAAAGAGAGAGACCAATAGCCTTCTTCACTCATATTAACAAAGTCGGGATTTCGCGCTTTTAAGTGGAAACTCCCAGAGTGCCTGGCCCACTTTTAAAGAGAGATTCACTGAGAGAAGAAGCAAGTGGCACTGAACAAATTGGCTGCTGGTCTTCGTTCCTTTTGTAAATGGATTTTATAATTACTGTTCCATTGTAATCTTCTTACCAGGGGTTTGGGAGAATATCAAAAATCAAACTTCCATCAGTGCACTACAACCATAGTGTTGGCCAAATTGATTGCTGGCTCTTCTGTATCTTTCATCTGTCGCATTCTTCTATGTTATTAAAGGCTCTTGTAATGATATGTCTGCAATGAATGCAGACTAGTTTTCCATCATTGGATTTCTTTTTGGTCTAAGCAGTTTTCCCTGCTGCTCAGTTCCAGTTTTAACATCTTCTTTAACATTCCTTGTCTATTCCTTTGTCTAGTCCTATGTCTTTGTATATGCCTTTAAGGTACAATTAATTTGCATTAGAACAAAGTAAAACCTAACACCTCACATGTTGTCATTTCTCTGCGACTTTGTCCCTGGTCTGCCATCCTCTTGTGCTTTTCATCTCCAAGCTCTTTTACCCTGTGTCTCTGTCTATGTGGTGTCTTTTGGCAGTGTGCCTGGCTGGGTAAACTGTGCCACCCTGCATAGAGATTGAGAATGAGAGAGAGACAAAACACAATGTACCCACTGCCCCCCCACCCCTTGCCATGGGGAGAGAGCCAGACACCACAGTCTTTTCTATCTCTGTGGCCCTGGCACTAAGACAGCATGCTCCCAGCTTACATATTCATCATTGGTCAGCAGGTATTCACCAGCAAAGCTGAGAAACTAACTCCTAGGTGTAGATGTAAATGGACTTCTCCATGTTCTCCCCACAAATGCATTCTGCTGTAGATACTGCTGTGAGGTTGGGCAAGCTTAACAGAGCTAAACTGTAGTGGATACGTTTTTCTTTATCAGGATGCAGAAATTAGGATGTGGTAAATTGTATATATGATATATTGTTTGTGCACACAGTTTGTGTAATCAATCTAAAATTGTCACTGTTGCAAAAGCATTCTGATTTCCAAATGATTGGTTGAATTGCAGGTTTTCATCATCATCTGTCAATATAAGACATCCTCTGCAGACTTCAAAAAATATTTATTTGTTGGTTTTAACATATTTGGAAAAAAATAAGACATAAATGAGAGAATTGGATAACTTTTGCATGGGACACATTTTATTAACTTACATTTTACTATGTTAAATATAGTAAACAAACTGTATTTTTTCATTAAAATGTGCACACGTAAACTTTAAAGCTTGTCCAGCCTGGCAACAGTTGCTATGAAAGAATGCTCTTGGAAGCTAAGCATATAAGTCAATTGATCCTAGGCTGTGTTCCCTATGGGCTGTTCAGTGTAATCCGAAATCACGTAATTACAGCATTCCTTGGTTTTGGGCTGTGGGTTGAGATCGTTGCCGTTTGATATGGTTTCTTCATGTATTTATTCATATCTGCTTTCATTATAGTTTCTGTGAAGCATATGATAGGTGTAGGCCAAAAAGAGTCCTGCCAAATCTTTATCAGTAGCCAGTCACCTTTAATACTCTGCACTATTCTCCTGCGTTCAGAACTTCTGTACATGAGTCTGTTCACTAAAGAACCTGTTTATTAGTGCCGTGATTCTGTCTCTACCATCACCTTATTATAGAGAGCCTTGGATATTGTTGAGTTGTAGCTGTAGTTAGTTTTGAAATACCGTCACGTCCTTGTGTCTGTTCATGGTGGCGATCTTACGTGACCTTCTCCTTTGTGGTGATTTCCCTGATGAGGTCGAAGTGCCGAATAGCTTTAGCCCCAGAAAAACCTGTCATCACCTTTTACGTTACTTACTGTAATATGGATAATTTTGCTGTTCAGTCAATATTTTGCAGCTAAAAACAATGTATGTGCCTAATTGTATATTTCATGTATTTAATTAACACAATAATTTTATTTGTAAAAGGTATGCAAAATTTGTGAAAGGGAACATTTTTTTATGAATGTTTTTCACCTGTTTTGCTTAGAAACCAAGTCTTTTCTAGGTGTTCTTGTGTTTGTCTGTCATGTAAACATTGTAAGGTTGCTCGTATTCAAACTGTAATTACATGCCAGTTATTAAGATCATTTTTCTTCAGGAATCAGAAGTCCAAATCAAATGTTCTGATCTGTGCTGTCACCTAAACTTTAAGTACTGACATCTTTGTAGTTGTCCTACAGTTTTTTGTTTATTATACCACCTGGGTATATGACATGCTGTACCAAATATCAATGCTCAAATAAACATGCCCTTGAAACTCCTAATCCAAGACCTTTGCGTCCAGATGGTGATATACTGTAATGTGTGTGTGTGTGTGTGTGTGTTTGTGTGTGTGCAGTTTGTGGTTTGTGTCAAAATGCTTGTAAATCCTAGAGCAACAGCTGTGTTAGCCACCAGTGCTGCTGATGACGTTTGAACGTGTCAAATCCTCTCACAGCCAGTTCAAATCATGATGACAGCACTTTTGCTGCCTGATCTTTCAATCTGCATGGTTTGTGCACTGATGAGGCTTATCCACCTTCTTGCACACTTAATCCCTGCCATATCTCATACCGCCCTGCCGCTGCATATATATATATATATATATTTAATACATTATTTTCTTAAAGAAATGGCCCATAATTGTTTGGACAGTGTGGTTACATATACCTAAAGCTACAGTGAAATCTACCATTTGCCTTGTTACCCTTGCCACATCTGACATCATTACAATCATAGTTTTCCAGATTTAGAATGTAAACACAGGCATTAAGGCCGCAAAACAGAATCACAGCCTTGGATAACTGTTTCTTTCAATTACATTTGGTCAAGGTGCTTAATGAACAATAGCAAAACTAGATAATTCACCCTTTGTTTTGTAATGCATAACATAGTAGCATATTAATTAGCATGTTTGAATTCTTTGACACTATGTGGAGGTCAAAGGGGAAAACATAAACAGGCACAATTAAGACCACGCTTTTGTGCATCTTTAATGATCAGTGCATTTTATTTTCCATCACAGTACAAAAATAAATAAAAATAAACAGAACCAAACTGAAAAAGTTCAATTACAGCAACAGATTTTGTCTTATTTTTTAAAAGAATGTAAATGTAACAGTTCGGTACCCTGCCCACCCACCATTCAAACTCCAGTCCGGGTTGTATTCTCCTCTAAAAAGCATTGCCTTGCATTCTCCCCAGCACCCAATAGGAAAACAAAAAATGACACTCTCCTCTATACAAATCAGCTCTCACACACTCACACACACATGCAGTCATTGAGAGTGACTCTCCTTTTAAGACTTGTAACACTGTCTCTTTTTTTTTGTTCTACAAAGAAAATTGCGACGAGATACAGAAAGAAATGACCACTGTAATCTAGTACGGTTTTCTTTCTTTTTTTTTTTTTTTGTCTTTTTTGAAGTTTGAAAAGTGTTTCCTCTCCATTACAAATGATGAGTCAGTGATGTAAGTGAGGAAGGGGGGATGGCACATTGTTGTGAAGCGGAGGAAACTCATGACAGGCAGCAAAGGAGGACTCCCATGTATTAGTCCCAGAGATTTGAAAGCTCCTTCAGTTTCCTCTGAGCAGAATCCGTAGAAAAGTGCTAGTCCCTATGGCGCTACTCAACAGTCTTATTTGAGCCACTCACTGCACATTAGCAACCACATTACTGCCTCTTACATCCTCTACTCAGTTCATCTGTGCCCTCGATCGCATACAACAAGGCATAAGTAAGGGCAAAAGCAGGCCATTGCAGTCATTCACGCGGCCCATTGTTTAGGGGCACTGTTTATACCAAATGGCCATCGTAGGTAATCGTCCTAGCCAGGGACAGATGAACGTGTCTGTTAATGATGCTTTCCACAATCTTCTAATTCTGTAAAGAAATCTGAGATACACAACTACTAAAAGAAAGCATGCGTAGTTTATCACTGCTGACATGTTTAGAAAGCGGGCAATTACATATCGACCTCCTGTAAACTCCTCGTTTGATGACAGTGTGATTACACATACCTGAAGTTACAGTGAAATGTAACTTCTATTTCCTTGTCACCCTTACAACATCTGACATCATCACAATCGCAGTTATCCACATTAGGATATAAATAAAGGCATTATTGCCACAAAATAGAATCCCAACCTTGGATAACTGTTTCATTCAGTGACATTCCAGTCCTAAAGCTCCACATGTCAAGGGTTTTTTTCCAGGCATGGCTTGTCCAGCTAAAATCCTGTTTATCTGGACAGAGGTCGATCAGACTCACCCCATGACCTCATCTCATCCAGTGCACTGCAGAGAACCTTGTTCCTTTAATGTCTGGCTTATGTTGGTAATCGCTCTCGCAGGCTGTCATTTTCCGCAGTGACATGAAATGACTTAAGACAGAAATAGACTGCCTGCGAATGATTGCTTGTCTGGTTTTGATATGTGGAACATCCCAGCGGTTAAACCTGAATAGACTTTGTTGTGGCAGGTCAGGAAAAGAATGTTCTCAGGTATTTCTAGCTTAGCCTGGAACCAACAGCCTCCTCCTTGTGGTACTGATGAAGTCCCCTTGGTGATGCTCAGATTTGAAACTGATGTTTAACTAAGCTCCCAGATGTAATATCCTTAGCTAAATCCTTCCAATTCATATTTGCATCAACTACAATCTTCATTTCCACCAAAGGCAATCACATTTACCACAAATCATCAACATCTAATTGCTACATGTGAAAGTAGCAAGTGTACCAGTCATTTGTACAATACAATACTACGTTTTTGTTTAAATACAAGAGATGTGCTAAGAGAATAAATAAATGGCAATAAATTAAGAGTGAGTAGATATTCTTGGTATCAATGACACATTTCAAAGAGCAACCTCCTTTGGTGTTTTTCTTAGACCTACATGATTTTCATCAAACCTATGGCACTGATTTTGTAAAATTACATTGAGCTTTTTTTTAAAAACTAATATTATTATTACATTGCATTTTTTTACTATGGATTTTTGCTCAAACTTGACAGTGACACACTTAGGACAACAAAACAACTAAAGATACTTTGTAAGATCATGGCTCATTGTAGCAAGCATAGCTAAATAAACTATTTTTAGTAGCATTCCCTAAATGCAAACGCACTTGAGTCTACAAATTTAATGGAAAGAAGTAAATCAAATCTTTTATGCCCTCAAAACACCATACAAATTGCATGGCACACATGCATTCGGTTATATGTCCGAGTAAAAAAGAGTGTGACACAAGTAAATCAAAGGATTAAGCCCCAGAGGTGCACACCTAAGGAGGCTATAACGTCCACCTAACTCTAACCATAGATGAAAATAAGGTAGGTCCTTCAATTCTGTGTGCGTTCGACACTTTAATCTGTTAAACCGCACCGTGCAATGATGACACTTTCTCCAAAATCATCCAATTGTGGCATCCAGGAACTCTCTACAGACATACACAAATATACATATATATATACAGACACATCCTTGGAGTGCGCCTCAACCTCCTTGTGGACACAGACATGTGTAGACATACTGCTACTACAGCCAAAGTGCGTATCATTCGGTGAGCATTCAACGGCATGGCCGCAGTGTAGGAGTGTACGTCCTCTGCCTTTTAATCAAAGTCTTAGTTCTTATTGTCAGTAGAGTCCCATTGACACTGTTCCTCGAAAGGCAGTGCACATCTCCAGTAGTCAGTGGCTAGCCAGACAGCAGCAGGAGGCCTCTTCACATTCATAGCTGTAAATTGGTGTTCCTACTGATGTTTTCCTGTCTTGTTCTGTTGTTGTGTACTTGTGACCTTGTTGATGTCTTGATTATTGTTGGCGATTTGGGATATTTACCATATGAGACTACTTTGGTGCATCCAGGTCTGGCATTTCTGTTATAGGGGAATCCGAGCCTTTGTCATACACACTGGGTAAAGTTTGAAAATTGAATTGTTTGACACCCTCTCGTCCCATCACAGATCACCATTTATAGTCTTGGACATACACTCGTAAAAACAAAGGTTCCTTAATAGTTCCTGGACTGGGTTTATGAAACACCCTAACTGGTATATAACCTTTACTTCGTGTGGAGGTTTTTTTAAACATTAAAAAGGTTCTTCACCCTCACACGAACCAAAAGTGGATCATCACCTGGACTGCTCCCAAGAACTCCCTTTTTGTCACCTTTATTGTTAAGAGCGTATGGTGTCAAATTGTGCAATAATTTAATACCTGCTGAGCACCTGTAGCACAGACGTATCTACGGAAATGATCTATTGAGATTTGTCAAGCTATTCACATAGAAACCCATTTAAGAATGCCAGACTAGGATGCAGCTCTGCTCTAAAACACTCCTCAGCATCCCCTCACCGGTCCAGCCCAATAAGTAAGCGACTCCTCTCCTCCTCCTTCTGGCTCTCATTCTTGAGGTCTGCGAAGACCTGGGTGAAGTAGTGTGGATCTGAGTTGATCTGCAGCATCTTGGCGCTCATCAGGTTAATTATGGACAGGCAGCGGTCCCAGAAGGTCTCCTTAGAGCTTTCTACAAGGAATGGCTTGAGAGGGTAGGAGATTTCATTGCCCATGTACGAATAGGACAAGTAGAGGCAAGTGAGAAGCACCGCCTGGAGCTCATGTTCTGTCGCCACTTCTGAGGAGACTACATCCCGACACAGCATGTAAACAAAGACCACGTTGGCCGGAGTGATGAAGCCTTGGTCCTGCCAGCCTTGCAGCAGTAAGGAACGGTCCACACTGCGCAGCCATAACACTGGGTCAGTAGGGGAAAGGTGCTTGAGGCGGTAGCATCTCCGGCACAGGAATTCACCCAGGCAGCGTAGGAGCTCACTGGTTGAGGCCTGGACGATCACCCTCTTGGGTGTCCCAGGTGCCACGTTGGAGCTGGAGAGAGGTGCTTTCTTGACAGAGGAGGCCACATTGTTGGAACTTTTGGAGCCTTGGTTTGATGGGCTTGACTGCTGCTCCTGAGTGAATGTGGACAGGTTGGCACAAGACTGTGACTTCTTCAGGTTCTCATTATTCAGGTGGGTGACATTGTTCTGGTAGGTGGTGTTGGGCTGCACCTTCTTAGAGCCCTTTTTCTTGGCCGAAACAGCTACTATCCTTTTCCACGGTAACACGCTGATGAGCGAGTGACGCTTCAGGTTCTTGTCTTTGGCGTTCTTGCTGTTTTGAACAGCTGTGTAGTGGCCCACTGTAGCTGGGCCATCCTCAAAGAGAGCAGCCTTCCTGTAGCTGGGAGAGAGGGACAGGACGGTTCCCATGGTGGCAGTGAAGAATGGGCAGGGTCTCTAGGTTAGGATGTGACTGCAGAATGCACCTGGGATTGAGGGTCCTGCCTCACTGCTTGCAAAACTGAAGACACAGACACCAGGCTTAAAGTACGTTCAGCATTAAATTCATCAAACTTGAGAATTGGCGATCAACCTACAATTCCAGCATACAATAATGTCTGGGTTGATGTAAACCAAACAAGTTCCTTTCGTGATCCAGAATTCTTTGCCAATACCTGTGAAAAATAAAATAGACATTAATTTACTAACTGCCCCTTGCAATGGAAGAACTGGAGCTTTCCTATTGGGCATCTCATGTAGAATATTACATTACACACAGTTAATTACCACTGGATTATGATAATAATTACCATATAAAATATTGTATTAGGCAGCCATATTTACACACAACCAAATATTAGTCTGAACACAAACCACTTTATCTAATGCAAGCACAAATTGATAGCAGAAATCAACACTATCAGTGCTAGATTCATTCTAGACTTAAATACACTATATGTCCAAAAGTACCAGACACCATTTGTAGTTATTGGATTAACTTACTTGATGGTACACTGTGTATGCATTGGACCAAGCACTCACAAACCACAGATCACCCTGTCCAATGCCAAAAATCTCTATAAAGATATAATAGCTTTGAATACCTTTAATTGAATCCTCAGAAGATTGTTCTAACAGCTACTGTGAAGCCTTCCTATAAGGATGTAGGTACTACAGTGTACTACAGCAAAGAACGGACAACTCAACTCAAAATAAACAGGTGTGGATAAACAGGTGTCTGAATACTTCTTAGATATATTATATAAACACAATTAACTGATATGAAATTCACAATCCAATATGTTTAATGTACACTAAACCAAATAATTAGCAATTTTAATTTGTCTAGAGAATCACTTAGCAGAAATGACTTGTTCTGATATGTAACATAACATATGAACTATCAACATAAAACTGGATTACTGCTTTCAGTTACTACTGCTGCAAATATGTACATCTCCAGATTATTTTACATTGTCGGGTCGAACACCATAACAGAGTGGAGTGGTGCTTCTCATATGCAGAAAGCCACATATGGACTTCCTCAGAAACCTTTCTCCAGACCTAATACAAACCTCAAACCTCACTCACACTAAACACTGTACCCCCTTAAAATGTTCCTCAGGGGTTCACTAGTAAATAGAATTGTGAACACTCAAAGAATGTGCACATTCATTATTCTTTGGATGCTTTAATGCATCTTTACTACAAAAAATATAAAATATAAATATAAAAAATATAAAATATAAAATATGTTGTATGCGGTTGTTAGTCATATGTAGATGGCATACATTTGTGCTATCTAGAGCCCTTTTTTGCCAAAAATGTAGGGTAGACCAGATTTTTAAAAACAGCGGTTGCTAAATGCTTCTTAGGATGGAAAGTTTGCTAACCAGCCATGTTCTTTAGCTCTGAAACCCTTTACAAGCTTACCCGCACGTCTCATTAACAATAACAAACCTATAAGAATGAACCACTGAAAGGGTATTGGGGTTCCTCTGTGGCATTGCCAAAAAAACATTTTTTTGGGCTTGATAATCTTTTAAAGGCTTAATTTGCAGTATGTAACCGTAATGCCTGTGTAACTACATGATTTTTTTATTGGAATAAAGATTCCAATAGTTTTTAATGCACGGGCATGAATTCAATCCACCCTGCAAGCCTTGCAGTGAAGGCACAGAATGTAAACACCTGATTCACTGCCGTGGAAAACGCAGATACGCTCGAACCACTGCTACATTACAAGTGCTGATGTTCTAGATGTGATAAACAGCTGCAGTGCATCATGTCTACAGGGCCTAATGTTTGGTGGAAGCGTTATATGGTGCTAGTGGATGAGTTATAGTGTTGCAGAGATGTGTTTAAAGCCGCTCCCTGTCTAAGATGGCAGATAATGATTTTCCTCTATAATAGCGCTGTAACACATACTCGGGGACAGTATATAGCCCACCCAGTATGTTAGCTGAATCGGTCTGCTGCAATGAGAGATGAGCTTTGTTGCTGTCCAAGGTCCTGAAAACGTGCGATACTCATAACACAGTAATATTCGCTCACGGGTGTAGGCCTGTCTATATCACCAGTCTGGCGTGATTTACGATCCCCTATATACGATTATTTCCCCTACCAGTAATTAATAAACACAGGAACATCTGGATTCGGCGATGCTCCAGCCTATCGTATGTTTACATCATCCTCTGTTGAAAAGTAGGATAGCATATAAAAATGAAGGCAGATCGAATTAGACTACCATCAGCCTGGACGCCCTACAGACACAGCCGTGGTTGCGGGATGTTTCCGTATGTCGTACTTACTGTATGCCTTCCCCCCGCGACGGTGTAGCTATGAGAGGAGCAGAGCCGCAGTAATGGCCGTGTCTCTATATCCTCCAATGTGCATCCAATGCGCATCAAGGTGACACGAGAGGAACCATATCAAGGACTGCAGGTCAAATAATGAGAAGAATAGAGCCAAAAATAACGTCAAACTATAATCCAGGATGTGGGAAAAACAAAGGACGACAGCGAAGGATCCGCGCGCCTGAACAGAGGAGCGTGCCCGCGCTGCTGCGCTGCGCTGATACTGAGTGTGTGAGATTGTGTGCGTGTGTGTGTGTGTGTGTCAGTGAGTGTGTGTGTCGTACAGAGATGCTGAGACCGAGAGGCTGGACGGTTCACAGCGGGACAGCGCCGCTCTCTGCTCTATCCTCACTGCTGTTTACCACAACTCCACCCAAGCAATCAGCACTGCCGAGCTCTAAACAGGACACTTCAGGCCTAAAGCAAACCCTATGACGCTCGCCACTGTCCTGTCTTAGCCAACAGTGCACAGTCGTTTCATATACTGAACCCGCCTGCTATTAGAGCTATAGGTGTACGCACTGGCCAGCGCATTCTTTATTAGGTGTCCATGCATTTACACTGCCCAGGTTTATAAATCATTCCCCATTTAGCACCTACCATATAGACGCTTACGTAGTTCTACTCTTACGTCCTGTAGTTCATATGTTTCTCTCTATATAGCATTTTATTAGGTCCCTTTTATCCTCTTTCTCAGTGAGCAAGAACACCACAGAGCAGGTATAGCTTGGGTGGTGGATCATTCTCAGCACTGCAGTGACACTGACGTGGTGGAGGTGTATTAGTGTGTGTTGAAGCTGTAACTGTCAAGCTGTAACTGAAGGAAGTCTGTAACGGTAGAACTACAAGTGCACTTGTAGCTGATAAAATAGATTTTTATACAGTATGGTGTTTCTGATAAAGTGGTCTGTGAGGGTATGTGGAAACCACCAACCTAAAGCTACACAGCCAGCAGTTGTTTTTATGATAATATATATATATATATATATATATTAACATAAAAACAACTGCTGGATGGGTAGCTTTAGGTTGGTGGTATATATATATATATATATATATATATATAGTGTGAGATAAAATAATAAATATATATAATATAATAATATAATAATAATATATATATTAAATTGTATAGATATATAATAATATATATATATATATATGTGTGTGTGTGTGTATGTGTGTATATATATATATATATATATATATATATATATATATATATATATATATATAATGATTATTTTAGCTCACACTATACATATATAATAATTGGGATGTGAAGCTTTTCCATTTTAGCCTCAAGTTAATTCAGAATTAATAACCAGATTTGTATATGAGCTCTGTGAACACAGTATTTGTTGTTAACCACTCAACGGTGAAGTGGCTATTTTTGTAACGCACTACAATACCCAGAAGTCGCCCGCAATGTGTACGGAACTACGATGCCCATAATGCCTCGCGACGTTCTGCCCTATTACGTATTTGTGGTGCAGTTCGCGGGTGATTGTGGGTCGGTAGGTTTGAATAGGGAAGATGGCAGCCGCGGCGGTGGTGGAGTTTCAGAGAGCTCAGTCTCTTATCAGTACGGACCGGAACGCTTCTATTGATATTTTACATTCAATAGGTAAGACGCGTTAAGCCGTTTTGGGTCATTTTATTCCTTTAGTTTCCACTTATACTAACTTTTGTGAGGCTGTCTGTTGTCAGCCCCGAGCCGGCTGCTGCGGTGCTGACTCACTGCACTGTCAGTGTGGCACCAGTACGGGGCTCATAAGGCTATAGCTAATAGCTAATGTGCTAGCTCGTTGTAGCCCATCAGCTAACGGTGCATTTAATTGTAGCCGTGTTAGCTGGCTAGCCGGGGTTCCAGTGTTGTTGTTTAGACGACGCTAGCTGGCCCTGTCGTGTGCATGTAAGCTAACATTAGCTAATACAGTTTACTTCCATATTTCATTTTGAAATTAGTTGCTTATTGTTAGCTATCTAGCGGTCCGATTTCTTGTTCAGGTTTAGTCTACAATGCAAGTTTGCTAGCTAACTAGCTGACTGCTTGTCCAGGTAAAATAACCTTGGTGTGTGAACTTCTCGTACCTTACGTTATTCTCAATTTAGTTTAGCAGTGCTACTCTGCTACTGTGCTAAGTTAAGATACATGACCGACTAAGCTACAGGGAAACTGGCTACTGCGATTAGTCACTTGCGTTAGTCAGCGATTTAGCTACAGCTTCTAGCTATGCTAAGCTAAGATAGAGATAGGTAATAGTTTTGACTGTTGTCAGTTTTATTGACCCTCTTTTAGTTTTTTTTTTCTAACGCTGTCGTTTATGTAAAATAAGTAAACATACAACTTGTGTCGGAAAGCAGACGACTTGTACTGCTGTCCGGTAACCTGGCTGGTTAGCCAGCAGTCCAGCTCGCTATGCTAAGGTGTAATGCTGCTTCCATTATGGCTAAATAGCTCCCAGAGTTCATTCACTGCTTGTGTTGATCCCAGCCAAGCTGTTTCTGTTAGACGATCTGTCACGCATGTAGCTGTCAAGAGTGACTGCTCTTTCATTAACTTAAAAAAAGACCGCTGTTGTTATCTGGGCATGCATAACCCGGATAGTATTGTCTTCCTTAATGAAATGTTCCTATTCCTGATATTAATAATACTACTACTACTACTACTACTAATATACTATTATTAATAATAAAAACATCAATAATAATGATGATACATAGTAATATTAATAAACAAAAGTACTTTGTTTTTTAAAATGATATTTCAATGATTTTATTTTTCATTATTGTTTGAGAATCCTTAGATTAATCATTTTGTCTTGTGATAAACTGGTTTCATCTTTCTAAACCATTTAGACTTTTTGCAGAAATTCTGTTTGTTATTCCTAACGGTGATGTCATCTGCCTTTCACTACGTATATGTGGTGTGTTACGTGCTAAGGCACTTGGTGTTCTCACAATGTTGTTTCTTCAGTCAGGCGAGATGTTCAGCAGGATGATGAAGAGGCAGTGCGTATCAAAGAACAGAGCATCCTGGAACTTGGCACCCTGCTGGCTAAGACAGGACAAGCTGCAGGTAAGATTCCTTATTTTGTAATTAAAAACGATACAGATTCCTCTGGAATGTTTTAGACATGTTGCAAATTATTAGTAGATTTTATGTCTTGTTAGTGTAGGAACTGTTTACTTTGACCATTGATGTGATCTCACACCCTGTTGTACTTATAGAGCTTGGAGGGCTCCTGAAGTTTGTCAGGCCCTTCCTGATATCCATAAGCAAGGCTAAGGCAGCACGACTGGTGCGCTCACTGCTGGATCTCTTCCTGGACATGGAAGCAGCAACAGGCCAGGAGGTAGAACTGTGTTTGGAGTGCATTGAGTGGGCCAAAGCTGAAAAGAGGACGTTTCTCAGACAGGCCTTGGAGGTACATATCAACCTTGAAGTTGTTTCCTGATGTTTAGGATGACATGCAGTGAGTAGTTTTGATTTGTCTGTAAGAAAGAAATGTTCAGGCTGTGATGACTCCCTTGTGCCCAACAGGCTCGTCTGATTTCACTGTATTTTGACACCAAGAGGTACCAGGAGGCCTTACAGTTGGGTGAGTTGTTTTTTGCTTTCTGCCCTTTATATGTTATACATATTACAAAAAACTCAAAACTATGCAAAAATCCTGAAAACAAGCGCAATACATGTCTGTCAGTTTTTCTCCTTTTTATTTCTCCTCATCTCCAGCTCCCTAGTATATTCTACCTGTATATCAGAGTCAGTAGATTTTCTTTTCTTTTCTTCTTTTTTTTTTTTTATTAAGGCAAAGAAAATAAATTATATTAAGATAAATGCAACATCCAATGTAGCTTTTCTGATGCACATATATGGTCTTTTATATACAAATAAGTGTCTTATCTCTGTTATTACTTGTTCTCCCAACATTGAACAAAAACTAGCATAGCATTTTAAACCAGCACTTTTGGTGGAAGTCAGTGGTGATGAGCAGTGTGACTTTGTTTTTATGCTGTGGTGTCTTGATCCTGCTACAGGTTTGATCACTGCTTAATGGAATCTTCAGGGTGACAAAAGGAAATACAGACCCAATCTCATTATATAAGGCATTATTGCATAAATTCTGTGGTCCACTTGTATGTCAGGAATTCTTAGGTAAGTTACTAAACCTGGTTGTGCTGCAGGCTCCCAGTTACTGCAAGAGCTGAAGAAGATGGATGATAAAGCTTTACTGGTGGAGGTCCAACTTCTTGAGAGTAAAACCTATCATGCACTCAGCAACCTGCCCAAAGCTAGGGCTGCCCTTACCTCTGCCAGGACCACAGCCAATGCCATCTACTGTCCACCCAAACTTCAGGCAGCCCTGGACATGCAGTCAGGTAAGTCTAAAACAGGTTAGACTTTCCTGTGTCAGATTTGTGCATGCTGCATTCCAGGCAGTGGAGAAATAGATGTGGGGTTCTCAAAGCACCCTCCCCCAAGATTCTGTAAATAAGATATATGTTTATATAGCCTATGTATGTTTCAGACATCTACAATAAAAATTTGGAAGCATATAATTGAGCCATTGTTCTACTTTTTTTGGATGGTCTTAGGAATCATCCATGCGGCTGAGGAGAAGGATTGGAAGACAGCCTATTCTTACTTCTTTGAGGCGTTTGAGGGCTATGACTCCATTGATAGCCCCCGGGCCATCACTGCACTGAAATATATGCTTCTCTGCAAGATCATGCTCAACTCGTAAGTAAAAGAGCAGATTGTAGTTCTAGTAATGCCTGTGTGGGAGGCCCTCCTAAGAGTGTGAGCTGTACATGTTGTGCTCTCTTGAGTTATGATCTTATGTAAGGCAGTTTGAGAGTATATGCATTTTGGCTAAAGTCCTGCAGTATGTGCACCAAAATCATTTAGCAGTGCTGCTGGTTGTTTTCTAATATGGAATCTAATTTTAATTTAATCATTGCTTTGCTCTTCCCAGGCCTGAGGAAGTACAAGCCTTGATCAGTGGCAAACTGGCCTTGCGGTATGCAGGGAGACAAGTAAGTCCTCTGCTTTAAATTATAGGGAGTTCTGTGTATTTGAGTATGGATTGTTCACATATGCTTAAACTAAGTGGTTTTCCTATTCTCTTTAACAGACTGATGCACTAAAGTGTGTAGCACAAGCCAGCAAGAACAGATCGCTAGCAGACTTTGAAAAGGTGAGACAGACTTACTGGTATTTTTGTAGATGAGTATGCCTTTTGGCTATCTGTTGCTTATCTGGCAATGGTTCTGTTGCATGCCCACACATGAAGGCGCTGACAGAGTACACAAAAGAACTGAGGGATGACCCCATCATCAACACACACCTGGCCAAGCTCTATGACAACCTGCTGGAACAGAACCTTATTCGTGTCATCGAACCCTTCTCCAGAGTACAGGTAGAGTGCACAATCTAAAATTCCTCACTAGCTATAACCAAACGCACTGTAAGCACAATTTGTTAGCTTTAAACAGAGTCAGGAAAGCTGCCCTCTCTGGATTTTCTTTAGCAGCACACGTTTTGCTGGCGATGTTGAAGCAGACTTGATTTGTATTTTCGTTGAATCCATTCTTTCTTGGCTTTAATAGTCTGTTTTATTTCATCTTCTAGATAACCCACATATCAGATCTCATCAAACTTTCAAAGGTAAGAACCCCAATGTTGTGTAACTAGTCGTCCACAAAATTGGTTTTTGGTTTCCCCCTTTCCAACCTTCTTTTTGTTGCCCTTCTTTTATGCATACATGCATGTATGCATATTTCCCCCCATTTTTTTAATGGGTATTCTTTACTTAGCTATCAAAATACTTGTGTGTATGTAGGTTATGTAGGAAAATATAGCTGTGAAAAATATCTCAACCCCCCAAAAAAACATTACAATTTGGGCAGATATCTGTCACACATTGTTACACAGACGTTAGACGCATGTATACAGATGAGTTGGCTTCTGGTTTGTAGCCGTAAAGAATGTAGTGTTGCTTTTTGAAAAAGCTTTTATTCTCAGTGATAAATGCTTTGTTTACTATTTTTGTTGTATGATGATCCACAGGCATTAAGCACATTTGGGTCTTTGCTTTAAGTTGTATCGTTTTACAACAGACAGTTAAGAGAACCTGATAGTTGTTTATTACTGAGTCTGAGTTTACAAGCAACGATTTTTATCAATCAGATTGAATTCACTCACATTATAGATAAAGTCTTAGGTGTTTATATGCACGTCTTGCTCCACAATCTGATTACGATCTCTGTTTACATGCAGGTTGCAAGAAATCAGATCTAAAATAATGTGCATTTGTTAGTGTAGACCTATTATGAAACGAGCATCACAGGAGTCCTGTTGGAATGAGACGAGCAGCAACATGTCACTTTTAATGAGTTTGTAATAGCTTTAAAATGATGACTCAGGAAAATGTGCTTTACTTGTGCTTATTTTAAAAGGGGCATGAGAAACAAGTCATGTGAAATGTGGGAAACGTCACTTTTGCTGTTCTGTCTTTTAACTATGTGATGTGCAGTTTTTGGTGTAAAACCATTGTCATTAATTTCCTTTCGAGACTTGCCTGAGCAGCTCTTCTTTCAAGTTTTATGGTTATCCATCCTGCTAACTGTTTTTAAGTCATTAAATTTTGACGCATACGATTTTATTTATTTTATAAACATCACATTATAAATTATAAACCACTGTGGTGCACATGTACAGAACATACTTACTTAAACTTTCCCATTGGAAATGTATTCGCAGGCATTTTTATTTTGCATGGATATTATCCAGATTGTGCCGCTAGTTCGATTATTTTCAGATTATCAGGCTCATAGTACACATGACAATCTTTCAGTCTTGTAGTTTTTATTTTGGTGCTAAAACGGGTTTGTTCACAAGATTTTGCGACATCTTTGGGATATGAGACTGTTGGTAATCTAAAAGTGTTTTGCTGTGAAAGAATTGGTGGGTGAAGGATGACTCGGGGCAAAGAAGTCAGTGAAATGAGTCTCTGACAATTTCAACATTGTTTAGAAATTAAAATCCTGAAGTGGAGCCCAGGCAGAACCAAACAAATGTTCTGGTTTTGTCTTACAGGGTGATGTTGAGAGAAAACTGTCACAAATGATCCTGGACAAGAAGTTTCATGGTATGTCACACCATTTTGCTTATTGCTGTTTTGACCATGCTTACATATTTTCACCACCATTTTAACTGGGATATGTGCAGTACGTTGCAGCCTCAGTGCTGCCCTCTAATGTTCTTTTTTTCTTCTTCTTCTTTTAGGTATCCTTGACCAGGGTGAGGGAGTCCTGATCATCTTTGAAGAGCCCCCTGTAGACAAGACTTATGAGGCAGCCCTTGAAACCATTCAGAACATGAGCAAAGTTGTGGATTCACTGTACAACAAAGCTAAGAAATTGACATAGGTAAGACAGTACCACAACTTGGTGTTCTTTTATATACTGATTTATAAATTAGGTTTATTACAGTGTATTTTAAAACAGGCTAAGCAGTTCGTAGCTAACTACTGATTCCTTCCTCTTCATTTATGCTTGTTCTGCTCTAAATTGCTCATTTGAAATGTATTGTCTCTTCAACAGAACAAAAGAAACACAAAAGGATGCTGCTCTGCGGAGTGGATGTGTGTGTGCGTGTGTGTATGTCTGCATGCGTGTGTGGCCAACATCTGGAGCCTTTCGTCAAGGCGAGAAGGGACAGTAGAGTAAGACTCACAAACTGCAATGGGATTCACTTGCTCCCCACCTGAGAGTTTTTAACTCGTCTTTCAATGGACAATTTCATCTTCTCTAATTTTGATGTTTTTTTTTTTTTTTTCCCCAGTGTATCATCGGCCAGTATGGCCATCAGGGAATATTGTACAACTACAATAAAATCTTAAAGTCATCACATAGAAATGTATAACTCTTTTTACAGTTCAACAAGTAACAACCTCCTGTGGTGCAATACTGCTTCAAGTCCCTAATATTTTGGGGTCGCAAGGAACTGTGGATAACTGTTTGTCTTCATTAGTTCTAGTCTCATGAAAGCACATCCTTCTGTCTGCAGTGAGTAAGAAGTGTCGTAACCAGGCATGTTAAGACGGTTCTCATGGTTCTGTAGCGAGCACAGTTGCCAGCAATCTGATCAATCATGGTTACTTTTTCAGACATTTTTTCAAGTTCAGATTATTGCCTTTGATGTACAGTTTACTCTGGCAGTATACTCTTTGATTATACACATTGCAGTTCATTTTCTTTAACTCCTAAATGTGTGTTGTATTAAACAGCCCGTAAAATTTCTCTTCTTATGAAAGTACTCATGAATAACTTCTTTTCTAACTATTTCAAATGCGAATGTTTAACTGCAGTACAAATAAATTTCTTTACTTGTTTTGTTCAGTTGGACTATACAGCCATTTTCTAATAGCCGGTCCTCACACAGTATACAGGTTGTATACTTCTGATTAAATAGCCAGTGTGATTTCAAAAGGACTCCAACCATTTTGTTTTTCTTAGAATCTTATTTTTAATGTGATAAAATACAGATTTCTTTCTTAATTGTTTGCAGTTTGTGGTCCATGTTTAGAAATGGTGCGGGAGGGAGACAGTCTGTCAGTATACTACATTCTTGTGCTGCTTTCTGTCCTAGTTTAGTTTGAGTGCTTCTTGCATGTTATATGATCTTTTATCCCTCAGCAAGTTCATTCTTGCTGTTATTGCTGAGTTGGTAAGGCAGACACAAGTCCTTGAATGCAAACAGTCAGAAAGGCAAACAACTGTACTTCATTTTACTTTCACTAATGCTCAAGTTTATAGTAACTGGTTTGCTCAGGCTCCCCTCCGGCGTGTTTATTTCTAAAGTTACAAACATAATTACTGCATATGAGGTCACTGAATAATAGAGCGTTCATCATTATTCCTGTGTGAGGAGCAATGTGCCCTGCCATGGCCTTCTGCACCAGATGGTTTTATCTAAAGCTTTTTTCCATCATTGTCTAGACAGTACTAGCCACTCAATAACAGTATGCATTTGCAATATGCAGCATGAGCGTAACTGGAGCAAGTGAGGTCAGACCACGAGGAGTTGCTCTGATTGTTTTTACACAGCACCATACCAACCCTGTGCAAGCCGTCTTTAAATTTAGAGGGGGCCACTTTCTGCTCCCATTATATATTTCTATCAGTTTATTTCTAAGATTTCTCAAACCCAAAGTATTACCATCTGTATTTCAGTCACATCAGTGGTAAGTGTACAAAAGGTACTTGTTGACTGGAAGTTACAGACTATCTGATGTTCAGATGAGTTTAAATAAAGCTTTTTCCTTGCCAGTTTTGTGCCACCATTTTATCCAATACAGTCAGAAATGGATGTCAAGAACTGTGGATAAATGTGGCTGATTGTGCACATGGAAACCAAGCCCAGCTCAAGACCTGTGGCTCACCTGAAGGTGATTTGGCTTGCTGTACTGTCACTGAGCTTGCTGAGTGCAAAGCAAACCGAATTTGATATGGTGCGGCCCCTTGATGCTGATGCATCAAAGTTTGTATGCTTGGCAGTAACTTATATCAGGCATTGGCGGTGCTATTTATTGTTAAGTGCTGCCATGTTGGTACTGACATCTGATAACCATGTGTCTAGTGTATCCCCAGAAACTCCTGTCTTCTGATGGGTTCTTAGACTTTTGTGTGAATTTTTTTTTTTTTTTTTTTTTTTTTTGTGGCTTTGTGTGATTGCCGTAATGGTCTCTATCTAACTGGTTGCTGGTAGTCCTCTTCCTCTTTTTCCTTAAACTAACATCCACTTTATAATATGCCCAAAATTCAGCTTCAGTATGTTCTCTGGACTTTGGGTTAGAAGTGAAGTTGACTTAGTCAAGAATCTGTTTGTTTTGATTTCCGTGTTGAGCAAGATTTGCCTTCTGTTTTCGTCATATTGAGCTAAAGGCCAGTGTTTTCACTCTGCTCTTAAACTTTCTTATAAGGGCCTTCACATATTTATTGTCTGCTATGTGGGTTGTGTCACCAGGCATTTTGAATCCTCGGTCATCTTCATCTTCCTGTTTTCCTTCTCTTATGTTTAGTGGGTTGATCAAATATGATGATGGTATGCAGCCTTCTCAGTGTGGAACCAGTCAGTTTGTCCATTTTCTGTCTTTAATGTGGTTTGTCGATCACAAAGAGGTACTTCATTGGAACAGCAAAATGCCTTGCTATACCAGTTTTCCTGATGTTCCATCATTTTATAAGGCTTTCCTGTGTTACACTGACTACATGTTGACATCATTCTTGATTTGTCAACTTTTGCCGCTTTTCCAGCATACATCAGCAATGCTGCGTCATTCCTCTGCCTTCCCTGAATCCCATGTAAATGTAAGAGAACCGAAAAAAGCTGTGGAGTGGAGGAATGTAGGGTTGGTTGTCACAGCGCCATCATATGGTGCCCCAAGATGAGATGTCTGTTAAAACTCATAATTGAAAATGAAACCTTCAGAGCAGTAATACATCGTCTTGCGTTCTTTCAAACTTTAACAGAATGTATATGAAGTGTTGTTTCCAACTTGTCAGACCACAAGTAAAATTTTAGGGTCAGATTTTGATATTAATACTTATTTGATTTTTAAATTGTTTTTTATTGGTTCTTATTTAGGAAGATTCAGTGGACGCTGTTGTAGTATATCATTCATGTTGTAACTGTACCTAATGTCCTCACTTTAGACCAATCAGAATGAGACCTGTAGTATTTCCTCTGGTCCTAGTATATTTAGATGCTGGAATGGGTTAACAATTAACACACTGAGACAGAGTGTGGTGTAGTATTTGTGGCCTTTCCTCAAGTGTGAAAGGAAGAGTCCTTTAGTACGAGACTATAAGACTCAGTTTGAATCAGTTTTTTCTATTTTTACTTTTATATTTAAAGATTTTAAATGAATTAAATTCAGACCAGCAGGAAATTCTGCTTATTTCATTCTACTTTCCCTCTTTACAGAGAAGTTGTGGTTGTGGTGTGACACCTTTCTGGTGAGCAGTTTTTTGTTTCAGGTTTGTTGAGTCCACTGTCCAGTCTTTCAGTACAGGCTGCTGCTGTTGCCCTTTTTAACCAAAAGGCTTATGAAGACATATTGACTTGAAAAGAACAATCAGTAAAGAATTTCCTCTAAAAAGCAACTGCAGCTTATTACTCTTTATTAAAATTTTATTTCACCCAGTGAGAGATTTACAATAAACTTGATTATAAAAGCTAAATTATATACCCATAAAATGAAAAGTGCCAGAATAATATCTTCACGTATGACCTTTGTACAAACAGATTTTCATAATTACATCTTTACACTCATGAGTTTATGCCAGCAACATAACAAGAAACTATATCAAAGCCTTTACATTTTAATTTGATCCCAATAGTATTATCTCTTTTTCTTGTTGGTTTGTTTTTATTTCTCTTCCTAGTAAACATTTGAACCATTGAACGAACACTGAAATCACATACCTGGCTATATTTAAACACGTTTTTGACGCCCACAGAAGGCCAGTGTTTACTGGGTTGTTTCTGTATTATTTTTTGTCTCAGTTTATATCTCATTAAAAATAACTAGATTATGTGACATGTGAAAAACAAAAACATTAGCATGGTTCGGAAATTGTCTATCTTGGTTTACCGTATATAATCTGTGATCTTTGGTATCACTGAAGCTGTTAAGTATGAAGGGAGTTAATACATACCCGTCGCTCACACCATCCCAAATGTCCAAATATCTTACAGAGTAACCTTTCATACTAGATTAGCGATCAAATAAGCCCTTTGGTTATTTGGTATTTATCATATAAACTCCACGGTATGAGCCTCAGGACTTTTATTTTGAAAATGAATAAAAATGAATCGACTAGTTTCCGGCTTACCTCTCTTTACTTTCAACTCACGCGGACGTATCCTGCACCGACAGCGCTGCAGGTAGTCAGAAGTGGAGTGAATGGTTTATCATTGTGCTTTTGATAGATTTCATACTTTGAAATGGCGGTACAACGTCGAGGAAACGTTAAAAACTCAGACACTAACGCCATAGAGAAAAAAATCAGAAGGTAAAAGTTTGCGTTTCACCTCCTTAACGCCATTTAATTCGCACATCTTGTATCAGTAGTTTTGCAAGCTGCTTAACAGAGCTCCTGCTCATCGCGCTTTAGGAATCTGCACACGATTCCCAGAATAAAGACGGAGAAAAATAAGAAGGACGGAATATAACAAATTTCACGTGTGATTGTTGGTGTACTGCTTCTGCGCTCTACCTTCATACCTGCATATCCATATATTGCTCTAGCTCAGTGTTTCTCATCCCTGGTCCTTGTAAACACCCAACCCTGCACTCCTGTTTTAACACACCCCCGGCAACTCTGAAAGGACTTGTTAAGGAGCTAGTACGTTGATTCAGGTGTGTTCGGAGCAGGGAGAGCACTAAACTGTGCAGGGCAGGGTGCCACTGCCCCCTGAGTGAGTGCTGGACCTGAGTGGTTGTGTGTGTCATACCTTCTAGCAGGTGTGTATGGGAGTGTGTAAGAGAGAAAATCAGGCTGTTTGGTTACTAACTGAAAGCTGTGTTGTGTTTGAGCAGGGCTAATGCACAGAGACGGGCCTTCACATGGAGAGGCGTCTTTATTGTCCTCCTGCTGGTGTCCAGCATCAGTGCTGCAGCGATCTGGCTCTATATGAGTCTGAGTGATGATGTCACAGAAACTTTGGTCTCCAGACGAGAAGTCCTGACAGAGCCCAGATTATTCCTGGTCCAGTGCTCTGAAGATTATGAAAACTACAAGCGCTTCCCAGGTACCCCATCTGCCCTTTCACACTAAATCACACTATGTTAACTGCATGTAGTTCATTCTCTTATTATTATAACATCCAGTATATAAAGTTGGGTTGAGCTCGTATGCCTTAAACTATGTCTGCTGTGCAGTATGTCTTGATAGCCCCTTCAGAAAGCTCATGCATTCCATAAGAAATGTTTCCCTGTCCTAAATAAACCTGATTGAACTAATCAGCCAAATCAGCTGGTTTTGCATTACTAAGTGGGAGACCAAATTAGGAGACCACCAGCGCTGAGGATTTAAGGTAATGACCAGGATTTTTATAGTCACCTCCTGGCTAATATTTTACACGTGTATAAAGCTTCTAGAACAAAAGGGATGGAATGTGAACACGCCCATCTTTATTTTTGCAACTTGTTTTGTGTTAACAGTAATGACGAATGAGATTGGGTGCAAATGATCAATGCTTCGTTAACTCTAGGCTTCCTCTAAAGCGAACAAACATGCAGGTGGATGTCTGTAGCTTGCAGATATATACGCTTGGATCATGGTTCATATCAGTTAATGTACAGTGGTATTTGAATGTTTGTGACACCTTTAGAATTTTCTATATTTCTGCATAGATTTGACCTAAAACATAATCAGATTTGCCTACAAAGCATTAAGGCCCACTTGGGACAAAAAATAGGCTTGTTTGTTTAATTATTTATTGTGGAATTTGATCCAGTGCTACATAAATGTAAGTGGTGGTGTGTATCTGATGCCACCTCCTGTGAGACTAAACAGTCCTGCAAATAGTTTGGAGGAATCGTAGCGCATTTCTCCAGGTGTACCTTTGGGATATTGGTTCGTTTACATACATAAACTACTTGCTTCCGGTTCTTCCACGAGATTTCAATTTAAGGGCAGGAATTTAACTTGGCCATTCTAAACCATCAACTTTCTTCTCTGTTAGCCACTCTTTAAGAGAAGGACTTGTGCTTAGGGTCGTCTTGCTGCATGACAAACATTCTCTTGAGAGAATAGACAGATGTCCTGATATTTTCTTTCACCTGTATAGTTCAGAATTCATTGTTCCAATGATCATGGCCAGTCATCTCTCCTCAGATGCGGCATGGTTGGCCCAAACCATGATACTGCCACCGGCATGTTTCACAGACAGGTCAAGTTTTGTTTTATGCTGAAATACAGTGTTTTCCTTTCTTCAGATATAACAATTTCTCGTTTATACCAAAAACATCTATTTTGGCCTCATCCCTCCACAAAACAACTTTCCAATCGTTTGCTGGCCTGTCCAAACTGCTGACAGACAGCAGTGTTCTTTCTGGAGAGTGGTGGCTTTTTCCTTGCGACCCTGCCAAGCGCACCATTGTTTTTTTAGTGTTCTATTGATGGTGGACTCATGAACGGTAACATTAGCCAATGTGAGAAATGCCTTCAGTTGCTTATAAATTACCCAGGGTTCTTTTGTCACCTCAGATCATTACACGGCATCCTCTTGGCATGATCTCTGTTGGTGGACCGCTCCTGGGGAGGGAAACAATGGTCTTACATTTCTGCCATTCGTACACAATTGGTCACATTGTGGGCTGGTGGAGTCCAAACTCTTTAGAAGCTTCCAGCCTGATGATCTTGTTTTTGAGATAATCAGAAATGTCCTTTCTTGGTGCTATGATACGCTGACTTGGACAGATCTCAGTTCTTTAAATTCAACTGAGTGACCCCTCACATCTAATCATCATCTGACTTTAATCTCACCTTCAAATTGACTGCTAATCCCAGAATTCACATACTTCACTCACTGATATTTAATATTGGATAATTTTCTTTAATAAATAAATGACCATGTATTATATTTTATCAGTTTACCATGGTTTAATTTATTTTTATTGATTTGGGAAATACATTTCTCTAGTTTAATTTGATCAAATTTGCACACATAGACAATCCAAATGACTACAACACGGCTGTATGTGTGGCAATAGCAGTGACGGAAGATTTAGTGGAACTTGGTTGATAGTTGTGGAAAGGCTAAAGGAGTTTCCTAAAGGAGTTTGTGCTATTTGAATGAGATTGAGCAGTCAGAAGGTTCCACTATAGTATGTGTACGCTGGCTGACCCTAGCAACTCTATTAGTTTAAGTGACAACAGGTTCAAGTCGAACATATAGATGAAACCAGAATCATTTCAGGCGGGCATGTTTTCAGTGCACCAGCCCCAGGGAAGGTGCCAGGACTCGGTGATCCTGGTGAAAGGTATTAAAAGTTATTGTTGAAGTTTTCAGACTTTTCAGACAGAGGTTTTTTGAGGGCGATAGAAGCTGTGACAGTTTAAACCGTCCTTATTTTCTGTTTTTTATCCCCTTTTATTCAAGCAGACAAGTTTGCTCAGGTAGGCAGGAAAGCTGTGCCCTAACAAAATAAGTAAACAAGCGGGCAAACACACAAACAAACAAACAAACAAACAAGAGACTGCATATGATTGGGGTGTATTGTTCAGTTGTATAATGACTGACAGTCTAGACTCTCCTGCGATCATTCCATACGGAACTCATTACGAGCCCTCACGCTGGCATCAAAAGATTCCACAACCCAAACAAAGAATGTGCTGGGGTTAACGAGCCCTTCTCGGCCCAGCTCTGCTTCCACGGTTTCCACTCCCTTTAAATCAGCATGAGGAAAAGCAGGCTGAAAGGAAGAAAGCACTTCAGTCCAGACAGCCAGCGACAGACCTTAAAAGTGTTATTAGATTGAGTGTGCTAGAAATGATGCTCTGCTATGTTTGTTGTGTGCCGTACAGGAGTCGCACAGTAACGATGTGGTGTTAATGGCAAAATCATTGATAGGGAAACAACGCTGTTGTGTCTGAAATTCACCATGTCCATGAATCAGGTCTGGCCACAAACAATTTACAGGCTTCAAATACTTGTTAGTGTCTCTGAAGCTCACCTTGACTGGCTTCAGTCACCCTGAATGGCTTCAAGGACCTGCTGATGTAGCAGTGTGGCGGCCTAGTGGCATTGACCTTCATTCTCCAGCCATGTTTAATCTGACAGCGCTGGCATGGTTTCCCTAAGGCTGAGACTTGGGGCTCCAAAGCATATGAGCATCACTTTTGGACAAAGTGCTCAGTCTCTTTGCTGCGGTGCCTGATGGAGAGGACCCAACTCCAAGGGATGGCGAAGGGGCGTACAAGGCCAAGCAGTGCCTTTGTTTACCAAGACATTTGACCTTCTAAAAGCCCTGCTCCTGAGAGGGCCCCAGGGTTCTGCCTGAGCTATGTAATAGGGATGGCTGTACCTTATGTAAGTTATGTAGTGACCCCATGTACAGACACACATACAGCTAAACCAGTTCGCTAGTCTTCTCTCTTTTTACGCATGTCTCTTATTTCCTGGGCAGCTTTAGGGCATGCTTAGATTCTTCACCTTAATGTTGTTCAGCAGTCAAAACTATAGCCAATCGAGTATTTCTGTTGAGCTGTTTGCGTTTTAATGACTGCATTCTTTCAAAGAAAGGTGGTGACCAAATCATAGGACTTGATCAGAACGGCTAGTTATAGTTTAATAGCATGTCCATCTTTAAATGTTTATGAACTGTTTTGTTCAGCACAGTGACAAGTCTCTTTGAATGACCAGAAATCCTGGTGAACAAAAGATGAAGCTTCTGAATACAGAAATGAATACCAAGAAATGCATGCACCTTCGCTGACTATTCAGATCTACTGGAATATAATAATATATATATATTTAAATATATTTATTTTCCTTCAGGCTGTACTCCTAAGAAATGTGGCCGAGGTGTTACAGACAGCGTGGTAACCAGAGAGGAGGCGCATTCACTAAGGAGGTAAATATAAACTCTCAGTCTTTTAAACACACAGGAACACAGGAGCAATGCTCACATGTGTAACATTCTCTTTGAATCCACAGGTTAGCTGAGAGAGGACTTTCACTGGGTGGTTCAGATGGAGGCGTGAGTAAATAAAAAAAAAATAAAAAAAACTGCATGAAATTAAATGTATTAAAATATTTATTCATACTTCTTTTGGATTTAGTCTGTGATTTGGTTGTTTTAATAAATGTAAGCTGCTGTGCAAAACCCTCATCTAAAGAAGCCAAACCATTAAAAGCAGTGATTGTGTAATAAGGGTACTTTACTGTAAAACACTGTTTATCATTGAAACACATACAAGCAAACATTGATGCAATAAAAGTAACTATAATATACAAATTTAGTGAGATAACTTTGGTTAGAGATTTCTGTCTGCAGTGGTGAAATGGATTTAGATTTTTTTTTCCACTAGCACGTTTCATGAACATGATGAAGCATTGCTTAGCAAAAGAAGACAGTGAGTGATAACTCCAATTAAAAGTGGGAGGTAGTTAGGAAAACATTAACATAGATAACATAAATGAACTTCAACACTTCAATGTTAATCTAAGTAGCTTTTTTACATGCTGCTCTTTTTTCTGGAGCCTATAACGTCTGCTCAGTACTGTATGTAAATATTAGCACTGCACACCCCTCTGTTCAGGGTCATTCTTAATGCAGCTATAGCATCAATATTGTAGAGGCATATTGTGGGAGGATATCAGGGTCAGCAGTGTTGACTGAGATGAACTCCAGACTCCTGTAGACACATGAGGGCAGTACGTGTATGTTTTAACAGTTTGCACAGTTACTCATCATTTATCTGATCACGGATACATCATGTCAATGCCTCAGTGACACAGATGTATTGATGATGCTTGTACATCCCTGTAAAGTACAGAAGAGGGCAGTATTTGACTACAAGGTAATATTTTGACCATAAACTTGTTACTGGTTTAGTATTAATAAATATAATAGACATATTTCATATAATACGACATAATTCATATAATAGCACCAAATGTAATTTGCTGCAAATAATCTTAATTTAATATACATTTCTAATTAAATATGTTGCTGACAGCTGTAATGGCAGGGTGGTATATATGGAGTGATTTTGACCTGGTATAGGCTCTGAATGTGCTACACATATAAAGGAAAAGGCTTTAGTTAAATACATCTTGGGCTCCTTACAGAGATTATTCTCGGTGATTTTATAGAGTTCTGTGAAAATCTGTCAAGAAATATAATTTTCTACGACTAAAGAAGCCCAAAGGGTGCTCTAAACCCAAATAACAGATGACTTCTTTAAAGCCATCGGGCTTTTTATCACAGCTCTGCGTTGAGTACCTTATTCAAGGGACGGCTGACAGATAGAAGAGCAAAGGTAATAGAAACTGCCGGTATCTGACATCTCTTTTTATTTCATTGAAAAGGTGCACTTCTGTGAAGTAATGGTTGTGGATATAAAGGGTTATGACCCGCAGCGGCGTTTGAAGAGAAATCCAGAAATATGAGCATTGCTGTTTTGGCATGCCGCTTCAGACTGCACAGAGCCAAAAGGCTTAAAGTTCAGGATACTAACCCAGACTCCCTGCTGCTTCATGCAAAGCATCTTTTTATGAAGTGTGACTGTCTTAAGCTGGAGAGAGGAAAAATGGCATTTGTTTCAGAATGAGCCTAGCCAAACCGGAATTACTCATACTCTGTGCTCAGACAGAAAGCAGGGAATACCTAAGATAGCTTTCATCCACCTGCTGAGCTATAACCTCAGAATTGGCGAGATACAGATACACATTACATGTCTGTAAGGTATTACGCCTGTGCTATGTTAATTAAATAGCAGTGTTGTTGTATGTTCTATTATATGACAGCTGTCTCTAATCCTCTTCTGGGCTGTGTGTGCAAAGCAGGTCATCAGGCAGGGGAAATGTAATGTGCTGTATGTGTAGTATGAGATGTCCACCTGTTGATTGTTTAAGATACTTCCACAGCACCGGAGCCTGTGAGCGAATAGCTTAGTCTGGTTTTGTAGCACATGAAGATCCACCACCAGTCAAAATCTAGGACTCGGTGTCAGTTGTTAAGTACATACATTTTTAATTAAAGTCAATGCAGTCCTATTGTAGACTGTTGTAGATCAGCATTTTTTTCCAACCTTATATAATAAATTGTACAATAGAAATTGTCAGAAAATGTTTATTGTTTATTAAAATCTTTACATTACTGTTAATGAAGGTTAACAATATTACTATAAAGTTACCATTTCAGAGTATGAGTGGGCAAAATTGCAAAAAGGTAAATGTACCATGTTTCTAGACACAGTATGTATCAAAATGTTATTTTTTATATTTGAGAAGTTGGAACAGATAAATTAAATTAAAAAAAAAACATTTTAACCAGCACAATGAAATTTGTATATTTGAAGAAAAACAAGCTGTGTTTTTGTGTGTTGGATGGTAACCACCACTTTACTTGGTCAAAGATATTTCTTTCCACAGTGTCCAAGCTACCATCAGCTGATCATAACTGATCATGACTTTGATTTATCAGTCTACTCTGGCTTTAGCAAAACCCAACACTAAGTGGGTTATTCCAAATCATGTGGAAAATGGTTTAAAATGGTTAATAATGAAGGGTTGGTTGTATCTCTTTTCAGGATTTTTAAAAAATAATTCTTTACTGCCTTTTAAAAAATTGTTCAGCTTGAACTGAATACAGATGTCTAATGTTTGTATCTTAAATACATATTTCAAATGCAGATATTCTGCTGCATCCCAACCCTGCTTGCATTTTTCGTGCCAGTATCCTTTTGGGTCAGTGGAAAGTTTTTGCCTGGCCTATCTGTATTCTTTCCATCTTTTTCATCAGAAAAACTCTTTATTTCTGTTCTGTCATTCAGATGTTGGATTTGCTTTTCTCTTTTGGATCATCATCTTGGTACATAACCTGATTATGTTTCAGGTTCAGCTTGAGGTCTGATGAAAGACAGTCTATTTAAGAATTTATGAATTCATGGTTCCTTCGGTAATAACAAGCTGCCCAGTTTCAGAGGCCACAAAACATGCTGTGGCATAATTGATTACGATAACAATAAATATCTGCACATTGTCCACCCTAATCCATAGTTATCAAGGTTTGTTTCAAGATTGCCAATATATTGCAGACAATGCAGCCAAGTAATGTGCTGTTTTAGTTCAAGTATTCATTTGAAGTATTAGTTTTTTCCCTACACTGGCTTGTATAAAACCTCCTTGTCTTTTTTTCTCTTTGATCTGTTGTCTCCAGGCATCCATCCTGGACCTTCACTCTGGAGCTCTGTCAATGGGGAAGAAGTTTGTCAATATTTACAGGTGAGCCAATAAGTTAAAGTGTTGAAGTTCTCGAAGTAGGGCTGGAAACTTGTATGTGTGACTCACCTGAGCTGAGCGACTCAAGCCTAGCATAGCTCTATTGGCCTGTCTCAGCATACTTTTCATCTGCACATCAAAGTATGCCTCAGGGTCTTGAGTCCTAAGGCGAAATTTATTGCGAACTGTGCTAGACCCCAGTTTCTCAGACTGCTTCCCTTTATTCTTGACACCTGGAAGTTTTTTTGTAAGCCTGCTCTGTTTAGTGAGGGTTGCAATCCTGTGCCCTCTGTCAGGCTGCCACACTGCAGTTGGACATTAGGCATATGTTGACAGACTCAGGATGCTACAGTTTCTTCCTTCTCCAGAATGCACCACAGCCTGCATTTTAATGTGTCTACAATATTTGTATTCCAGTACTTGCAGACCGATTAAACTGGGTCACTGTGGTATATATGCTGTTGGCTTTCAGGTCAAAAATTAATTCATTTCTGTCCTGTTTCCTTTTTCCAGATATTTTAGTGACCAAATAAAGGAGGTGTTCACTGAGGAGGATTTTAAGCTTTATAGGTATAGTAATGCATATATTTCATGCTGATTAACTGTTGATAAATTATGATATTAATTATCTCATAAATTGGCTGATTGTTACATCTGTACATCCATCCATCCATCCATCCAACCATGTATGAGCTTTTTGGACATTCCCATTCTAAAACTATGGGAATTAATATGGCGTTAGCCCCTTTTGTGGCTGTAACGCCCTCCACTCTTCTGGGAAGGCTTTTCACGAGATTTTGAAGTGTGTCTGTGGCAATTTTTGCCCATTCATTCAAAAGAGCACTTGTAGGGTTGGGCACTGATGTTGGACAGAAAGGCCTGGCTTGCAACTGGCATTTTAATTCATCACTACTGTTCAGTGGCGTACAGGCTCTGTTCAGACCATTCCAGGACTTCCTCGACATCAAACTCGTCTAACCACGCTTTTATGGACCTCACTTTGTTAACAGGGGCACAGTAATGCTACAAGATGAAAGATCCTGTTGCCACACATGGAAGCATTTAATTACCTACAATTTTTAAGTCTTTGTTTGATGTACCATCAGAATTTCCCTTCTATGGAACTAAAAGCCCAAACCAGGAAAAACTCTTCCTCCTTCCATCACGGTTTGCTGTTGCCACTGTGCATTTCGATAGATAGCATTGCCTTGGCATCCATCAAATTCAGATTCAAACCAAGATTCATCCATCAGACTGACAGACAGTGAAGCGTTCATCACTCCAGTGAACCTCGTCCCAGTGCTCCAGAGTCCGGTGACCGCGAGCTTTACACCACGCCAGCTGACGCCTGGTATAGCACATAGTGACCTTAGGATCGTGTTCAGCTGCTTACCATGGAAACTCATTTCATTAAGCTCCTGATGCACAGTTCTTGTGCTGGTGTTGCTTCCAGTGGCATTTGGCACCCCATAGTGAATGATGTAAGAAAGGATAAGCTGTTATTTGTATGTGCTTTGTGTTTCAGCACTTTCTACACCTGTTAGCTATCTGTGTGGCTGAAACACTTAGGTGTCCATTTGCACTTTTTTTTTCACTTTCCAATCTCAAATATTACGTTAAGGTAACATCAAGTTTCAGGTCTATTTGTCATTTGCGCAACGTCAGGACATTCATGCATTAAAATGCTTGTGGTGAGGTTTAGGTTGATACTCTACAGCAGGACAACATTATATACATACTGACTAAACATATTAAAATAAACAGATATAAAAGAGATTCAATAAAAATACATACAGATATTGTTAAAATACAGGAGACAGAAGGGGTCTGTAGAAATTTTCTGATAGCTACTTTTATTAGACAAGGATAATCTGAGAGAGGAGATCTGTCTGTCTGTCTGTCTGTCTGTCTATCTATCTATATCTTCATTAGCAGTGATTCATTATTATTATTATTATTATTATTATTATTATTAGTTTCAGAATGCAGTAGTATTGTTGAAAGGCTTACAGCTTGTTTAGGAACATCAGATATTTGCATGTGCCTGTGTCCACTTGAACAGGATGGATATATGTAGTATAACATAAATTGTAACTAAAATATAATACATATCTGTGTCATAAAAAAAGGTATGCTTGGATTTTTGTATCTACAAATAATGTATGATAACCTTTTGTGACATGATGGAGAGTAAGTGTATCTAAGTCTTTAATTTGTTGTTCTGTTGATAGAGGTGTCTTATGATTTACAATTAGAAGGCTGGTATACTTTAATGTGAAACCGTCTGCTTAGGTTGTAGGTTGAAATATTGAAACCTATTATTATTCTTCCATCACACGTTCAGTGTCACAATGTGATGTAATGGTACTTCTCAGTGTTATTTGGCAAATTTATAATCAGAATTAAATCTGAAATCCCCATATTAGCAATTTATAGTAAATGGGCATGTAATAAGTACGGGTGCTTAAAAAAAAAAGTTTCACCATGAATTGCTATGCCTTGATTACTTTGGCACAGCTGTTTGATTTTGAGGTCTAGTGTAGATAAAGTTCCAACGATCTCTAACTGATGCCATAGGTGCTGCATTTTGCACCTCTAACTGCTGTGGTAGCATTTACTAAATAGTTAATCGTGACTGTTATCCTGTTCCAAATCAGGGATGTGCGTAGTCGCATTCAGAGGGTGATTGCTGAAACGTTTGGGCTGGACTCCTCTCGGATGTACCTCACCAAGCCTACATTCTTCTCTCGCATTAACAGCACCGGCGCCAAGACTACTCATGATGAGTACTGGCACCCACACATTGACAAGGTAACTTGCATGAGCTAATCACAGAGGAATGTTTGAACACTGCTGGAAACTTTTATCCTTAGTTATTTGGGTACTGCCAACGATTCACTGACATTATTTACTAAAGAGCTTGCAACTTATTAATGTGAAATATTATTTTTTAAATGTCACGCTTGTTCAGATCTCAGTGTGCTGAGTATCCAGCAGCTGCTGAAGATTGCACCTGGTTACAAATGTAAAACAAAACTCTGTTGGTGTCGGTGCATTGTTCTGTTTGTTTGTTTTTATTGCCTGATTTGAATCACACCAGGTTCCTTTGTTATTAAAAAAAAAAAAAATCATAAAGCTGCCATTCAATGAGAAAACATGAACAAATGACTGTGTTGCATGTTGTGGGAATAAGTGCTAGGCACTGAAATTCAGATACGGAACCACTGAAATTAAATCATAATTCTAGAGAATAGAAAAATCCCTAGTCATTTAATACATAATCTTAATCTTTTGGTAGATGTTGTCGAGCCTAGTCGGTGAGCCTGCACATAAAAATGCTTTTATTAACATCAGTTGTTCTTGATCAGTATGCAAACTGTTAATAACTTGTAGTGTAAAAGAAGTTATTAGATTCAGTATTAAAATCGAAGTACGTTGACTATAAATAAACAGGTATATAATTGGTGTAGTTTAGATATGGCAGTTATTGTTATGGTGTGATTAATGGGAAATACAGCACTGGGCTGTATTGTCACTAAACTTTTTTGGCTGTAGCCAAATCTCGCTTGTTTATAAGCTCTGATAATTAAGTTTTACTTTCTCTTTAATGGTTTTATGATGCATGTTGGATTTGTAGAGTTTAGGAACTCGGGCAGTGTGTTTTAAACAGGAGAGGCAATTTTCTCTGTTCTGCTCTAATTGAGGTTGGGGGACTGCTTGACACTTGGCCTGACTTCAAAGCAGCAGCATCTGAGGTGATCAGAGCATTCAACAAGCCACATGGAAGAGCCAGGGAAAAAAGGAGGGGTAAATCCCCATCTGTTTATTAGAGGAAGCATTTATAATTGATTGCTATGAAATACTTTTAAAAGCGCATTCCAGTGAAAATAAATATGCATGAAGACTGTTTAGAGGATTTTACCCAATGCTTATCAGGCTTGCCTGGAAAAAGAGAACTAGTTCAGCTCATCAGTGAATGGAAAGCAGTTTTGTTCTACTGGGATCATAGAAGACATTTCCTAACTCTCTGGTACAGGACCAACTACCCTGCTCAACATCTTATCTTAATCCCTATAAGAAATATAGCACAACAGTTCTCGGATCAGCTTATAAGACAAGCTTATCACACTGAACCAAATAAGGGGCAACACAACTGCCTGCATATTCATTGATTTATACTTTGTTTTTTTTTCCTGCACACTGAGTGTTGGTTAAATTGGAGTGAAATGAAAGACTGAAATGTGAAATCAAGTAGAATACCACGTATACATCATTGTACCATGATACCGTTGTTTATTATGCTGCCAGGGAAAAATAAAATCCAGTACAAGTAGATTTTTATCATTCAAGGTGAACATAGCCTCAAAGGTACTACATGTTCCTCAAGGTCCAATAGTGTATCTTCTGTGTGTTGTAAATAAACTGTACGTTTTAGGGAAAAGATGCTTATCCTAAATTTTAAATAGAAAATGAGTGCAATGGAATGTGGTATAAGTATGTTGATTACTAAGAATTACAAGTTTTAACATTAAAGCACAAGGGAAAAACTCAAAGAACCAAGTATAATATCATTTTTAAGAGTTGATTGTGTCTACTCCTTGCATGTATTACAGCATGTTACTTTCAGGAGACTTTTTTTAAAAGAAATCTGCAGGGATACTTTTCCACACCTCTGAAGTTCACTTGTTTATTGCTTTTCACAAAGATCAGAAGCGAGATCAGAAGCAAGAGCATTTCTCATGTCTTTCAAACATGAAAGGTTTAAGCACTGTTTATTAGATGGAAACGGTTTTAGTGGTTTACCATGTTCTGATTCACATTTTCCTTATATCCTTTAACTCAAGTTTTGGGAAATCCTTTTTTACATTTTCCTTTCAGGAACCAATAATTTTATCATTTTAATTTCATCAGGTGAAGGTATTAAAGACTGGTGCTCAAGAATATCACTATAACAATATTAAACCTTATGGGTGCAATATATACATTTTAGGAAAATTGAAGTTCCTCAGCGGCAAAATCTCTGTCAGGTATCAAGATAAAGATATGGGCCAGAGTGCCATAGACATTAAAGGTTGAAAGCCGCTAGGATCACACACATTTCTCTACTTGATATTTTGATCTTAGAAAAGCACTTTAAAGCATGTTTAATGAGTTGGAGACATTTGAATATTCATATTTATTAGTACAGTTTATCATGCTCTTTGTTTGGGACCGGCTTTGATCTCTGAAGTGTGAACTGTGTCTTTTGATGGCTGATATAAAGATGCATACCATTTTTGAGCTGTATTGGTTTAGTTCCAGAGCATGCTTGTAGGAGAGGGCGATGGTGTTCCGGTTGCTTGGCTTTTCATTAATTCAAGACCTCATTTATGTTTTTGTGTTGGCGGTATAAATTGCATTCTGAGATTTCAGTGTAGCCATCATCTGTCATTCCCTACCACACTTTCCCTAATTGCCCCAGGTCCACCCGCATTTACATAGAAATGGATTACACCACACTGCTGTTAACATGTTGCCATGTTATGTGCTGGCAGCAGTTGCCCCCATGAGTACATATTTTTGATGTGTATATGATAAAAAAAAGAGCAATTTCCGCTGGGATTTCTTCTATCACTTCTTTTTAATAGACACTGGAAACAGGAAATGCCACACAATTGTTTTGATATGTTGAGCCCACTCATCATGAAGCAGAAGACCTTTTTTTAAAAATTTTATTTTATTATTATGTCTTTTTTTATTTAAACATTTATGAGCAGAAAGCTTTTAATTTAATGGGAATATAATTTAATGTACATGCCATATATATTATAATATAATGGTAATAGTTTTGGTGGTCTGCCATGTCTTGCATGGATGGAATGAGTTCCATTTTCTTTACATTTTTTAAACATATGGACACCCTTTTTTGAAGAGGTTTTAATAGTTAGGTTTTCTTATAATATTCTTATAATTCTTGTTTTGTTATGTTTGAAAGAGTGCAATTGTCACATTTCAAGAGCTCCAGTTTTTAATATTCTCTGATACCAGAGAATGGCATAAATGGCATAAAATTGCACTCATGGAATTATTCTGTCACCTTATAAAAAATTCAACAAAAAATAGGATGGAACAGGATGAAGCTTTCTTAACTTGCAAATGGTTGATATTGTTAAAATTTGCTTATTTTTCTAAGCAATTTTGGACAAATTCTAGTGGTCTTTCCCTTGTGAATATTCAGAAAACATAGTAATTTTTAAGAGCTTTTAAATTGTGCTAAAACATTTTTTGATGTATAATATTGTTATACATCAAGGTATGTGTGGTGTATGTGTTATATTGAAACTGGATCAGTGTTAATTTAATTCAGCTAGAAAGTCAATACAAAAGAATGCATAATTTCCCCAAATTAACCATGATAACCTGGATCAAAACGTTAAAGCTCACTTCAATGTTTAGATGCAGAATTCATTCCAAACAAATAAACAAGACCAAAAAATAGAATAGCTTTAGGCTAGCTTTGAGGTGTGCTAATTCAACTTATGCCAACGAACAGGAGAAATCCCACTGCCCAGTGAGAAGTACCTTGAATAATTTATTTCTTTCTTTCTTCTTCTGATTAGCTCCTCACAAAAGAGATTGTAGGTCACAGTAGTGCTGTGGCAAGAGTTTTAGTGGTTAGCCTCGTTCCCCGGTCACCAAAAAACAGTGGTGGTGATGGATTTGTTATGTCAGGACCGTAATTAATTTAAACAGGACTGATAAAGTAGATCCTAATCTGACAAATTATATTAGGTTATTCATTCTGCATTTATTATTATTCAGACTAAATTCATACAGATGTGACAGATTCCTTTTGGATTAAAATCACAGGTCTCGTTAGGAATCACTAATATTATAGTTCCTCCCCACATAAAACGAATCCAGCTTAAATAAGATTTATAAAACATGCTTGGAACAAGTTCCCTTACTACAGTCCTTTACCAAATTTCTGATTTTTACAGGTGACATATGGGTCTTTCGACTATACATCGTTACTGTACCTGACTGATTATAGTGTGGATTTTGGTGGGGGGCGATTCATCTTCATGGACCCGAACAGCAATGGAACAGTGGAGCCTCGAGCAGGTAAACAGTGCTCGTATCCTGTTGGAACTGAATGATGTTTATTTGTTGACCTTTTAAATACCATGCTAAGGTGCCCTTCACCTTTACACCCTCAGTAGCTGTTCAGTGTGAAACCAGATTATAAGTAAATCTGAGGCCAGTATGATGGCTGGGCACCACGGTTTCACTACTGCTGTGAAGCCTTGCGTTAAGGTTGTGGGACAGCTGCCATTGTTCTCCTGAATGTAATGGTCTTTCAGGTTTCATTCTTTTTCATTCATCTTTTTTTTCGGTCCTTAGTGAAACCTCAGCTTGTGCTGATGAAAGCACCCTGAATATGGTTGTGTGGTGTTGCATAAGCACGTGGCATCATGCGGCGCAGGCCTGGTTTAAAATGAGGAATAATTATTATCCGACTGAATTATTAATGTAAATGTATTTTTGCTGCAGCCACTAAACTTTGTGGCTTAGTTGAATTAATTATAATTAATTGCTTGCCGCAGAGAAGATTTCCCTGTCCTTTGAGAACTTCTCTCCTGATAAACCCTGTCTGTTTAGTTAAACTATGCTTTACTGACTGATATGACAGTCAGATATCTACTGTGAATTGTAGAATTGATCTCAATGCTCATGTTTGTTAAAGATTTGATAGAAAAAGAAAGTGGGCACAGTAACACAAAAATGCAGACAACTACTAATTTGAGACTTTGAGTGTTTAAATAGGCCTTGGCAGGCCTATGCGCTCTTGTATACAGAGGCCATCTGGGGGCATTCCAGGCCCCTTAAGGAGTTCTGCTAGGGGAAACTGGTCTGAACTGGCCATCCACAGAAAGGGTGTTATAGTGTTAACAGACTTATTGTAAGAGAGATATAGGGACATAAACATGTCCAGCCGGGTTTGTTGTAAAAAAACCTTAACTAGCTAGGAGGTGCTAAATATCAGCATCATGGGGAGACAGGCTGACAGTTTTGCATACAGTCATTTACTGTAGATTATTGATCTATAACTGACCTGCATGCCTAATACATAAATAACAAGACTGTCCTGTATTACTGTATTGCAAGGCACTGTGTTACTTTTAAGGGCCTTTCTACAGGGTTCTGTAGGGTACAGTGATAAGTGTTTTGCCAGGGAGCGATGGTGCTCCTGATTTGAAAAAGACAGGAGCACAGAAAAATTGTGTTAACTCATAAAAGAAATAAAGGCAATCCAATTTTATGAGTCAGAGAGGATGTTTAATTCAGCAATCTTGTCCATGTGCTTAGCTTTACAATATCTGTATGTTCTTCACATCATTTTCAGTCATTCATTATTTATGATGCTCCTTGCGGTTTCTTCCATCGTATTCATGTTCCTGTCTTTTATATTTTTAACAAAAAGTATGTCTTTGTACCAGTAGTTTTATGCACAGTCATTTAGCCTGTTTGTTGGACGGCTGTTTCTTATTTTATTGTTTAATGCTTATTGTAATTCATTTTAATTGCATGTAATGCAAGTCATTTTTCAGCACATAATGCACTTCTTGTGCTTCTTAAGTCAAAAAGTACCAAAAAATGTGTTGAAAATGAAATGACAAATAATATTGCTAAATTCCATATATTGTGTTTTTAAAAAAGGGTCTCCCACTGAATGAAGAGCAGCCCTGATGGCATGATTGTTACCACCTCTAATCTATAAATTTAGTTAAGTGCAATCAAATAAATCACTATATTAATGAGATTTTGACTGTTGTATAAGAGTCAGTAGCTGCTAGTTGATTTAGTTGAGCATCTAAGAAAGTGGCTGGTGGCTTGTTCCAAAAGCCTTTGTCCCCTTCACTTTGTAGTACAGTGGATTATTTCTCGGGAACCGTAGTGCTCACAGCATGACTTTGCTCCATCCACCAGACCCAAAAGCCTCTTTTAGTGATGGGCTACAGGGTCATTGCTTATTAGTAACCAGAGTACAACTGTGCAGAGTTGTAGGTACCTCAGGCACTTTTTGAGGGAAGAAATGTTTGTTTGGCTGTTAGGTTAATTTGCACAGAGACTTTTATGTTGAAATTAATATGGGTGGAGCAGAGGGTGTCCCGGAGTAAAACAGAGGACTGTGTTTTTAGCTGTTAGCAGTGGAGAGACTGTTTCTTTTTGCCGTACTTGGTTTTAGGAAATTAACGAAGGAACACAGAGGATATGACACCTTTTTGTTGGTGCCATGTTGTGCCCTTATTTGGCACTCCAGGTGTGAGCTGGATTTCTAATGAGAAAAATGAATGGGCTTTCCGGAAATGTCTGTTCCAAATTCTGTGGTAAATAAATATGTTTAGAATCGAATGAGTTTTGTTCTGTGTGCATTTATTATGTATTACTGGATCCTCAGAATTACAAAGTCATTAAAGAGCTGAATTATGAAGATTGCTACATTAGAGCTAATGCTGTTATACTGACACCTCAACACGCAAACCAGCTCGGTTTGTCAGAATGTGGTAGTCAGTTCTCCTTTACAGAATGAAGGCATATAAAGAAAAAGAAATATGTTGCCTGTTAAGTTATAGAGGTGAACGTTTTCCGTGTTCGATCCTCACTGAAACACCTTAACTCGCTTTGACCATCTTTACAAGCTCATGCACGCAGGCTAATTCAGGACAGACTCGGCTTAATAAACACTTCTGACTCCCTGGTAAGCTGATTTAGACTCCCTGCACATTCCAGTTATTCTTTTACTGCTGGAAACATGCTGGGCAGTTTTTGTCATAAAGGAATTTAGGCTTTGGAAATGTGCTATCTTAAGGCTTTATGCACCGGGCTGTCTATAAATGTCCGCAGGGAGAAATTCCCAGTCACCAGAACATCTCTTAGCCCACCTTACCTTCATGTAGTTCAGTGGTGTCAATTTGATGCGCAGTTACATGAGCTCACTTTAAGCAATATTAGTATGGCGACTCCTTAACGACCGTGTAATTTGTAGGGTCCAGTGATATTCCAGAGAAACGGGTTCTGAGCATGTTTCTTACCTCAGGACGAGATAAATGTGATATTTTGAAAAGCCTGTTTATTTTGGTGATAGAGAATCGTTAGATCTGGAGTGCCAAATATGCAAATATGGTACTGTAGTGGTCCATAAAGCTGCATCTATAACTCCTTCTAATGTATTTTACTCTAAATGTCTCCCCAATACATTTGTACCTCCCCACTGTTGTACTCTATATCTCCTCCTGGTGTGCTTTACTCTATACCTCTTCCTAATGTGTTTTTACTTACTACCTCCTTGTGTTTTTACTCTACACCTCCTCCCTAGTGTGTTTTTCCCCATTCCTCCTTCTAATGTGTTTTTCACTCTATACCTCCTAGTCTATTTTTACTCCATACAGAGTGTTTTGCTCTACACCTCCTCCAAATCTTTCTAATGACTATAGACCTCCTCTTTGTGTTTTTACTCTTTTGCCTTCCAATGCATTTTACTCCTTCCCTCTCCTAATGTTTTACTCTGTTCCTCCTCCTAATGTTTTTTTTACTCCATTCCTCCTCTTAGTGTGATTTTACTCTCTACCTCCTTAGTGTGTTTTTACTCTTTACCTCCTACTAATGTGTTTTTACTGTATACCTCCTACTAATGTGTTTTTACTGTATACCTCCTACTAATGTTTTACTATATACCCCTCCTAAAATAGTTTTTACTCTATACCTCCTCCTAATGTGTTTTTACTCTGCTCATCCTCCTGATGTTTTTTCACTCTATTCCTCCTCCTGATGTGTTTTTACTCTATTCCTCCTCCTAATGTTTTTTCACTCTATTCCTCCTCCTAATGTGCTGTACTGTTGATAATTTTTACTTCATCCCCTAAGTGGCATTGGAGCCTTAGCATAGCACCAAAATATCATAATTGTGAGTAAAGACTTTCAACCCTGACCATAGCTCAGTCCTTCCCCTAAATCAGTCATTCAGAGTATCGTGTTTTGGAAACAGGCCTTTTGTCCTGTCTCTTGTTTTGCTAACCCCTTTATGTAGCTTTTGGTGCATGACCACATGTTGATGTGGTCCTCAAATAGCCAACTAATTAGCCTGGTGCAGAAAGAGATGCCTTTTGGACTGATATTTCGGTAGAAGTGTTTTGTATTAATCACTTATATAAGTTTAACCTGACTGGGCCAATAAATCAAAGTCAAGGAGCAGTATTTCAGAGTAACTACAAGCTTCAAACTACAAGGCTCATGCTTCTCCTTCTCTAAAATGTCTCAGGAAATCTGCTTCTTAGCCTGCGCTGAGTAGGCTTGAGAGGAGAGGTGGTGTTTTGTCCGGTAGAGTGACACCACATGCAACGTTCTCTGAGCACAAGGAAGGTGTTTGGCAGAAGAGCAAATGAAGATTGGTCGATATGTTTTTTCAAAGCTGCAACACTCTTTCTTCTGAATGCACATGGGTCCTTGAAGCAGAAAAGAATGGAATGTGGACTGCAAGAAATCAATAAAAGAAAATTCTGAAAGCTTAAAAGTGCTGCGATGTACAGCATCATTGTCAGAGCCTGGAGAAACATCTCACATGTATTATTCATCAGCTGATCGGTTTGGAGGCCTTGTTCTGCCAGCTGTAACTGAAATGACGTGCAGCAGGTTTTAGAGAGGCCGGTTTTGAAACAGCTGCTGTGGTCGATCCCTGCACGGCTCAGCCAGTGTGTTGATTAGCCATCGTGCGTAGATGATGAATCTGTGAAGTTGCCAGGTTATTACTACCTTGACAGATACCTCAGTTAAAGTTCGACTGACAATCAGCCTCCCTCCTTCACCCAGGAGGAGGTCAAGAACGGCAGTCATTAGTCAGATGGGAGACACAGTGCAAATTTAAAATTGGAGGGGGTCGGTGTGCAGGGCGTAGAAATGAAGCTAGCAGAGTGGCAGGTGAAGAAGCTAAGAGCTAAAAATGATTTAAGTCTGCAGGGTGTGGATTCAAAAGAAAGGCCTAAGCAGAAGAGCGGATATGGGAGAGGTGTGCTGGGAAAAGGGCACGTCAGCCCGTCACAGCGGGGAAATTGAGCCCTGGCGTTGGAAGAATCCAGCAGGAGAACAGCTGCTTTCTTAGATTGGAGAATCACAGCCACAAATCCCAGAGGAACAGCATGGCCTTGCCCCACAGAGCTCTTCACACACTCAATGCCCACTGTGTTAATAGGAAGTGACAGGTGTATGCCTGCCGTTCCCTTCTCAAATCAGATGGGGAAATGAAATGCCCTGTGGGTGTGCATTTTGGGCTCTGTGTTTGTCTGAAAGAAAGGATGGAGAAGAGAAAGATAAACAAATAAAAATGTCAAAAGGCATATTCAGAGCATCGCCACAGATGAACCAGTTTCTGCCCCCTAAAGTGCCTTTCAGTGGATGGTTCTTTGGATCTGGGTTCTGTTCTAGTTTCTATACTAGCAATGAACAAAAGTCAAAAGCCCAAAATGGGTAATATCGTCTTTACACACAGTATGGTCTGGTTTCACCTGACAAAAAGTAAAATACTCAGCATTCAGAGATTGTACTAAAATGACTCCAAAGTGCAGGTTATAGAATGAGCCATAAAATCCAACGTCCTCAGCAACAGAACTTGCTTGATCACTTTGGCACTGTAACTTCCTGTTTTTAATCCATAGTTTTTAATATGATGTCAGTCAACTATAACTGCTTCAACTTTCCACCAGGTTTAGTTATTTGTTTTTGGGATCACAGAAGAGCGTTTGTGAGGTCAGAACCTGATGTTGGAAGAGAAGGCCTGGCTTGCAGTCTCCACTCTAATTCATTCCAAAGGGGAATGTCAGGACTCTGTGCAGGCCAGTCCAGTTCTTCCACACCAAACTCGCTCATCCATGTCTTTCTGGACCTTGCGCACCTGTGCGCAGGCCTGTTGGAACAGGAAGGGGCCATCCCCAAACCGTTCCCACAAAATTCTGAGAATAAATTTGTAGTAAATCTCTTGGTATGCTGAAGCATTAAGGGGCCGAGACCGACATCTGAAAAACAACCCCACACTGTAATCCCCCTTCCACCAAACTGTACACTTGGCACAATGCAGTCACGCAAGTACCGTTCTCGTCCATCGGATGGAGTGAGAAGCATGATCGGTCACTCCAGAGGACGCATCTCCACTGCTCTAGAGTCCAGTAGCGGCGTGCTTTACACCACTGCATTTGTCGCTTTGCATTGTGCTTGGTGATGTAAGGCTTGGATGCACCTGCTCTGCCACTGGACTTTAGAGCAGTGGAGATGTGTTCTCTGGAGTGACCAATCATGCTTATCACACCATCCGATGTCGCTTTGCATTGTGCTTGGTGATGTAAGGCTTGGATGCACCTGCTCCGTCATGGAAACCCCTTCTCTACACGCTGTTCTTGATCTTACCTGAGGGCCACATGTAGATTGGAGGTCTGTAGTGATTAACCCTGCAGAAAATTTGTTACTTCTGCGCACTTTGCCCCACTCTGTCAATTTATGTAGAGTACCACTTTCCGGCCAAGTTGCTGACATTCCCAGTCGCTTCCATTTTCTCATAATCTCACTGACAGTTGACTGTGTAATATTTAGTAGTGAGGTAAAAATGGCATTTTTATGTAACAAAATCAATATTTAAAAAGTGAAAAATGGGTTGTTTCTTCTTTTTGGTGGAAAAATTAAGCAATAGTTTTGGTCTCTAGTTTCATAAACTAATCAAATAAACAAAAATGGAAAAGCACAATTACATTTTGCTCACCAGAAGTTAAAATGATCTGTTATTTAAACCAGAAAAATGCAGGAATGCACAATACAGAGCATGCCGAATACAGAATAAAGGCAGCTGGAGTTAAACATTTCTGAAGTCAGGAAACCTTGGGCATGTGCGTTGAGAAGATTCCAAGCCATGGAGTAATATCAAGACAATTTACAGCTGGTCAGTGCTCTTCTGTGCTGCTGGGTAATAAAGTATAGCCTGGATGTATAAAAATGTTCTCTAACGAACCCAGTACCAACAATACTTGCATGTTACCTGGGAAACTGGGCCACATTTTAGTTGCTGGATGTCCAATGTTAATTGCTAGCCCAGTTACAATTCTTGACCCCAATATCCTCAAGCAAAGTCTGTGGCAGTGAAGGGCATTTGGAGAAGTAATTATCCTCACAAGCTACAAGGTGAGGATACAAATCCACGATGATCTGAACACCCTATTGTTCTAGTATATATTGTAGGCTGTAGTGGGTTTTGTGTAGGTGTTTGAATATGTGACATGCGCAGCAACTGACCTGGCAAACCCGACGTCTCTCGGTAAATGATGGAAATGAAATGAGTCTCTTCCACTTACTGTTTCTTTTTTTTCTTGTTTAATCACAGTAATTTTCATACCTGATTAAAAGAACAGCTTTATTTCATTTTTGTTTATTTGGTTAGTTTTTTTCTTTGTTTTTTCCATAAGCTATAAAACAAAACATTTCTTCATTTTCTCATTTATAATAGAATAACAACAAAAAAATCAATCTGCTCATTTCCCTTTTTTCACTACTGGTTTGTAAAATAAAGAAATAATATATAGATTTCTTTGGGCTTCCTAGTATAGTTTGACTTTTTTTGCCATGTGTAGTCCTTTTTGTTTTTGTTCTGTTGTAGGTTTTTTTTTTAACCACCATCTGAACTTTGGGATGAAAAGCAAAAGTATTATTGTTCTTTTTTTTTTGGTTACCAAATTGTGCATCCCTAGTACATACCAGTTACAGCCTTTACATTGAATCCAAGACTCCTCTAGTGTGTTTCATTTTAGGTATGCAGCGATGGATTTAAAAGAAATAATTCTGTAATCAAAGTATGACTAATTTGTATGTTGAAATGGAAGAAAAGTAATGAGCATAATGAGCAGAGTGACAGCTTTAATTCGAGGATATATAGATCCATATTGGGTGAAGTGTATATAAAAATTACCACCCCGGTTTTATCAAATCCTTCCATTCCTGCCCAGCTGCAGGCACTTGAGTTGTTAGTTTTTGCAGAAGAGAACAAACTAAAATTTCAAGTTGGTTCTACATATAGCATTTGCATGTGCGGTACGTTGACGCTGGGAGTGAAAGTGGTAAATGTAATGAAATATTTGAGTAATTGTGTATGTAAAAATGAACTGTAAACAGTTCCATCCAGCATGTGGGCATAGATGTGTCAAAGTATTAATGTTGTAAAACTTACCAAAACTTACAATTTATTGGTAATGTTCAAGAACAGAAGGGCTGAGAGTTAGCTTGATAAATCAGTCATGTGAAACCAGACTGTACTGTGTGTAAAGATGATATTACTAATATTAATGAACTTGTACTGCACACATGCTTCAGCTAGCTCTAGTGTAATCTTATGTATTTGGGCATATCGCACAAACCTTCCTCGTATTAGACATGTAAAACTGCTGCTTCAGTACTCAGCCGCCAACAGTTTCCAAGCTTGATTTAATGTAAATATGGTTTCCAGAGTCCCTGGGTTTCCTCTGAGTTGACCTGTATTTGCATTTTGTTCAAACTCCTACAGTCCTGTGAAAAAGTTTTAGACACATGGGGAAATTTGATTAACAAAGATGTTTATCAGGGCTGTAAAATTAGAAAACACTAATACTGGAATGTGTTTTATGGATGTGTTTGTTTAACCATTTACACAACTCCTCATTCCTGCCCAGTATGATCTGGAGTTATCATCCAGTACCTGGTTTGGTCATTTGATGTGAAATGAAGTGAGCTAGTGATTTAAAGGGGAAATCTTTCAGTCATGAAGAAAATCCTCTTCACAACTGTTGTAGAGTGTAGGAACACTTCTCAGGATGTGGGCATAGATGTGTCAATGTGTTAATGTTATAAAATTTACCAAAACCTATAACTCATTGGAAACAGAAGGTGTAGTTGCATAGAAAAGGCCTGTAGAGTTCTGGCATAAAGTCCTTTGGACAGATGAGATGAACATTCACCTCTACCAGAGTGATGGGAATAAGCAAGGAAAAGAAACCACTCAAAATGATCCAAAACATACTAATGCACGGTGGCACTGGCACGTATGCCTGTGGAACCTGGATAACTGATCTTTATGGTTGGTGTGACAGCCAGCAGGAGCAGAGTGAATTCTGAATTGTACAGAAATATCTTAACTGCTCAGTCCAGCCAAACGCAGTTGAGACAGTTTGAACCATACTGCTAAAGCAGCTATAAATCTTTCCTTTTTTCTAAACTAAGTGGAATTGGACTTGGCCAAATGAATCACCTGATTCAAACCTCACTGAGCATTACTCATACTGATGACTGAGGTCTAAAAGGGGAAAAGTAGACAAAAGATGCAGGAGCTGAAAAAGTCTGCATTACAGAGCTGGCAGATCTCCACCAGAAATGATTGTCATTAAAGCTGACGTGCTGGACCTTAATTCCACTTTCTAGCCCTGGATTTCACAGTCATTAATTATGACACTAAATACACAGTGAAATATAACAGTATGTCAGCTAACTACCACTGATTTGTTAAATAAGGAATTGGAAAATGCATGTAAGGTCCATGTTTGAGTGTCTCTGGTCCACACTATACATAGCTTTTGCTTCGCTTTATTCGATGTGCTGGAGTTGGAATCAAAATAACTCAAATTGTGTCACTTTTCAATTGCCTGTCTCTCCTGACAGCATGTCATTAGCCCAGTAATGAAGATGATGATTGGTTGAAGAACTGTATTTCCGCTGCTGCTGGTCCTGAATTGTCATTGATTGAAATACCGCTCCATGCCAAATGATCATCTTTACTCCACTAATTACCTCAACCGGATTCATCACAAAATCTAGATAGCTTGAAGTGTTAATAGCACGACTTTGCTTTGATTCTCCTCTATGGAAAGCACATAGATTATTTGTCCAAGGCGGAGTGTAGGTGGAATTTATGAATGCCTTACAGAGCTAACGTTGCTGACAAAGCGACTGTAGATCTGGCTGTTGACTACTGTTGGCCTGGCTCTGGATTGATTTTTTTCCCTGTACATTACATGCTTCCTTCACCAGCTCTGTGCAGCATGTTTAATTGATAGTTTGCAGAATAATAATTGACATGCCATCAGTCATGCGTCTTCCTTATTCATGTGAAGGAAAAACTTCCACAGAACTCCTTACAACAAACTCGAGGTGAAAACGTGGCAGTTAATTAGTCAGAAATGTTGGGCTAAGGGAGGTGAAGAGGTGTTTCTGGGAACAGAGTAATTAAAATACATTCTATCCTGATCATCTGGAGAGTGGTGCTATTTATATTTCCTTCCTAAAGCTCAAAGTTAATCCATGTGGAAGAGCCCACTTGTAGCTCAGTGGCAAATCTGTGATAGACATTTTTATGCCAGCTATATGGTAAGTTAACGATCTGTGTTGCTGTATTTGTAAATACGTTTTGATATAATGAAAAGAAAAACAATCACAGGGTGATGTTAAGTTTAGTTTATTGATGAATTAGTAAACAGCTCTACTTGCTTTAGCTCCTGACAGTTAGCTTGATAAACCAGTCAGGTGAAACCAGACTCTACAGTGTGTAAAGATGATATTACTAATATTAATGAACTTGTACTGCGCACATGCGTCAGCTAGCTCTAGTGTTAGCTTATGTGTTTGCTTTCTCATTAGTTCTTCTTAAGGTGTAGCTTACATCGCACAAACCATGTCCCCGTATTAGAAATGTAAAACTCTTTATTTAATACCCGGCCGCTAACAGAGTTTCCAGGCTTGATTAAATGTAAATATGGTTTTCAGAGTCCCTTTGCATTTTGTCAGTGCTCAAACTCCTACAGTTCTGTGAAAAAGGTTTAGACACATGGGGAAATTTAATTAACCAAAGCTGTTTATCAGAATTTAGCACCCTGGCTTGCATAAATGTTTATAATATTATTACAATAAAGAAAAAAATATAATAGGAAGAACAACTACAACAAACTTTTTGTTTATAGCAATGCTATAAACAGAATAAAATAATATAAATTTTAAACATCTGAAATAAAATAATATAAAAATATAAATAAACATGAAATAGATTAAATAAGTTGTCAGTTGACCGTCACACACAGTCTTAAGGTGAAAATGGCATCTTTTTTTTTTTTTTTTTTTTTAAATAAAGTCAGTGTATTTTAAGGTCTCCGATAAAAATGTCGTTTTTAAAACGGGGTATACCGCTATGTATGGTACGTTCTGTTTTTACACGGATAAACAAACTTGCTCCCAAGATGAATGGCTTCAAAGAGTATGGTTAAGTGCCTTTTGCATGTAAACTTTTGCACAGTACTGTATGTCTGCACCAGGCATGAAAAGCCAGTTCATTTTTAAATAATAAAATGCTTTCAGAGGTGCGTCTCTGCATGCTTCTAAAGGCTCATTTGTGCTGCTACGCTTTATAGTGTGCTACATGTGCCAGGTGAAAGGTTGATGGGCATAGAAACTGCTACTAAAGGAAGTGGGACTTCAGAATTCAGCAAATGGGCAGTTAATAAGTTTGGCATGTGTTGTGTCTCTGTCTCTGTACAGAAATAGCTATTAGGTCATGCGTGGCATGGCACCTTCCTGCCTTACGCTAATCAGAGCTGTACAAGCTTATAATGCACACCAGTGTCACAAAGTCATGTTCTCAACTTCATGCAGCTTCAGGAATAGGCGAGGAATGCAGTGCACCACACAGCTTTTATTCAAATAATCAACACATACATTCAGCCCCTTTCCAAGGTTTCAGTGTTAAGGACATGTTAACAGCTTAATAAGATTCAAAACCATTTTCATGCTAAATAGCTGTCTACAGAGGTCGGTGATAAGCAGACGTAGCAGGGCTAATTTACATGAATGTCCTGCTATTTTGCAAATGTCTCCATTTGGTGTCACAGATCATGTTAGGCAGCTATCTAATGCGGCAGCACAGTTCTCCCTGTACATGCTCACATCTGTCTAATTAGTGTTTATGATGCTCTTGTGTGGGTAGTGGGGACTGAAAGCGGTACTGCAAAACCGAATTCTCCATTTGGCTCGCAAATACTTTCTCAGCTTCTGTGTGTGGGTTCCCATGTAGAGGACAGAACAAACATCATGAAGATTTTAATATAAGCTCCCAAACCAAGCTTCATAGCTCAGCCTTTTAACGTTCTTGAGGAAATATAAGACCCTTTTCTTTTTTTAATAGAAAATATGAAGTACAAAGATAAATTGAAGTGCTCTGCTGGATCCTAGCTCTGACTTCTCAACATTCTAAGCAAGTGTTTTTGGATTTCCTTCCTCGCTCCAGATATTCAGCACTAATCTTCCTTGCCTAACACAATCACATTCCTTTTTTCTCTCACAGGACGTGTGTCTTTCTTTTCTTCCGGATCAGAGAATCTCCACCGTGTGGAGCAGGTCGTCTGGGGCACGCGCTACGCCATCACTGTGTCCTTCACATGTGACCCTGATCATGCGATAGCAGACCCCACTTTGCCGTAGGGTCTCTTTTCAGATAAGGACACCGGTGCCTGGCTGGAGCCCTGGGACAGAAAACACAAAGGGAGACAATATTTTGAAGAGCACAGAAGATTCACAAATGTCACAGGACATTCCAGCTTGTTGTCTTTGGAAGGACAGACATTTGAAACTTGGTCACAATGACTTTCTTGATTTATTTTCTGAATTGGAACCTTAATAATAATAATAATAATAATAATAATAATAATAATAATAATAATGCAAAAAACAATCACCCTTGTAATTAACATTTTAATGAAAGAATTTTTCCACACTTTCAAACGTTTGCCTCTTGTGGACCTTTCTCTTTTTCATAAGGAACAGCTCTTGAGTGTCTGCCTTTACCTTGGACTGTACGTTTTTTGATAAATGTCTCTTTTCTTCAGCTTGGCTGCGCTTCTTTGCTTTCTGGTCCCATTTTGTCACAGTTGGATTAGCCACAACAGTTGGATCGGACAAACGGCACAAATAATTCTCAACAGGTGGTAAGGAAAAAAAAACCAAAAAACTACAAAGCACAGAGCACTCACATATCCTACTGAAGCAGCTTTTCCAAAGAATATATTCTACCTTATTACTGAATACCTTTACTAAACTGTGTTATAAACGTGAAAGGTACGGCTGGTGTGTAAAAGAATCTTGCTTTTAAGTCACCTGCAGACTGCCCAAAATCTCTTCTCCTAATAAAGAATATAAAAAATGCAGGAAGCAGAATGCAATCAAAAATGAATAAATGCAATTTTTTATACAATATCAAAAACAAACTTTAAACAAATGAATACAATTAATTCATTCAGTTTAGGATTTAATAGCGGGTCCATTTAATATTTACATAGTACTTAAGATTTGTGGTGTGTGTTGAATTAAAAATTCTGATGGAGGTTATGTTGATTGTGACATTCAGCATAAGAGGATTAAGCCAAGACTACATGGCATTCTGAAAGAAGATTCTCCAGTCAAAAGAAATTTACATTTCTAGGCTTAATCCTTGTCCAGGAAACTGACCACTGATGTTTGTGCAGTGCACTTGCATTGAATGGCATAGTTTCATAGAATGTAGTAGATACTGTCTATCAACACTATGTGCCTTGTCTCATTTTTGTATTATGTGTTGTGTGGTGATGAATTATTGCACCCTAGTAAGTAGGACTAAGCAATATGATAATATTTTATGGTAATCGTGATAAATTATGTCACAGTAAGCTTTTCAAAGCGTGTCATGGGTATTGTTAGTACTTGCACAACACTGACCACAAGTGAGCATAACCAGTTTAGTTGGATTTAGTGCAGCATGGTTTGTAATGTTAAATACAAAACACTGTAGTTGCAAGTATTACTATTATGTTATTATGTGACACTACATGTTCAATTTTGTCTGTTCCAATTTAATCTCAGAAAAACTGAACATTATGATGCCCTATTTTGCCACTTTTCCATTGCCATATTACTATCTCTGCTAGTTAAGAAGGGAAATTGTCTATATATGTATAACTCCTACCACTAGTCTCCATTAGGTCCTGCTGTGTCTCTTGACATTCAGTGCATGGTTACATTAAGACTGTGCACTTGAGAGTGTGTATCAGGGAAGAACTGTCAACACACATCTTCAACCTTTCCAACACTTTTTGGTTCATGTGAGGTTTCTGACATGTCCATTTGCTTTTTTCTAAACTTATTATTGGTTTAACCAAAAGCATGCTCCAGGTGGATCATCTACACTTTGTCTGGCGCAACACCAGAGATGATACAGAATAGAGGCACTTCATGTTAGAGATCTATCATGTTGTGTGTCCTTGTTAAAGGGTTCATCTTTTATTCTGGGAAAGTGTTATTTTTCACGCTGTCTGCTAAACAAGGGTATTTCATGCAGTGTCTCACAGCCTCTTATCTGAATATGTGCATTATAATCGTACACAGACATACCAAAAGTCATAGGATGGCAGTATATAAATGAATTATGAAGTGGTATTACCTCAGGGGACGCTTGGGAACAGCCACACCTATACAAGTTTTAAAGTGTTATCTTGTGAGTGAGTTTGAATGCTGGTCGACTGATCCAGATAACAACTGAATGATCTTTTTAATTATAAAAGCCATTTGATAATCTTAGTGCTGTAGTTTTGCCTTATAAGCTTCAGTTTCAGTGCTTACAGTGGTTCATGAGCAGTTCCGAAACAGTCAACCAGATTATTGCCCTAGAGGCAAATAGTTTTTAATTTGTATTAAAAGCCAACAAGGTTGCCCTCTCATGTAAAGTTGCCATTTTGGAGATATGTAGTTTGCACAGTGATGATATAATGTGTGGAACACTTCCAACGAATATCTTGACATTATGTGGAAGCTTGACACTTAAATGTTCAAATGTTTCTCATTTACAAAATACTTGGTTCTTTAAAGAACCCCCTCCAGTGACAGGCTCTTATTTTAAGATGGTGTAGGAGATGGTCAGTCTGTTAAGAGACAGACTGATCCAGCCTGTTTCTACTGGACTTCTAGCTGTGGAAATCATTGGGTTTTTGAAGTGAACCTCTGACCCTGAATTTTCTATTTTTTCTATTCATGCTTTACAGTAGAGTATCTGCTGTCACCCAAGAGAGTACAGTTTGAGTGGCAATTAAACTGATTCTGGCGGGTTCACAACCAAGAGAGAATAATTTATAAGCAGGTGATTCAAAGGTTTCTCTCAGATCTTTCCCAGTACATCTGTCAAAGTCTGTCAAAGTTCTACTGTCTGTTTTGTCTCCCTCGCTGCTGAACGGACAGGAATGGATTAATTTTTTTGGTGCCTCATTTCTACTTTTATTTTATTTTAGTAGATTTTGATCATTTTCTGCTGACCAAGCCGGTTACCAAATAACCAGTATTTAAGCAAATGTAAAATCTAGTCCTAGGACCACCTGAAGTCTCAGAAATTAGAATATATCTGTGATCTATCATTTTACCTGGTGCTGTATAAATCAGACTGGGGACTAAAAGTTCCCCTGAGTATTTGAGTTTGGGTTCATTTAGCCTAGTGGCCTAAGGAGATCAGGACTGCCACTGTTTATTATACAACTTTGTGGTTGTGCCTTACACATGACTGAATGAGTAAACTTCTCATGCTCGTGGTTACTTATGATTGCCAATAGATACGACCAAGCAGGACTTTTGTTTGTGGCTTTTTTGGCAGGCATGTATTGATTCACAGAGAGAATTTGGATGGAGCTACATGATGTTCTGTTCCTCCTGGTGTTACATCAGCGGGAGACTAATTTGAAAGGTCTGTAATATTACTTAATGAATTATACATTGATTCAACTCATTGCAGGGGATGACTATGAATAAGTATGTGGTGATTGCTAATTTGATCATTTAAGGTTTGATAAATAAATCTTTTGCAGCAATGGAAACTGGATCTAGTCTCAGGAGCTCTTCTTGCCGGTCTAATTTTTGTGTGAAGTGAACATCCGTGTTCTTTTCTTTGGGACCTGAAGATGCTATGGTAATTAGTACCCACTGTAAGCTGTCCATTGATCTCTAGGTTGATGTCATGGTGAACATATGTATTCCTTGATGTGAATTAGATTGTATAATCCCTTATAGAATTCTCATATGTGCAAATGCTGAGTTAAAAGGTATCATTTTATCTCACCAAAGATCTTATAGATGAGGGGAGCATTAAAAACATGAGAGTTAATGAATATGCAAACCCGTCTGTTTCACAGCACTGACTCAGCCTAGAGTGCAGCACTTCAGTGCAGCATATGGAAAGAGCCACATTATTGATGCTACAGACCAGCTACATATAATTTGAACTGAGGATTACATTATCAATAACAGGAAAGTCTTATAAAGCAGTTAGTCTTGAGTGCCTCCTGCGGGACGGTAATCCTTTTAGCTCCATCTTACATCAGTCTTAATCTTATAACACTCTTGATGTACTTGATAAAAATCGACAAAAATAGAATCAAAGATGTTTCTGCCTCATGTGCTTACCAGTTCGATTGTGCCTTGATGAAATATGGGTGTGTATGTAGATGATCAAATGAGTTCGAGTTCTTTAATACTGATGCAATAATGAATAGATGTACAATGCAGAGAGAAATGAGTGCCAGTACTACCACTGCAAACCCTTTTTACAGTAACTTAGAGTAACCTAAAGTAATGTTTTTTAAGTAAGTAAGTAAAATAAATAACTATTTATACAGCACTTTTCACAGGCATAAGATAAGATAACCCTTTATTGATCCTGAAGGAAACTGCAGAAATAAGTCACAAAAACGCATTTTTGCACAATTTTCCACTTCCCCTTGAGGTAGACAACCACTGGAGACGTATTCGGTGTCAGAAGTTTCTTTTTATAACTGTAAATCTAGAATTGTGTAGACATTATGATTCAAAATTGGGGGAAAAAAAATTGCGATCTAATCTAGTGACCATAATAAATGCCCTATTTCTACTTATATTGTATTATTCTACTCCATTCTGTACTGTTTACACATTATGCACTGATAAATTATATTACTGCGTACTTGCGTCTGTATGGCTGACAACAGCCATCTTCTTAATTTGCTCAGCAAATGGTTTACCACTACCTCCATTTATACTTTACACAGACACTAAGGACTCTATTTTTATACTTTCATCTATCTATCTATCTATCTATCTATCTATCTATCTATCTATCTATCTATCTATCTATCTATCTATCTATCTATCTATATGCCTACATGACATAAGTGTTTTTGGCTACAGCTGAAGTTTTGTTCATTTAAGTTGTGCTAATTTTCACAGCTGGAGGTGGCTTGATCAGATTGACAGAAGCTTGGGGACGTATTAACAGCAAAGTTTTCAGTGACTATTGACTTCTAGTGTTTGTTAGCAACATTAGCCTTGCAACTTCAGCACTAAATTAAAGAAGTGGACTTCCATTGCCAATTTTGGATGTTTAAGAGCATATGGTGGAAAGAACACATTCACACTGTACTCCTTGTAGAGTAATTAAACTTAAATGCTCCTCGCACAGCGGTAATAATCTCTATGTTTGAGCTAAAGAGCAAGGAACCCAAGCTCCCCACTGGCTATAAACTGCAATGATGTTTGCACTGAAGTCATTTCATAAAACCGCCTGTTTGCTAAACCTGTAATAAGAAACACGGAGAGGATATGGATGATTTCAAAGCACATCCAAGAGACTGATATTGTAGATGTGAAATAAATGGTGGAGCTTATTACTGGTGCTCTCTTTTACGGCTTGTGTAATGTATTATTGTACGTGACCTTGGTTAATAAGCACGTGTTTTCCCCAACCTGCCATTAGGTAAAGTGATACTCTCAATTTGCACATCTGACTCAAATCTTCCACTTCTGAGCTAATCCCACTTTAATAAATGGTACTTAAACTGCCTGCCAGTGAGGTGCAGAGTACCGGGGCTGCGCTAAAATCTATATCACTGCTTTGACCCTGAACTTGGTTTCCAGCTCGCTTAGAATTTGATGGCTACGTGAAAACGTCAAGTCCCTGCAGTGAGCCTTGTGCCCTCTCCCTGTCCTCAGGGAGATGGTGACTGTAAAATTCTTTTTTTTTTTGTGTTTGTGTGTGTCTCTTTCTTGCCACTGCCAGGTTTGATTTCTTCTCTTATACTGCTGAGAGCTTAGAGTCCACTGATTCATGACTGAAGCCTTCAAGAGTCTGATTGTTTTCACAGCTTCTTTTGATTCTGTCCAGATTACTAATGGGACCCACTGGCTCAGTGCTTCACATATGTAATATTCCTAGGCCTTTAATATATTGTATATTATGTTATTGTGGTCTGCTTGCCACCAAATCTGTTTAACCTCATGTAAGTGATGACAGTTAACAGTAAACCACAGTAGAATTACTGATGGTTTGTATTACCATTTCAAATTTGCACTGTCCAGCATGAACCCAAGTTACCAACAGTGTTTCATACACGTGCATTTCAGAGAGGTTTAAACTGTCTTAAGGTTAAGGTTTGAAATGTGTTGTGAGTGCAGAGGGAATCTTGACTGTAGATTAAGAAAGAAAAGAGCCAAAAATAAATTCATGTGTTCTGATATATTGTGCTACCTTGTGCTACCGAGTGCATATTTACAGCTAACTTCATACCAAAACTTTAGATAAAAGATTTTGCTTTAAGCACTTAAAAAAAACTATAAAAATAATAATCAATATCTAAATTTTTGTAGATTTTACTTTATGTCTCATTAAAACACAACAGATACCGTTTACACAGTGTGAAAATAAAATGATCAACAAAAAAACTGAACACACCCAAGACTGCTTGGGGGGAAAAAACCTTGTTTCATTAACTTCCTTTAGAATTAAATGAGGTTTTTGCCCTCTCCTGTAAAGTTCTGGAGATACTTGTTTTCATTTTGACAATGACGCTATTTTGATACAAAACTTTGACTAACATTATAGTGTTTCAGCTCTAAAATATATATTATATTTAATAACCTGGAGAATATATAATAAATTAGCAAAAAAATTAACCTTCAGAATATCGATAATGCAAAAGCAAGCAATTTGCAAACTGGACTGTTACAAGCCACTGGCCGTTTTGCTAGGTGCTATGAGAATCTTGATCAATCATAGTTGTTCACTGGGTCGGTGCACAAATCAACACATTCACATGTATGTATGAATGTAGGTATGAATCATTTTAAAGTAAATGTGGTGTTTTGCCTCTGTCCAAAGAAAAACATGTATATCCAAAATGGCAGCTTTACAGGAGAAGGCAAAAACCTAATGTAATTCTAATGTAAGTTTATGGAAGTAGAGTTTTTTCCAAGTGATTTTGGCCCGTATCTGTTGGTCCATTCATCATGAAATTGTCACACACTGTAAATGTCATGTGATCAATTGATGCATAAAAGTAAAAATCAACAAAAATTTTGATGTTTTTCTTTGGACAGCAAAGATTTATATACATAAACAGATTACTGAACTGAACTAAACGGAGATACTGACTCAGAATGTTTTAATTCCAGTCACAATGCCCTTTAAATGATGCCCTGGCGGTTCATGCCCAGTATCTTGGCTGGGAGTGTGCAAAACCCAGCTAGGGCTGGCCTATGGAGCAGGTTCTCTAGAGTGATGGAGCACCACCAACACTTTACGATAAGCTAAAGTGGTGTTTTTAACCCAGGACTAATCATCCAACCTCAGTACCTGTCCTCACTAATGCTCTTGTGGCTACATGCAATTAAACTCTTGCAGCAGGATCTAGCGTAAACTTTATCAGAGGAGCAGAGGCTGTTGGGGCAGCAAAGGAGGGAACCGTTTAATACTACTGGGAACTTACTACTAGGAGGGAACCTATTAGTGCCACTGATGAGGAAACATTGGAAGAAACTTATGGAAATATACATGTATGTAATATATTTGCTATATGGTGTTTAGTCAATATTCTGCTGCCCTTGAATATTCAGATAGTAAGAGCAAGCTCCAAGGTTTTGGTACAGGACAATATGTGTCTCCTATTTTACATGCATCTAGCGCAGTGTGTATTTTCTGTCAAGGAGTGAAGGTGTGATATGCTAGCGTGACCAACTGCTGTATCCATCTGTACCTCCGGTTCTTTGGAATGCATTAATGTATGAGCACTGGAGCTCCGACACATACATATGCAAAAGATGGGGATATGTGATAAGCAGCCGGCAACAAATGTTGCAGTTCATGAGCATGATCACAGTCCAGCTGGGATGCTCTTGAACAGGATTTTTTTTTTTGAAGGATAAAGCATGGAACTTGAATCAGATCCATTTCTTTCATGGTGTAACTTAAGGGGCCTAGTCAAATGAAACTCATTTTACAGACAGAAGTAAATTGTTTAAACGTACAGTTTCCACCATTTACAGCAGACTAAGATCGTTTTTTTCTAAGGAGATCTAAGCTTTGAAAAATCTGAAAATTTTACCATGAAATGGAAAATAAATTGGAGGTTTTTGATGGGAACCCAAACACAGAGGAACAAAGCTATGCCAGATTCTGTTTGTATGGCAGGCAAACGGTCATAAAGTGTAGCTTTATGAACTGTATGCTTCTGGAAGCATCAGAAGTATCTGCTCCATACATATGCAAAACAGTTAGGGCTGGGTTTCACCCTGCAGCACAAAGACGATTCTCACATGCTATATCAACCATCAGACCGAACACGCTCTCTACCACTTAAGCTCATTTGAACACCGAGATGACTTTGGGAAGCTAGGATCAAATTAAATTTAGTCTTTTTTTTTGTTTTTTGTCCCTTATACCTGTGTCTCTGTCACTGTGGCTGTAGATTACATGCCTTACGTTATACCCTGTAGTGCTTAACTGAAGAGAGCAGAAAACGATTGCTTGACCTCCGTTGCCTTTCTTTTTCCATTTCATTTCTGTTGGCAGAAAAATAGTCTGCGAGTCTGTCTGGCCATCTGATTAAGGAGCTGACCTCTCATCTCTACATCACACATGCACTGAACACGGACTGTATACACGGATTGCAGGAACTGACTCATTGTCAGTAATACATATTTGGTTTTAAAGGCACAAGGCAGGGCAAACTGCCCAAGCTCTAGCTGTCTTTACGTGAACATTCTGATATTCAGTGTGTTTTGGTTCATTTTGTTTTCTTAACTTGACGTGAAAACACTTTTGAAATGACATGCTACAAATAGAAGCATGTTACCATCTGTAATGATTGTGCGGTGTAGATTAAATGTGGCAAGTATATTGCGTCTATTATTTATTTGGTAAAAAAGTGTTGACATGATTAGAAGTACAGAGTCTGAGTAGGTTCACCCTATTCTTTTTGACCAAGTGGGAGCTCATTGTGCAAACATCCTACATTAATTTACGGCTATTTCCATCCAAATCGGGTAGACGGTGTAGAAATTACAACAATATTTAGGGGCCTGAAAATAATTGAACAGTTGGCTGCTCAGCTGTTTCATGGCCAGGTGTGTTAGTCCCTCATTATTTCACTTATTATCAAGCAGATTAAAAAAAAAAAGTTCTAGAGTTGTTTTCTATTGTGGCTTTCCCATTGGGGTCAGTATGGAGTCCACAGTTCTTCACTAACAGGGAATTAAGCTTGAAAAACCAAATCAAACCCATCAGTGAAATAGAGTGAAAACATTAAGTGTGCCCAACCATTTGGTACATTCTATCAAAAGACAGAATGCACCGGTCAGCTGAGGAACACGAAGACCATGGAAAACAACTGTGGTGTATTACGGAATAATTCTTTCTTTCCGTGGTGAAAGAAAAACCCTTCAGAACAGTTGGCCAAATCTAATCAAAGATGTAGATCAAAATCATGGTGGAGTTTGCCAAAAAAAAAGAACTCTGGAACAACATCATATGGATAGATGAGTACACTTGAATCTGAGTGATAGTATGAGGTGAGTATGGATAATGGAAGGAAGTAGTCTTATGGCATGTATTGCTGCCTGTGGAACTGGATCCCTTGTATCTATTGATGATGTAACTGCTGACAATGGCAGGTAAGGCAGAGAAGAGAAATGTTCTGCAATGGTCAAGTCAGTCATCTGACCTCAATCCAACCAAGCATGCGTTTTACTTACTAAGGCCAAAACTGAAAGCAAAACACTCCAAGAACAAGCAGGAACTGAAGACAGCGGCGGTCAACTCGTGGCAGAGCATCACCAGGAAAGCAACCCTTCATCTGGTGATGTCTATGGGTTCCAGACCTAGGCAGTCAATGACTGCAAATGATTTGCAACCGAATACTGAAGAAAGATGATTTAATATATGATTGTTAGTTTGTCTAATTACTTCTGTATAAGTTGTACGTCAGTCACTATTCATCCCATTTGGACATAAATATGCTCAAATTAAATTGACAGTCTGACTTCCTGTTCACCATTTAATTTCAACTCGCTGCACAGTGCAACAAAGTACCAATAACTTTGTCCTAAAATATGTCCAAATATTTATGGACCTGTTATATAACTGTTAGTGAAGCTCATTGAAGTGATGTCTTGCACTTGCACCAAACAAGTGTACATTTCCCAAAGCTCAGACTCAGGCCTGTCCGAAAGCAGATAAGCCAAAGAGCATTTCTATTGGACTAAGAAATCCTGCTTTGTGAAATATCTCCTGGGTGAATACTTAACAATGCAAATGAGTTTAATAACTTGAGCCCAAGCTGAACTCCAAAAGCCATTAACTATCATTTAGACTAAAGCAGATAGCTAAGATAACTAAAGCTCAGAATGAGGCCAGCCTGACAGTAGAAAGGCCAGAAACAATCCTCAGTTTGGCCTTAAGTAATCTAGCTAACTGAATAAAATCCAACTATCCGAGATCCTGCTTTAATAATACCTCCTACTAGGCAACTATTTAGCAATGCCAGACCTCAGCTATTTGAATAATTTGAGCTCAAGCGGAACTCCAAAGGCCATTCCATTAACTATCCATTTGGACAATCCTCAGTTTGGTTATGAGTAATCTAGCTAACTGAATAAAATCAGACTATCTGAGAAATCCTGCTTTAATAAATACCTCCTGCTAGGCAGCTACTTAACAATGGCAGATTTTCTCAGCTATTTGAATCATTTGAGCCCAAGCTGAACTCCAAAGGCCATTCCATTAACTATCCATTTAGACAATCCTCACATTAGGCTTAAATTATCTAGCTAATTGAAAAATCCTGCTTTGGAACCCTCCCAATATAGGGGATAGTTTATCTGTTGTTTACCTAACTAAAGCCAGGCCAAGGCCTCTCTGACAGTGGGAAGGCCAGGAACAATCCACTTTGACATTCCACACTGTGGGTTTAAGTAATCTAGCTAACTGAATGAATAACTATAAAATAAATCGGAAAAAATCCTGCTTTGAGAAATGCCTAATATAATGCAGGGTTTTCTGTGTCCATCAGATCACTTAATGCCACACTCAAACTTGTCCAATAGCAGACAAACTACTGACAAGTTAAGTGTGTGCCTAGACTATTCATGTTTCCCCTGGGAAATCCAGATTGTAACTGGGAAACTCCGATGCTGGTCATAATGGTTAACACTGTGTATTTGAAATGGGGCGTTTTAGCACTGCGGGATTTTGCCAGTTAGCTAGACACAATCACATAATCTAGTCTGTCTCATAGAACACAAGGATCAGGGACATTTGGACAATCTGCCCCTTGAGCCTCAGAGGGCAACTAACTTTTTGCTGTGTGTGATTTGAAAGCAAGTAGAGCAGGTTTCCTTACCTTAGCATGGCTTCACTTTTTCCTCCGCTTCTCTCCATCCTCGCCTCACTGCACTCTTAACTGCGCCATCACCAGCGTCTCGGAGTTGAACTCGAACTGGTTACTGGAGGACGCAGACTTCCCCCACGAGTACAAGCTCGGCGGGCGCTTTTTGAAGGACGATGTGTAGCGGTAGAAGCTCTTGTGGCGGTTTTTGAGGTACTCCCTGTAGTTCTTTGTCAGCAGCGTGTAGAGGAAAGGGTTGATGCAGCTGTTGCTGTACGTCAGACACGCCACGAGGTAGTTGATGCACGTGTGCGTGTGGGAGGCCAGCCTGAGGGGCTGGTGGTACAGAGGCAGGAGCTGCCAGATCCAGAAGGGTAGAAAGCAAGCCCAGAACACCAGCACGATGGTGAAGATCATGATGAGAACTTTCTGCTTGGGCGAGCGCTTGTTGCCTTTGTTAACGGCCGAGGTCCTCTGAGACTCCAGGTACGTCCTGGCCAGCCGGGTGTACAGGTAGCCAATGATGAGTCCGGGCGCCATTATGCTCGTGCAAAAGAGGACGGTCAAGTAGATCTTGTACGCCTCGGGCGCCCAGGTGGGCGCGCACATCCGCTTCACCGCCCCGTCCGCGGCCCTTTTAGTGGTCTGGTTGACCATGATGATCATGGGCAAGGTCAGGAGCAGGGACAGGAGCCACACGCCCCACGCCATGGCTTTACGGTAGCTTTTGGAGCGCTTGACCGTGTCCAGAGGTTTGGTGACGGCCAGGTAACGCTCCGTGCACATGACCGTGAGGGTGAAGATGCTCGCGTGCATGGTGAGGAGGTCCAGGCTGAGGAGGATGCGGCAGCCCACGTCCCCGAAGTACCAGTCCTTGAGAAAGTACGTGCACACCACGAACGGGATAGTGGAGAGGTAGAGGAGGTCCGCCATGGCCAGGTTCATGATTGAGATGTACATGGACGTGGCAAAGCGGATGGAGTGGCACATCACCGCCAGCGTGTACACGTTGCCCGACACGCCGACCACGTAAACGAGCGACAGCAGCGTGCCGAAAGTCGACGTGATCACCAGCTCGTCCACGGAGCTCGCGCTGGATGGAGCGCCGCCGGACTTGCTGAGATTCATGGCGCTCCCAAGGAGGGTGCTGGCTGCAGGAGCGAGGGAACTTCCCTGTTCCGCGACGCGCTGTGACAGGAGCGCAGCTCCGACGCGCTCTTCGCGGGCTCGAGATACGCGCGCGCGAGCGTCACCTCCGCTGCCTGTGCTGCGCTTCGTGACGTCACGGCGACGGCTCCCAGCGGTCACCACGAGCGAAAAGTTGATTTGCACCTGAATGGAGCGAATCAGAAAAACAAAACACGGTGTGCAGCCCTTGATTGCTATTAACGTTGCCGGTATTCCAGTGCGTCGCGGTTTGGGTGCGCAGGAGGGACTTCTGAGAAAAACACAATACTGCATGGAAAGGGACGGTGGGTGTGCAGGTGGCGAGGAACTTTAAGTGCTGAACATATTGTTAAGCTTTTAGCTTTCTTTCTTCCTCTCATTAAGACAAGCAGGAACTCGTCCTGCTGTGGCACCTCTATTACGCACGGACGGAAAGCTTATAAATGAGCGCCACGGCGTGACAGTCTATAAATAGACACACGTATCCGGACGTATTCTACCTATATGCATCTCTTCAAGATCATAGACAGTTACGTTAATGCTGTTTCATCGGTGCGCACTTCGTGGCCTCTATATCCAGCGTTTTCCACACTTTTTAGCACAGAAATGTAATTAATGACACACATATTTACACACAATAATTGGGGTCAACTATAATACTTGTCTTCACCTATTCATTCAATTTTACATCTATTCGTTTATAAATATTTTTTTAAAATAATCAATTTCCAAAAATCTATATTTATAATGTATATTACACTTGCATTATCAGTGTGTGTGTGTGAGAGAGAGAGAGAGAGAGTATGCACATACAGGTACCTGTGTCCCCACGTGTATTTGTGTATTCACTGTGATGCCTGCCTACCCAGGGGAAATTCAATAAAATAGCCCGGGCTTCATGCTGTGCCATTGTAGTGCTGCCTGATAAGTACACAATAGAGTAACCCTGTACGCGTCTTAGTGTGAATGAATTTCTGTGAGCAACTGGTGCAATTGATTTCACTGCATGCACCTCACGCGTTCTGTGATTGCTGATATTGTGTGTCTGTAGAATGTGTAGTCTTTGTGATTTTGCCCTTGTTTTCTGTGCATAAAAAGGGGACAAATCAATGTCAATCTGTTTTAAAATATTGGCTGAATGTAAGCAGGACAGCCCCGCATTGAGGAAATGGCAAACTGCACAATGCTGAGTTTGTTTCACTGAATTCAATGCAGGACAAAAGTTGCTGTCCGGAGCATTATTAATCAAATTCAAATGAATAAAACTGCTAAAAGAGCCCAGACTATATTGTGTGGATCATTTGATTATATTGTTGCCAAAAGAGAATTTTGAATAGGCTACTTATACTGACCGACCACTTCACTCTACTGTAGTACACCTCTACACCCTTTATCTATTTTATCAGCACCACTTACCATAAAGGTGTACTTTGCAGCTTTACAGTTATAGACCACCTGTTTCTGTGATCACCGGTCCTTCAGTGGTCCAGACCCCCATAGAGAAGGTATTATTTGCTGATCATTCTCAGCACTGCAGTGGTGTTGGTAGCGTGTTAGTGTGTGTTGCCCTGGTATGTATGATTCAGATACAACAGTGCTGCTGGACTCAGTGTCCACTCTCTGTCCTCTCCATTAGACCTTGGTCCATCTAGTAAAATCACAGATGATAGCTCATTTGCTGATGCATAGTTTGTGTGGGTCACTGTATAGTCGTTCATCAGTGGTCGCAATATGCTGCACACAGGATGCTGTTGGCTGGATAGTTTTGGTTGGTGGACTACACATCAGCATTGACCCTGAAGTGTTTAAAACCAAAATCCACTAACCCTGGCCCTGACCACCTAAGAATAGGTCAAAAGGGTGTTAGCAGATTATGCAGAGAAACAGATGGACTACAGTCTGTGCTTGTAGAGCTACAAAGGACTCCTATATGCTAAGTGAAGCTGATTAAATGGATAATGAATGTAGATACAGAAAGGTGTTTTTGACGGTGAGGCCGGATGGCATTTATTGATATTTAAAATGTATAGCTCATATGAACCAGCAGTCATCCAAGTTTACAAAGCTCACAAAGAGACTAAAACAACCATACAACTGCACACTTTAAGCAATTTCCATATAAGCTTTCTCAGCATGAGCAAAGTAGCTTGTGAAGAACCGAGTAGAATTTCATAATGAAGAATTACACCCCTCCCCCTAAATTACACTTGAGCTGTAGTGCTTTAAAGTAAAAACAGCGAAGTGCTCTTCACCCCTGGAGCCAAGCTATGGTCTTGTGTACTGTAAGGCACTCAGCTCATGAATCTTATTAAGCTGCACATAAATATGACAGCACTTGAATTGGAGCAAGCTGTTTGGAACCATCATGAAAGTAGTAAATGATAATTCAGAACAAACTACAATGCATCAACACCAAAACTCTACATGTGTGTGTTGTATAGGTGTATACTGGTCTAATTAGTTTGCACTTGATTTTGTACACTGGCTAATCTAGCTATGCTATAATAAATACAATATAATATAATTATGTATTGTACATATAGTAGGCACACAATATCTAAATATGTCCACGTTCCAGAGGTGCCATTGTCCTGAGCTTTATATTACCGGTTTATTTCTCTTTTATTCCTGATACATGTGTTGTCATTTGTTTGTTTTCTCTGTTTGTTTGGTCTTTTTGTTTGTTTGTGTTGTTTTATTCAAAGGCTTACAGACGTCAGCTACTATAGCTGCATTGTGTAGTGTAACATGAACATCTGATCTTGTCCCATATGACCAAACCAACACTAAAGGTTGAAGACTGACTGAATTTCCATCATCTGGTCTTAGTTTTAGTTTAGCATGGAGCCAAGTCATATTTTAAGGTGTTGCCAGCCAACATGACTAATGCAGTTATAGTTTACAATAACATAATTACAGTTTGTTGCTTGTTAAGGTTTAAACGGGCATTGATTTGCTTTACATGCTAAGATTAAGTGAGCCGACTGCTTTCATGAAATTACCTACATATTTAAAGTATCTGATTAAATGTCTGATTAAAATGTGAAATACATGTCATTTTTGTGATTAAAGCAGTGTGCAAAATACCCCCTGGTGTTGGGAGGGGGATGCATTGGCTGGCTGCTCACTTACCAGAACAGTGTTTCAGTAGCAACACAATGTTTGTGACCTCTTCCACACATTAAGATCTTACACATCAGAAATGAGCAGTGATTTACCCTTTCTGCCAATCTGTTCGGTGAAGCCAAGTTTTCAGTTTGCAGCATGCTATGCCATATTGTTTAACTTATATAACCAATAAGTTTAACTGACATATTCCAGAGACATGGCAAGCAAAGGACACAACATCTAAGGAACCTTTATATATAATAACTATATTAATACTTTAAGAAACTGTATGATTTCTATAGAGCTGTGTAATACGTCTACAATAATATACATGATATTTTTGGCACTATATTGTGTCCTGCAGTTCTGTCATTTTGCAGTCTATAGTACCTGTGTATTATCCTGCATTGTGACTGTAGTGTGTCACATTTGCTTTAAGATTCTGATAGGAATTCCTGTAGCCATTTTTACAAAAACATGTAATGAATAGAGAGATTCCTCAAGGATGAGAGCTTGAGAACGGCTGAATTACAAGAGAAAGAGAGCTCATAATGCTGCTGATAAGCCTCCGCAGAAGTCAAACAGATAGTCCAATGCTAATTTAGCAAGGTTAAGGTCGTGCCACAAAACCTCCTTGAATACTGAAAATGAGCAGTGTTTTAATTGCCTCTGTAATGATACCAAGATTTAATTTTCTGGGCTTTCAAAATAATACTGTGTATCTGGAGCTAGGCAAGGTGTTGACCGTTGTTCTGATCCTGGAAGGACAGCATGCTGTGCTTGAAAAGGTAGATAAACAAACACACTAGATCTGTCACCATTTTTGTGCTAGCAGGACTAGTCAAATAGTCATGTTTTGAGTGGTATGGTTCATATGAAAGCTGTCGTCACTGAACACTGACATAGCTTTTCCGTCTTGTATTGGAAAATGATAAATTATTAACTATTTAAATAAACTTGATGAGAAACATGGAAGTAGTAAAGAAATCAAAACCATAAAAGCCCTGTTTGAAAACGGTCTATATATATGAGTACATCTCTCAGACTCTGTTTCTCACTCTACTAAAAGGCATGTTTTAATCAGCTGATTTATCATTGTTTGGTAATTAATTAGAAAGTGGTTCATTTTTTTCAATCAAACTCATTATTGAGATTAATCAAGTCAGTTTTAGTTGATCATTTTGGTTTAATTGAGGAATTGAGTCTAAACCAAACTATGCTGTCTGTAGTTTATTTTTAAGGTGTATTTTCTTAAATATGTATATGTAAAGGAGGAACTGCCAATAAATCAAGAAGGTTTTATGCAATGACTTTTTCAAATTTGTGCAGTTCAGTTTAGATCTAGAATTCAGGAAATCATGATGGCCTTAAACCGCACATATGTATTTTACCTGATATTTCTAAAAGTATTGAAAAGGATTACTGCTGAATGATCAGGATAGTACATTTATTAAGTTGAGTGTTTGTGAATCAGGCCTTAATCCAGTCCAGTTCATTGCATCAACCAAATACTCCAGAAAAAGTATGTCTGTGTAATTCCTATTATTTATTTATTTATCAATCCTCCACTGATATCTTTTCATCTGTCAAGGTGCCATCACTGATTAGAATGATGTAACCTGAGAATAGATCATTCAAAAGATAGCTGTGCTTAAAATACTTTTATGTACACCTTCCAGGTAATGACGCAGGAGTGGGTATTATATGCCACTTTGGCTCACAACACAATAATCAGTGCTGCTCTTTTTGTAATTGTTGTTTTTCATGGTGCCTGGCTTTAAATGAAAATCAATTCCACCATTAGATTCAGAGGTGCCAGGTGTCCTTGAAGGTGAATTGCTATTTATTTTTATTTATTTAGAAGCAATCCAACTGAGACAGAGGTTTCATTCCTTGGAGTTATTTTTGCATCATATTAGCATGAAAACAAGCATGCTACAGAAAAGGCCATGCTTACAACACCATGTAAACTAACAGAAGCTTTTCAGGTCGTCATTACTAAACAAGGCTAGTTATTTGGTATACATGTGAATGCTTTCTCTTGTTTTACATTAAAGATTTATAATGTAAGTTAAAACAATGATGGAGAGCTTTGTTGTGCCACACCAGTGGTCTCCAACCCTAGTCCCCAAAAGCACCTTTCTACAGAACTAGTTCCAACCTGTATTCAATATGTGGCTAACTGTAGGTGGAACTAGGCTCTGCAGGAAGGTAGCTCTCAGGACAAGGCTTGGAGAGCACCATGTTAGACATTAGTATTCAGTCAAATGGGGTACAGAGACAACGTATAGGCCTTTTTACCTCAGCGTTTCCAGTCATTTTCAACATTATTCAGATTTTACTCTACAAATGTCATGAGTATTTGAGGATACTCTGTCCTGAGAACAGGTCAAGGCCCTAACTAGGCCTCCACAGAAATCATTAAAACATCTGCTGAACCTTTCAGCTTCTCTAACTACTGCCGTGCCTGCAGGCTTTTAGACTATCCTAATTACCTCCCAAAGAGGGATCCAACATCAGCATCCTGTATGATAAAGGAAGTCATTTGACTTTAAGCTACTCCAGGCTTTCTTATTGGGCGATGTAAAGGTGGCTTATTCCTGCATGTTCTCTACATCACTACCCTGTAATCTAGTTGGCTGTCAGTCGTTTCAACCAGCAGTAAAAATATACTCCAACAGTGACCATAACAATGCACAGAATGCTCACAATGCTTTCCATTAAACACAGCAGTACTTTAATAGCAGGATTTAAAAGCAGGTATAACCAGAAATAGCTTACTGTTACTGCATTTTATAGCAAGCACAAAAAGTGTACATGCTGTCACCTGTTGTCCTTCTGAAGCCTTTTAGATTTCCCTGCAACTACATTTAGTCTAAAGGTCACCTTCTGTGCCAAGTTCTTTGCTTAATGTTACTGTACTCCTTATTCCAATGTTCCACAGACTGTGTTTACACATACTAAACAGCCTGATTTAGACGGCAATCCATTTATCACCATTTGCATGCTGTTAAGAAATCTGGTCATGAGAAACCCTCAGTTCAGTCTACAACATTATCTATGCATTACCAATGTATACAGCTTGTGATATGAAATTCCAGCCTTTTGCAGCTTTTTAAGATATTATTTACTGATTATTTATTTGTGAATTTTATAGTTTCAAATTGTACATAATTCTATCAGTTGTCACATTTGTAGGTTTTGGTGTTGAGTCTGTAGAACATGTAGAGTATGCTGTTCCCTGTGCAGCACCTATTTCATACTAGAGCTCAAATGCAGATGTAGAAATTAAACATATCAGATTTTTAGTCGCTATATTGTTCTGGTGTTAAGATATAGGATAATACGCATACATAAAGAAGGGAAACACCAGAGAAAAATAAGTGAAATAGCAGGAGTTTCTAAAACAGCAGTGAAAATAATTATTAAAACTGTATTCAAATCTCAAGCTGCACTCCTCTATTAGATCTGAAAAAAATATCCACAGGTTGTTCTGTTCATCTTTCCACTCTGAAAAGATCAACGCTAGAAATGCCCTGAAAGAATGTGTAGCTGTCAAGAAGCTGTTCTTGAAGAAATGACATAGTCAGATCAAAGAAGCTGCTGATGCTCTCATAACAGTGAACTGACCACCCCAGAGCCCAGACCTCAGCATGATTGAATGTCTTTGAGATTACTTGAATCCCGTACCAAGTTCTGAGCCTAGACTTTGCAGATCTGTATAAATCCCTGCAGATTTGTTTAAAAAAGCAAATCCGCTGGAGAGAATGGAAGCTGTAATAAAGCACATAGTAAATAATGAAATAAATGAAATGTTTATTTTATGGCTATGTGTATATTTCTACTAGAATATTGTAATTGTCCAAGAAAAGGGAAGAAAGTTCTGATAAATGGTTCTATGTAATAAGAGCACAGCAGTGTCGTGTCCTTTACACAGTGGGAAACATTGCATGATGAATGAGCAAATAGAAATGCTCCACCGCTGCTTACAATATAAGCTCTTTACATGAACTACCATTGACAGTATAGAATGATTTTGCGTTCTCCTGTTAGCTTACTATTTCTGAATGACTGGGGCTTTATGGCTGTGACTGGAAATGAACTTACTGACCTGAACTAAATGGCCTCTGTCTTTTGTACAGAGCTGTACATACGTGCTCTGAATAACCGGATTAATAAGATGAAATTCAGATATCGTTTTTTTTTAAAATTCGTATTATTTCTTATAATCTGATAACAGGTTTAATCTAATATAAGAACCTGTAATATATTTTTTTGCACTATTTAACAACTACATAGTAAGTGAATGATAATGATCATGTTGTTACTGTGCTTATAAATGAACTCAGTGACTAGTACAATCATGTGTGATTTTACTGACCGGTGTGTTTTCAAACCACTCTTAACCCATTTCACCACCCCCACACCCCCCAACCCCCACCCCGCCACACACACAGGCACACTTACAGTTTTGTTGCATTGCATTGAGATGCTGAGCAATAACTAAGTAGTTGCATGATAATAGGAGTAACATGTAGAGCTCTAATGTTATGTATATGAAATGTTATATTTCCACTCAGTTAAAAGGCTGGTACACAAAATCTAATTTAGGCAGTAGTCCGCCCTGCCACAAAACTGTCATTGATAAGCTGATATATACCTTTTATTTTTCACCATAAAAACTGTGTTTATCATTTTATCGGGATCATCTTATCTAAATACATGTACAAAGTGCATACTTGGGATATCCTCTGCATATACTGCACAAAGCATAGTGAATAAATATGTGTTTGACTGTATTTAAGTTTATCTTTTACATTATATAGATGCTGAAAAGGTCTGGTAAAAGCATTTATTTCATATATAAATATAGATTAAATTAAAATGTAAGATTTCCTTACTTAAAATGCTGAGATCGTGTATATATATATATATATATATATATATATATATATATATATGTATATATATATATATATATATATATATACACACACACATATATATGTATATAGCTATGACATAATAATATTGTTGTGTAGGTGACTGTAAAGTCAAAGTGTATAGTTACAGCTCTGGAAATAAATAAGAGACCACTCCAGTTTCGTCTTAAATCAGCATCTCCACATGTATAGCAGGTTCTTAGTGAGGAACAGAAGGTTCGGTTCTAGCTTTACTGGCAGACGCAGTGAGTGTCTGGTTCTTAAGAATGTTCTGATTTAAATGGTTCTATGTAATAAGAGCACAGCAGTGTCGTGTCCTTTACACGGTGGAAAACATTGCATGATGAATGAGCAAATAGAAATGCTCCTTCTGCTTTCAATGTAAGCTCTTTACATGAACTACCATTGACAGTATAGAATGATTTTGCGTTCTCCTGTTAGCTTACTATTTCTGAATGACTGGTGCTTTATGGATGTTTGACTGGAAATGAACTTACTGACCTGAACTAAACGACCTCTGTCTTTTGTACAGAGCTGTGCATACGTGCTCTGAATAACTGTCAGAAACAAAGAACCAGGCGCGATGCTAGCGGAGCCAAGACACCGAAGTGGTTTATTAAACAAAGCTGAGACGTTACACAACAGCAAAGAACGTTTCAACAATGCCAATGGATAATACCGGGTCAAGAGAGAGAGATAGAGACAGGCAAGGGTCTGAAACCGGAGAGACAGCAAACCGGGCAAACTAAACAAGAGGGGAGATCAGAGCCGTAGTCGAGGAAGCTGGAAATAGAATCAGGAATCAACAAGGAAGTAGCAAGAGCAGACCAGACAAAAAGGAATGAGGCAAAAGAGAGTAGTCAAAAACAAACAAGGTCAAAAACGTAATAAACAGAGAATGCAAGAAAACTGCTCAGAGATACAGCAAGGGCTGGCAAATCTGCACGACTGTGTACTCGAGAGCATGGCCTATAAAGAGGGCCTCCAGCTGTTGGTAATCAGTAAATGGGAGAGCTAGATCAGGGTGGATTGGCGAAGCACGAGCATGTGGGTGTGACGTCAGCGGGCGATGCACTCTGGAACTGGCGTTCAGAGGAGCAGCAGGAGCAGACAGACCCGCAGACATGACAGCACCCCTCCGCAAAGATTCCGAGTGGGACCGAGAGTGACGGTGAGGATGACCATGACGATTAGCACCCCCAACACTGGAAGACTCTAGACAAGAGCTTCCAGACCCACCGCGGCCTAGGCTAGGGGCCCTCCCTGAGCTCCGGACCCCCTGGCAACCGACAGACGGGCTGAAAGACTGCCGCTTTGGTCGGCTTTGTCTCTTTCCTGCAGAAGGACAACCGCCGAGGAATTCTTTGGCCAGAGGCACCCAACATCGCTTCTCAGGCTCAAACCCCTCCCTGTCAACCAGCTACTGAAGTGTCGCTCCTCTCCTTCTGGAGTCCAGGAGCCTGCGGACAGCATCAACAGGAGCTGCCTCGACAGTGATGGGTGCTGGGGTGCAGCCTCAGGCAAAACCTCATCCAGCAGACCAGGGACTACAGGCTGCAGCAGAGAGACATGAAAAGAGGGACATACACAATTCCCTGGGAGTATACTGGGGTGCTGCCTCAGTATTTGTCCGTCTGCTATTTGTGTTGTTGGATGACAGCCTCAATACGCGGATGAGTCTGGTCCCAGACCTCCTCACTCCTTCTCATCCAATGTTCCACAGCAGGCATGTTTGATGACTGCGGAGACCAGGGCATTAGTGAAGGTTGGTAGCCTAACACACATTGAAATGGTGTAATGGATGTTGCGGAGCTGGTAAGGGAGTTCTGAGCTATTTCAGCCCAGGGCAGATACAAAGACCAGTCATTTTGATTATTGTGACAGTAAATGCGAAAAAACTTACCAAGCTCTTGATTGGTCCTCTTGTACTGACCATTGCTCTGAGGGTGGTATCTTGAAGTGAGGCTGACAGAGACACCCAGTTTCTCCATCAAAGTGGTCCATAAAAAAGGTAAACTGGGCCCCCGTCAGATACCACATCCTCAGGTATACCAAAGAACCAAAGAACATAGTTAAACAAACACTCAGCAGTCTGAAATGCTGTGGGAAGGTTTGTAAATAGGATAAAGCGAACCGGGTAGATCAGTAACAAAATCGATGGCAATATGTGACCAAGGACGAGATGAAACGGGTAATGAATAATTTGCCTGTGGGTAGAGTATGTGGGGTCTTGCACATAGAACAAACAGTACACAAGAAGATAAAATGATGGATATCAACATGCATGCTATTCCACAAAGAGAAGATATAAGATATAGAGAAGATATAAAGTTCTGTTCTCGCCCGGGTGGCCTGCGGTGAGAGAGGTGTGTGCCCAAGTTATGAGTCTTGTTACAGAATTGTAATGGAACATACAACCTATGATGGGGACACGTCTCTGGGACATGACCCTCTGAATTGGCTTGTTCAATCTCTGCATCGATGTCCCACCAGATGGGAGCTAGAAACATGGATTTGGGATTCTCCTCCCTGCTGGGTCCAGATTCAAACATACGAGAAAGAGCGTCTGCCTTAGTGTTACGCGTACCTGGATGATAGGTCATTTGGAAGTTAAATCTATAGTAAAATAATGACCAGCATGCCTGTCTGGAATTTAGCCTTTTGGCATAAAGCAAATATTCTTATATTGAAAAAAGGTGGGCTCCTGGTGAAATACGCATTTCTCCTTAACAAACAACTGGTTTTCTAACAACTGTGAGAGGACACTCCGGACATGCGTGATACGAGTTGCTAAATCTGAAAAATATATATCAGAATGTCATCAATATAGGTGAACACAAACTGACCCAGCATGTCCTGGAGGATGTCGTTGATGAATGACTGGAAGACGAAGAGGACATTTCTTAAAACTGAATGGCAAAACCATATACTCATAATTTCCCCTGCTGGTGAGAAAGGCCATCTTCCACTCATCACCCTCCTTGACCCTTGCTAGGTTGTATGCACTGTGGAGGTCTACTCCTCTGAGCTGTTCAAGGGTGACAGGCACAAGCTGAAGAGGGTAGGCATAGGGCTTGGTAATAGCATTGAATCCCCGATAATCAATACAAGGTCTAAGGCCACTGTCTTTTTTTTTTAATAAAAAAGAAGCCGCTGGAGACATGGAATGTCGTATATACCCCTGGACTAGAGCCTCCTGTATGTATTCCTCCATGGCACTCTCCTCAGCCTGTGTGAGCGGGTAAAATTTGGTTGTCAATCAATTCTATAGCACAGTCATTAGATTTGTGAGGTGGGAATTTAATAGCGTTGGAGGTTTGGAATACTTTGGCTAAATCATGGTACTCAGGAGGAATACATACTGGAGTGGAACTATCTGGGCTTTCTATGGAGATGGACAAGAAAGACATTTGGGGAAATGAAAGACAGTTATGAACACAGTGAGAAGACCAGATAGTTATCTCTCTATCTGACCATCAAATGACAGGATCATGAATTCTTAACCAAGGAAGTCCAAGGATGACTGCGTAGAATTGGATCTCCTCGGAGTGGAGGGCACTGACTGTCATGGATACATGGGGAGTCCTGTGAAAGATGATCCCTTGACCGACTGGATCTCCATCCACAGCAGAAAGTCTTAGAGACTGATGGATAGGTTCTGCAGGGATTAGAAGCTGCTGAGCCCCCCCTGCTCTGATAAAGTTCCCCTCAGCACCAGAATCAATCAGCGCTGGAAACACAAAGGATAGTTCTTGATAGCGCAAGGTGACTGAAATAAGCAGGGACAGTAATCATTCCCAGAGTGGGGTTACTCACCACATCTGTGTGTGGAGTCGCTTCCTTGCCCTTGTTCTGGGTGGCTGATGGGAACTTTCGGGGTCGAATGCGGCAGTCTCTCAGGAGGTAACCAGAGCTGCCACAATACAAACACAATCCCTCCTGCAGTCAACGATGTCTCTCCTCTAAGGACAAACGCGATGAGTCCACCTGCATGGCTTCTTCCATGTCGCAGTTGTTTAAGGGTCTGGTGGCCGTGGGCTGATGATAACTTGTGGTGAAGGAGCGACGCTTGGTCGGGGGGGAGTTGCATTTGAGCTGGTCCAAATGGATGGTAAGTGATAGGAGTTCAATAACCGGATTAATCAGATTAAATTCTGATATTTTTATTCTTATTTTTTATTTGTATTATTTCTTATAATCTGACAAGAGGTTTAATATAATATACGACATTGTAATATAATTGTTTACACTATTTAACAACTGCATAGTAGGTGAATGATAATGATCATGTTTGTTACTGTGCATATAAATAGACTCAGTGACTAGTACAATCATGTGTGATTTTACTGAGCAGTGTGTTTATCTTTTCAAACTACACTTAACCCACTGCATTGAGATGTTAAGCAATAACTGAGTAGTTGCATGATGATAGGAGTAACATTTAGAGCTCTAATGCTTAATGGAATGTTATATTTGCACCCAGTAAAAGATTAGTACACCAAATCTAATTTAGGCAGTAGTCCGCCATGGCCCAAAACTCTAGTTGATAAGCTGCCATATAATATAAATCTACACTATAAAGAATTGATGTAATTTTACAGCTAAAACTTTGCAGTGACTTCCTGTTAGATTGTTTTTGCTGCATTCTGAGAGGAATAGGCCTTGTTTGTGGGATTGTAGAGTATATACTGTTTGCAAAGCTTAATGGGAATGTAACTTGTGCAGTCTTAAGCAGCTTGTTTCTAAACAATGACAGTGGAGCCTCCTTGCATGTGGTTTTGTTGACTTGTATTTATAGCTTGTATTTGTCAGCCTACAGTTCATTTACCAGGAGTTGTTATTTTAATCATATTATAAAGAGGTGTCTGCTGAAAGTTACATTTGAAATGTTTTGGTGCTCTAAGCTTGATGGTGTTTTGTGCTTCAGCCAATTAATTTATCTTGAAATCTTTTAATTAAAAGATATTTAGTTATAAAACTCCATATAACTGCTGTAATTTGAGGTTAAATTCTGTATATTTCCTTACTTCAAATGCTGGGATTGATGTATATATATGCAGTTATGACATGATAATATTGTTGTGCAGGTGACTGTAAAGTCACAGTGTATAGTTACAGCTCTGGAAATAAATAAGAGACACTCCAGTTTCTTCTTAAACCAGCATCTCCACATGTACCACAGGTTCTTAATGAGGAACAGAAGGTTGGGTTCTAGCTTTACTGGCAGATACAGTGAGCGCCTGGTTGATAAGAACAAGGTCAAGCAGCAAACACACAGGACAGCACAGCTGCAGACTGGCAGACCAAACCCACTCTCTACTGACCGTGATAAGCACCACTTCATTCGAATGTCACCTAACCACCGTAAGATGACCTCAAGTGACCTACAGAAAGACTGGTGAGCGGTGGCTGGGGTGAAATGCACACAGCAAGCATGGTTCAAAAAACAGGCTTCTGGAGGCGTCATTAGTCATTTTCTAAATAAACAGGTCTAATATACAATAGTTTACCTAAAAATTTGAGAGACATGTTTCCAGTAGTGTATAAAGTAAAACAGAACTACTCATCATGGTCCAACACAAACCCATAAACTGTAAAACTAGAGAAACTGATCATTTTGATGTGGTCTCTTAAATTTTCCCAGAGCTGTATTTTACGGGTCAGCTATTTTGCTGTCATTTACTGCTAATGAATAGATGCTACTAGCAGCCAGTAATTTACTGTATTTTTAAACCGAGCTGTTCTACATAATGTAGAAAAACTGCTCAGACAGCTGTACATTAGCACACATATGAGCTGTACAGTAGAGATACAGGCTATTGGGGGAAAGCAGTACCTGCAAAATAATGAATTAACTCGTTTTATAATACAGTGTTAGTACATTCCTGCAACTGTGCACCATTTACCCGTATATGCCACCAAAAACCTTTTAGCTGCATTAACGTTTGACTTGGTAAATGCGGACATGTGTGTAAATCGAATTGGACTCTGATAATTAATGACTTGCAGCGTTTGCTGGAATAAGACTGATTCAAAGCTATTTTATACATTAACTGAGCTGCTCAATTATTTTTATATGGAAATAATTTTTGGCGGTTTCCTCCTGGTGTGCATGGCTTAGAGCAGTTTAATTATGATTGTAAACGTACGCCACTCTGCCTCCATAATAAAAATATTACATTATAGTTAATCATTGCTCACTCATTAAACCACCATTGTGCACTGTTTTTATTCCTCCTAAAATCACTTTTCCCCTTTAGTAAATGTGTTTGTTTGTTTTCAAATGATGGACGTTTATGTTTATTGGCCATAATCAATGGTTGTAATTACACAATCTGTGAAGAATGCGTAACCTGAGCTGCAGATCTATTTGAGGAGAGGAAACACATGCTGTGGGGGAAATTTGTGGGCAGATGTTTCATTTGCAAGAGTGATCAAAAGCTTTGGTGCTGTGAGGCAAGTCTCTGTGGATGTGCTGTAGCTCCTCTGTCATTCATCTCTCTCACATTTAGCAGCGTCATTAACATGCGGCTTATGTCTCCACTCTGAGAGTGGCCCATTAACAGCACACAGTCAGCTTGTAGGCGTGGACTGTAATCACTTCAGCTCACCTTCACTTATTTATGTGAAATGTTGACTGCCATTCAGACATTTGCCTTTCTTTCACCTGCGGGATCGTCAGCAACCTCCACAGTTATGGATTATCAGACATTTGTATATACGCTATTGTCCTTTGCTACCTGAAGCACAGCACTTAAATCACAGCCCAGCGCTCGCCTGTAGCACTTTCTACTATCAGTTTTTTTAAGATGATCACAAGTCACATCATGGTTTCATCATTTCAGTTTGCTGCTGCCACCAATTATTGGAACATACAGTTACAAAGCACATTACATCTGGACAGGTTTATTACAAGTTCAGCTTTCAGGGCCTAAACATACCTATTTGACTCATAATTCATTATTTCATATCTCTTGTTTTCCTCCTTTGTCTTGTATTACTGTTTGTCATAATAACTTTTTTCTTAAATTTATCTTGTGTAAGTTTTTATTGTTATTGTTATTTTTTAAACTTGTTTGCATGGCTTTTATAAATGACAAATAACTAAATGTATGAATTCCAATTTATAATCTTCCTTGAGCAATTACTTATAATTAAGATGGTCTCATTTTCTTATATTTGAACAAATATTTTTTCAGTATCTTTATGTCTTACAGTTTTATTTTAAAAGTTTAATCACTAAGTATTAAGCTTAATTCATTATGACATGTGTAAGTACATAATTCGTGGGATCGAGGTTGTGAAAGATAATTATAAATAACAATAATAATGCATAATAAACACTTTATTGAACTTAAATTATATATATATATAAAAAAAAAACATTCACATTTGATAAGAATACCACTGGCAGCTTTTGGTTCTTATAGGTTCCTAATACTGTTAGATTCATGCTTTGCTAGCAGTTTATCACTTATGAACTAATAGTAATGCATTAATATTACTCGTTTTAGTCATCGCACTTCATCATGAAACACATATTGGCATATTTGTAAACACCTTTTATACTAAAATATAAACACCGTTTATGTATATTGATTTATTTTTGTAACCATATACTGTATTCCTAACTCCACTACCTGTTAACTCTTTTGTTCTGTCTTTGGCCTGTCTACAGTAATACAGGCTGAAACACAGATGCTTGCACACTATATGCTGATAAAAGGTATTCGGAATTCATATCTGGAATACAGAAATTATGTATCTGTATTAATGCATGTTATACAGTTTAAAACGGTTTATTCAGAATGCAGTTACAAAAATAATAGTTATTAATTTTAAAAGAATACTTGTAACATACTCTGTACACTTAAATATGTATATGATGTTTGAATAAGACACTATCACTGCTTCTTTAAAATGAGCACAAGATGTACTCTATAACGATACAGTTCCCCTCAAGGGCTTTCACTCAAGAATACACAAGCAGTATGTAATGACAATGAGAGGGTTACATAAAACCTTTGACGTATGTATGTATATATATATATATATATAGTTGAAGGTGAGCTGAATATATATATATATACACACATACATACTGTATGTGTGTGTGTGTGTGTGTGTGTGTATGTGTATAGTCACTGTTTTTTCATTAGCAAAACATCCAAATGAGCTGCCTTCACTCTATAGAAATCAAAAGATTTTCACAACCGGGTTTATGTAAACACCACATTTAAGAGTACAAAATAATGTTACTGAATTAATTAAAGTAATGAATGCATTCTGACAAAGCTTTTTTTTTTCATGTCATACAGCCCACTCATTTCAGTAGAAATAATGGCAACACCTTGTTTTTGGGCCTTTATTATAACCCTTTTCTTTATTCAGTAAAGCCTAAATCAGACGCTTCCAAAAGATTCATTTACTTTGTATTAACCTTTATATATAAAGTCTGTTTTGGCACATAACTGGACGTCTGAAAATTGCCTTATTAGTTATAATGCACAATACACACTGTGTTAACAAACTGTGCATGATAATCTCACATTGTATTTGTGTATAATGCAAACATTTGATTCCTATAGGCTCCAGATAGTGTGCAGTAATGAAGGGCGGAGCTTAAAAACCTACTATAAACCTAATAAAAGTTTAATAAGGCAATAATATTTAAATATTCTGAAGTTTCTAATCATTTGAATGACAAATTCAAAACCTTTACTTACTTATATATATATATATCATTTGAATGACAAATTCAAAACCTTTACTTACTTATATATATATATATATATATAAGTAAGTAAAGGTTTTGAATTTGTCATTCAAATGATTAGAAACTTTAGAATATTTAAATATTATTGCCTTATTAAACTTTTATTAGGTTTATAGTAGGTTTTTAAGCTCCGCCCTTCACTACTGCACACTATCTGGAGCCTATAGGAATCAAATGTTTGCATTATACACAAATACAATGTGAGATTATCATACACAGTTTGTTAACACAGTGTGTATTGTGCATTATAACTAATAAGGCAATTTTCAGACGTCCAGTTATGTGCCAAAACAGACTTTATATATAAAGGTTAATACAAAGTAAATGAATCTTTTGGAAGCGTCTGATTTAGGCTTTACTGAATAAAGAAAAGGGTTATAATAAAGGCCCAAAAACAAGGTGTTGCCATTATTTCTACTGAAATGAGTGGGCTGTATGACATGAAAAAAAAAAGCTTTGTCAGAATGCATTCATTACTTTAATTAATTCAGTAACATTATTTTGTACTCTTAAATGTGTTGTTTACATAAACCCGGTTGTGAAAATCTTTTGATTTCTATAGAGTGAAGGCAGCTCATTTGGATGTTTTGCTAATGAAAAAACAGTGACTATACACACACACACACACACACACACACATACAGTATGTATGTGTGTGTGTATATATATATATATATATATATATATATATATATATATATATATATATATATATATATATATATATACATATATATATTCAGCTCACCTTCAGCTATATATATATATATATATATATATACATACATACATACGTCAAAGGTTTTATGTAACCCTCTCATTGTCATTACATACTGCTTGTGTATTCTTCAGTGAAAGCCCTTGAGGGGAACTGTATCGTTATAGAGTACATCTTGTGCTCATTTTAAAATAGCAGTGATAGTGTCTTATTCAAACATCATATACATATTTAAGTGTACAGAGTATGTTACAAGTATTCTTTTAAAATTAATAACTATTATTTTTGTAACTGCATTCTGAATAAACCGTTTTAAACAGTATAACATGCATTAATACAGATACACAATTTCTGTATTCCGGATATGAATTCCGAATACCTTTTATCAGCATATAGTGTGCAAGCATCTGTGTTTCAGCCTGTATTACTGTAGACAGGCCAAAGACAGAACAAAAGAGTTAACAAGTAGTGGAGTTAGGAATACAGTATATGGTTACAAAAATAAATCAATATACATAAACGGTGTTAAAACGGTTCGGAATTCTGAGGATCATTTTGAAAGAACCTATTGCTGCAGGCCTGTCCTTTTTAGCCATCCAGCTTTCTTCTTACAGATTACTCAGGTCATATTGTCATGCTGCACTTATCCTCCGTCACCTTGGCTACTGCAGTGTGCCCAACAGACCACTACAATCACACTGATTCAGGAAGCTGATCCGCTAGCACTTGCCCCAAGAAGAATCAGTTACATGATCTAAATAAGTTGCAAATGAATAAGTTGGATAACAGAGATCAATAACATGTCTAGACATTATCAGTAAATGTAATTTATATGCAAACTTTGTCTTGGTTAATTCTTATTTGTTCACTATTCAGATCGTTGAATATCTTTTAGGTATGAAGTGTTAATTAGTGTTAATACAACATAAACAGTTACTAATAAAGTTTCTCTTATTACACGTTCATTTTTGCTATTGAATATATCTTTCAGAGTAAATATCCACATGTATTGTAAACACTTGATGTCTTTTGATTTAAAAAAAAAAAAGATACGTTCTCATTATTATGTGCCATAATAAAAGACTTGTCCTTGGCTGGGACGAAATCACACAAGATGTATCAGTCTTTGTGATGGTAAGGGGCCTTTGTATAGTCCTAAGTGAAAAGGAAAAAGCTATGTCATCACATCTGGATGTATACAGTAGTGTTATCGAACTGCCACCTCCAATGTTTAACAGAGCAGTTTTCAGCCTATCACACATCTTGTTTGGCCTTGGGGCTAATAGCAAAGCAGCTGGTGTGTTTGGTACGAGCGAAAGGCTAGTTATATGTGGATGAAGCACGTCACGTAAAAGTTTAGAACATCTCAGCTTTGTATACCCCAGCATGCCTGCCGTATCGGACTGCGCATTGCTCAGGGGTAAGCTCAGTAAACAGAGTTTGCTGCAGAGCCTGTGCTGTGCATCTCGTTGCATTTGAAAGCGCATCGTAAATTTCACGCGTAGAGGTCAAAGCAAAAAATCCCCATCTGGACCCCGAGGTGCCCACCTGTGATGAGGAGCAGATCTTTATGTTCAACACCACATTATACACCCCTAAATGTAAACATCAACATCCCAACCCATGTAAACATCAGCAATGATAGCAAGAGCCTGGAAAATCATAACTTCGTATGTTTGCATGAAGGTAAGCTACTCACCAGACTACACAGTCTAAAAACAGAGGGAAATCTCTTTTTTAATATGTATCTTTGAACTGAGTATGTTTTTATTCCAAATGCAAGCTTAACTGTCCTACTTACACTCACGCTCTAACTCCCTCCTTTTCATTTGAGGGGTTACCTTGTTCAAAGTGGCACATGGTGAGCAGAGCTTTACAGCTGGAAAAACATTTTAATAATTTGATCAAGTACATGAATGTGTCTGTGGGTGGGCATTTGCCATCCTGAGGCAGAAGCATTACTAGGATTTCATCTTTGGGTGAGCATTTGAATTACTTGGGTGAGCAACAACAATTGTGTTGCTACATATTCTAAACAGGATAGAACAGAGCGCACATGGAGATCTGTAGTTACTCGGATCTTTTTAAATGACCATTTATATGCACTTTGTGTTTAATTTGTTTATTCATATCATAAAGAAAGAGAGAAAAAAAAAAGGGAAACATAAAACATACATACAGCATAGAGTATAAGTATATATAGCCCCTTACCCATGCATACCCAAACACGTAGCCACCTACAATACCACACGTAAAGCTATGCATATGTACATAACTATATACATACCTGCGCATCTACATACATGTACATAAAACATCACATATGTATTAAAGATTTAAATCCCACAGTGGGGAAATTTAGTCTTCCACATTTAACCGCATTTTACACACACACTAGTGAACACACACACACTAGGGGGCAGTGAGCACACTTACCCGGAGCGGTGGACAGCCCTATCCACGGCGCCCGGGGAGCAGTTAGGGGTTGGGTGCCTTGCTCAAGGGCACCTCAGTCGTTACTGTCAGTTCAGGGAATCGAACAGTCAACCCTCCGGTCACAAGGCTGGTTCCCTAACCTCCAGCCCACGACTGCCCCACTATGCACTTTGTAGTTCTGAAATTACAGAATGTGGCCCATCTGATTCACTGCATACTTTTTTAACCTGTAAGTGACTTACAACCACGCTTAGTGTTCAGTCAGAGTTTCCTAGTTTGTACAAGAAGATTCGACTCTAAAACATGCCTTAAGCTCAGACGCTGCCCGAACAAGGGTCAGTGCTAATACCTAGAAAGAAGAATGTAGAGTTAAAGAATTCAGCATAAGTGAACTACATAGCAACCCTGTCCCAGCATTCATACCTAGAGAGAAGAAATGTTAAGCTCAGCATGAATACAAAACAAAGAATTTCAATATATACATTGATTAGTGCTCACTTAAGTGCTTTACAAAGAGATAAGATATTATCAGTGCAGGTATTAGTTGGGTGGTGGATCATGCTCAGTACAGCAGTGACACTGTGTTAATGAATTGCAGGATGAGTCTGTGGCGGGCAATCTGTGTGTATATATATATATATATATATACAGAATACATAAAAATTCCATGACAATGTCATGCACACATCACTGTAATGTAATACTGGAGGCATGTTTAATGAAATTAAGGCAGCTAGGAAAATAGTACATTTTTATTTATTTTATTACTATGAACACTTTAAAGTTAAAGGCCTTTTCACCTTTTGTATATTTGTGGGATGAAATAAACAGATGTTATTTTTAACACTGTCTCCGTACACCAAGTCTGAGCGATCTGTCTAGAGACTTCTGTCTAGAAGTCTTTTTCTTTCTTTTAAGTGCTGCGACTATACAGTGCACACACACACACGCTGGGTACATGCCATTATATCACTTGCAAGAGCTGAAGCTGAACAAGTGATTTCTATAGGTCAGCGGGGGAATTTGAAGCTCTGCTCCTGTCTGTTCCTAGTTTCTCCTCTCATTATAAAATAATGAATGAACTGCGCTTATACACAGCTACTGTAATGTTACTCACTGTGATTCACAACCTTTCAGCTGATCTACCATTTTTCATTACCCTGTGCATGTTTATAGTGTTGTATACATTTATTGTCAAGAAAATAGTTTCACCCAGAGGGAATCAACTAACAGAATTGAAACTTGGTGGGCAGACTAAACATTGTGAGACATGTGAATGTTTCAAGTGAATGTTCACATGTAAAATAAGCAAGACAGGGTCTTAGTGCTGCACCTGACAGACCCAACAGCCAAGATTGCAGACATTCAGCGAGAAGTAATGCCCTCCATGAGTCATTCGGTTAATTCTAACACCACTGGCAGATGACTGCACGATGCAGGACTACATGCATGCAAACTATTGCGACGACTGTCCTTAACACAGTGTCAATGTCACCAAAGACTGCAATGGTGTCGTACCAGACTCTCAGGGACTGACTCAGAATGACAGCTACCGCTGAGTTCTGTATTTGTCTTGGTGAATACGACCAGTTAATCCATATTGGAGGCTCTGTGGTCAGCTCCAAGAAGAATGATCTGTTCTTGACATGTGTCACATGTCCAGAAGATCCGGTGTCACTTCATCCCCACCTCTACCGAAAAATCTGCAGGAACTGTGTGAGAATATTCAAACTGCATGGATTATCACAGGACACCAATAGGTACCTCTGCAGCTCCATGCTGAGACATCTGGCATGTTGCTTTAGCTAACACGGTGACCCGACATAATACTAAGAGACGCTACTTCTGTATGTGCAGCTCAATACATATTAGTCTAAATGCATGTATGTATTTATTGTTCCTGGTCATCTTTATCTTCCTTCTGAATAGCAATGCAATCCGACACTTCCTTCTGGGTGTAACTATTCTTTTCACAATGTGTTTATATGCTTTTTTGCATGTAACTGAGATTGACTGTTGTCCCTCCATCTTAATGTTATTTTTTACTTGAGCTCTGAGCAGCCCTGAATAAAACACTGTGCAGTGCCACAATCCTTCAGTTTTGGGACTAATTTGTTAGTTTTCTATGTGAAAAGAAAACGGTGAAAAGACCTTAACAGTGACTTTGTTCACTGGATGGACAGATGATTCCTCTGGGTGGGCATGGCTTACTTCTGGGTAGGAAATGCCAAGCCCAAATGTTGACACGCCCCTATTCTGTGCCTAAGTACCAAGTTAAAAGACATTCCATGTGTAGAAATTAAAACAAAGCTGTCCAATTACTCGTTTTCTGTATTTTCAGTATTAATGCATCTCTTGTATTATATACAGATAAGCACTGCTGAATTTGTTATTGAATGATTGGACTGTTCACTGATTGGATCAGTATAAGCCTTTAGTCATTACTGCAAATGTAACAGCCTATAATCATGAGTGCAAATACATGTGTAGCACATTAGATGCTAAATGCTGCAACACCGCTATTTAAAGACAGGCATGCAACAAATAAACCTACTGCTTGTCTAAGTAGTGCAATTAAGTCTGAGCTGGAACAGGATCCTGATAAACACTTCCTGAATTAGCTATTGCTGAATGATGTTGGAGATATTGCGATTTATTTTAAATGCTATAAAACAGACTCACAGATTCACTGAACTATTCTGGAGCACTATTAGACGTGTAGGTTACTGCCTTAAAAGGCTAGAACTGCAGTGGTAAATAGATAAGATCAACTACGACATTAAGAGTCCTTCAATCATGTTTGACTATAATTAGTTACCTTTCCTTCTGCTTTCCAGCAGCCACTCTTTGGGTGTTTTCAAATGCTGCTTTTTGCATTAATCACATCTTATTGTACCTGTGGAGTGCAACCCAGACAAACTGTAGGCCTGTTTCCAGAAACTCAGTGCCTGTCATGTGCTAAACTGCGCTTGATGGAGATTTCTAAATCACAACATCCTGAAGCACATGACGCCGCTGTGCTATGTTTGATTAAAGGGATCATATGTGGCTCGGGCTGAAGGTAGTGCATTACATGTAGAATGCTAAGGAAAAGTCTTTGAAGGATGTCGAGGACAATGAGTCTGAGAGATTCGCTCAAGTGGCCCACTCATTTCCTGTCCTTTTTCCATCCACATAAAACACTCATTTCACCTTAGTGCGACTGCTTTTGATCTTTCTGTCCTCCTGTGTTCTGAAACAAATGACATGTCTTGAGCACTGCACCAAAAATCCATTTACCTATTTCTTCTTTTTAAAGCAGAGGTAATTATGTTGGACAAAATTAGCCACTCTTTCGATAATTATCTTAAATGAATGCTAGATATATTTTACATAAGAAAAATGCTTCCCAGTTTCATGTTTAGTACACAATAATAAGGGGCTCATTTATTTTAATTGTGGTATTTACATTTTGAAACCCCTTAAATATGGCCACAGATTTAACTTCTATCACACGCTTTTATGCAATAAGAAAAACTGAGCTAGCTTGTGTAGTTATTGTGTAATAACCTATAGAATGTAAAAAAAGGTCATGTACCAATACTTATGACATAAACATGCCATAAACATGTCATGGCAAATAGCACATGTTGTTATTAATTTGTCATTAGAATTCGTGCCATATTGTTTGATTTCATGACAGAATATTTCAAGTGTGAATTATTGTCATGACAGTTACCAGTAAGGATAACATGGCATTGACTATATTACTGCACATAATCTGCCAAGACACCGCGTGGTAGCATATGGCATCTGCCATGATATGATTATGACGTGGTTATGCCAATGCTATGCAGCATGGTTCAGGTAAAATGTTACCTAAAAAGTTTGAGATAGACAGATAGATAGATAGATAGATAGATAGATAGATAGATAGATAGATAGATAGATAGATAGATAGATAGATCTCCTGTACCTTTTTTTGCTACAGCGGAGCTGTATGAGTCTGTTGCTGAAAGTGCTCCGCTGTCTGACCAGAAGGTCATAAAGGGGGTGTGATGTATTGTCCAGGGTAGTTTGTTAAGTGACCTCCTTTCGACCACCAGTCGACCTGCCAGTGGGCAGCCCAGAACTAATCCAGTGTTCCTGATCACCTTGTTGAGCTTTTTAGCATCAACTCCTCTGATGGTGCCTCCCCAGCAAACTGCCGCAAAGAAGACAGCCCCTGCAACAACAGACTGGTAGAAGATCTCCAACGTCTTGCAGCACACACTGAAAGACCTGAGCCATCTCAGAAAGTAGAGTCTGCTCATCCCCTTCTTTTACACAGCCTCCGTGTTGGCCTTCCAGTCCAGTTTGTTGTCGAGCAGGACACCCAGACTTTTGTAAGTATCTACCATCTTAACATTCTGACCCATGATGGTAATGGGGCTGATTGTGAACCTCTTTCTCCTGAAGTCCACCACCATCTCCTTGTTCTTGATCACATCGAGGAGCAGATGGTTCCTTGCACTCCACTTTACAAAGCTGTTCACAAGGTCTCTGTATTCTCCATCCTGCCCATTCATTTCCGAAGGTGGCAGAGGTTCGATCTGTACTGGGTTGTATGAAATACCAAAGGTGCCAACTTTTTTTTTTATGACAAGCATTAACAGCTGTTTACTTACATGTTAAAAAAATCCCTGCAAGTTCCCTGTCAAACTTCACCACAACACCAGATTAACAACAAGGCATATTGTTGCTTCACTAGTTAAAAAAGTTAAATTAAATTTGAAATATGTGAAATTATCACTTTTTGACCTGACTTCAAGCCCTGCTATCTTTGTTAATACATTAATCAGCTTTGCAGCAGAATTTTTTAAATGCTCAGTTGGAGCCTTTGCAATGCTTTGTTGAACTCATGCTATTCACAAAGGACTTTTGATTCCCTTAAAGTACTTGTCAATGGATAAGAACCCTTATAACTGTGGTATATGAGTGTTAGTGTGAATTACAAAGAATCTCCTCTTAATAGAAATGTTCTATTTCATTAAAGTTTGTCCAGAACCATGTTCCCAAGCCAAGAACCAGTTAGTAACCTTTATTTCTGAGAGAGCAACAAATGGGGAATTCTTCGATCACACTTCAAAATCTGTTTACAGAGTCTAGTCCAGGCCGCAGGTGCCTGGCGTTTGAAGATATCAGTACACAAGAGATATGACGACTCCCATTTTTCTATCTACTGATAAGTGTTCAGAGATATGAGGCATTAGGAGCAACTTTAATCAGAAGGTTCACAAACCTGGAGGTCTTCTTACTGATGCTCATGAGATGGCTTTCAGTTCAAGTGTCTTTTCCTTAGAGAACCGTCTCTGGACTGAAATTAGGCTCCCAGTGTGATAAGGGGAAAAACCTGTGTAGCATATGAATCTTTGAATCTGTGACTTCAATGGATGCTTTGCTGCTTTCAGCGAAAGAGCACATAAGACAAACAAACTTCAAAAAACATCATAGGTGCTGCATTTATAACTGAGAGTTGCTCGCAGCCTTCCGTGATGAGAGTATTCTCTGTGATATCATCTCTAAGGGTTGACTGGAAAACTCCTACTTCGACTTTCACTGACATGATGCAATCTGACAAGCGGACAAGACGTTCTGAGTTTGCCTTGGGTGCTTTAGTAAGATTATTGTAATATTGTTCACACAAAAGAATAAAACACATAAAAAAAACATTCATCAAACACGGTTACAGTGTCATGGTGAGTTTTATGTGTGGTGCCTAAAGGACAAAGCTCATCTTGACGTAGCCATGACTCGCATTCCGATTCTTAAAGGATTCTCAGCTCTCAAAGACTTTTATGCACAGTAGATTTGAACAAATGTTTTGCTTCAAAGCAGCACTATATATGAGTTTCTAGGGATTATATTACATATCTGTTTTTTATTTTTTACAGCTGCCATTAAAGATGACGAACAAAGGGTTGTAAAACCCAGGCATTATTCTATGGGGCAAATTGACTAACATCTTGCCTCATCACCAACTTCATTTGGAAAGTTGAAAAGAGCTTATCTTATCTTTTCAGTGTTTACTGTGGCTAGTAATAATATTTTATTATTGTTATATTTTATTGATAGTTATTACTACCTTATGTCTCTATTATTGCAACAATTCATGTGCAGCTCTTGTTAATGTCCTGTACATGCTTATTTATGTATATAGAATACCTCTCCTGTTGTCTTTTTTATCTCTTGATATACATCATGCATATGTCTAGTGCATTACATACTTCATATATGCATATATACTATGTTCACTTCTATAACCTGTGGTTAATAGCTCTTCAGTATATATATATATATATATATATATATACATACTTCTGAGTACCCTTCTCACTCTTATTGTCTGTTTTAATAGCCCCTCTGTTACTCTCCCTCTATATATTCTAATATCTTCCCTTGTGGAGTGTCACGGAAGGGCTTGTAGACGAGGAGGCAGGGCGTAATCGCAAGTGGGCTTTAATTAAACAAGAAACACAAAGTAACAAAACAGAACTAAAAACAGAAACAAACCAAAAAAACAAGGATAGAAACATACAAGAAACCAAACATCCAACATCCAACAAGAAACCAAACGCATACCATGAACATCAAACATACTACTTGAACACAAACAGACTCCTAGAACACAAAACGCCAAGCCAACACACAGGGGACAACAGGCCATATAAAAGAACAAAGACTAACTCGGAACACCTGGGAAGGGGTGGGGCTACAAACACAGGACCTAGAGGGCGGAGACAGGAGGGGCACATGACCTAAACAAAAGCACATGGATGAGGACAGGCAGATAGACAGACAGACAGACAGACAGACAGATGTAACATGCAGTATATATAGCACTGTGACACTGGAATTTGCTTTGGGATAAATAAAGTTTTTTCTTATCTCTTCTATACAATGAAGGGTGGGCAGTTTTTGTTCTTCTGCACTTTTTTTCTCATCAAACAAGCCTTAATGGACCATTCTATCAAATTAGCTCAAACTGCAGTAAAAAATACTCAATCATAATCAAACAACTCAGTTTTTTCCTCATCTGACCACAGAATTGATGACCAGTAGTCTTCCTTTTTGTCCAAGTGAGCTTTTGTAATGGCTAGGTGAGCTAGGTTGGCCTACTGGCCTTGAGCAGTGTTCACTGGAGTGTCTGCGTTGAGATGTTCATAACAAACTTGATCAGAATCATCAGGATGGCTTTGGTGGTGACGCGTGAATTCTTTTTGGCCTCTTACACCACTGGCCTCATACCTAACATTTATAACATGTCAATAACTAGAGTTGAACTGCGTTTTGTGGCAGCAGTGTTGAAATATTTAATGTCCGTATAATAATGATTAAATTATTCACAAATTGATTTACAAAATCTCCATATGATCATATTAACAATTAACAAACTTGCTCGGGAGAGCTCTGTAGCATTTGACTAACCGCATGATCAAATGGCAATTCTCCTCAGGAAGGAAAGAAGGAAAAGTCTTTTACTGCGAGGAGCATTAAGCAATCATGAGCTGGAAGTGACCCAAGTTGCCAGCTTCACACACACTTCTCTGGGTTTGTATGATTACGATTCAGAGAGGGTGCAATAATGCTGTCAAAACTCGTAAGGAAATGAGATGCAAATGTGTGCGAGTTGATGCAAATTAACATTTCACAAAGATCATGGGCAAAGTTCAATGGGTACTTTAACTTTTACAAACTGTCATACATTTACAATCCAGAGTTTACAAGTAAGATACAGATTTCATGGCCCACTGTGTGGTTGTGATTCTGGGAGCAATGCACATACCAAACTGAACTGCAACCTATACAAGATGATCTGAATGAATGAAAAGTAAAAAATGTGGGCAAAATGAAAATGGAACTGAATGACTGGAGACCCCAACATTACTCACATAACTCACTTTATGTTTGCAGTTTTATAAAATGATTAGCCTTCACAATCTGACTTCATAATGTCGTAATGAAACTAGGTGTTTGGTAGAAGTAGCACTCTTAGATCCTAGAACTGGATGTTTGTATATTTTTAGCATAAAGAACAAAAGGTTTTATTAGTATCATAACATAATTTCACACACATATTCACATACATTCCACATACATACAAACAAAAGACAACTAGTTGTAAGTTAAGCGTATTTATGCTTTAACCAGTTTTATTGGCTGGTGCCAGTGATTTTCATCTTTAAAGGTATAAAATAAACAATGACAAAATAAAGATTTCCAATTGAAACTGCACTGCTTAATAATGTAAAATGATATTTTTTGAAGTATTGCTATTAATAAACATCTCTGTTATATTTCTTTTATAAATATTGATATGTGACATACAATGTCTTGCAATCAGATTTTTCTGAGATACCAGTGATTTTATATTATACTATAATATTATAATACTGAGCCTTAAAATAATTTACTTTAAATGGATATTTGTACATGTATGAAAATATTCAGTAGCTTAAAAATATATTTTAAAAAAAATTGTTTCACCCCCCTGCATGTTAAGGCTTCAAGGTGGTGTCACGCCTGCTGGCTCTCTTCTCACCCCTGATCTCCCGGACTCCATTTCCCATAACCCACCACCCGATGTCACTGTCACATGATGCCTCTCCCAATCCCATTCCATTTTCTGGATCCAAGTCACCCGAGTATTGATAACACCTGTTGTTAATTTAGTCCGTTTGTACAAATACTCCTCTCTCACACTGCTCGTTGTGAAGTATTGCCGCTCTGTGGTTACTGAGCATTACTCCCTGTGATTACTCTTGTTTGCTACTCTGGTTTTGACTTTATTCTGATTCACTGCCCTTTTTGATACTTTTGCTGTTCTTTGGTTTTGATGTCCACTTGTTTCTTGACTCTGACTCTGACTCTGTCTCGCCCTTCTGTTATGTCCACCTTGTTCTCATTGCGGTTGTGTTTGATTACAAACCTGTTAAATAAACCTCACCTTGATATTAGCTCAGCGCTCATCACAATCTGTTTGTACATCAACACCACAGGCTACAAATACTACTCTAACTTGGACACCGCTGGCTTATAACTGGCCTCATCCTGTGAAGCCTTAAAAAAGTTCCATTGGTCAGAAAATCCCGGTGAGCACTGTTTGATCAATTGTGAGAAAATGCAAGGTTGATACATACGATCCCAGCATGTATTAGAAAATGTTAACGCTCAAATGCATAATAGCCAGAAGGGGACTTGGGGAGGGGAGATGCAACTAGAGGAGCTACAGCTTCAGTGGCAAATACTGGAGTTCTGCATACAATAGGCGTGTATGGGAGGGTGGCTAGCAGGAAAACATGACTGAAGAAAAACACATTAACACTGATCTAGAGTTTGGCAGAAATCATTAAAGTGATGCAGCTTAACTGTTTGTGGTCAGAAATGGTCAAATTAAGCATTTCAACCAAAATTAAACCCTGCCCCATTCCTCCACACAACCCATCCCAACGGTGAAGAATGGGAGTGGGTTTGGTAGTATCATGTTGTGAGCATGCTTTTCTCAGTGGGACTGGCCATCTTGTTAAGACTGAACAATGTAGAGTAACAATGTATGGTATGCAGTGGTAGAAACCTCCAAAAAAACCTGCCTCTGTCTGCAAAAAAATGAAAGCTTTCACCTTTCAGCGCGGCAATGCTTCCAAGCACAAGGCCACAGGAGTGGTTAAACAATACAAATAGGAATGTTCTACAGTGTCCAAGTCAAAGTCCAACCAATCTATCAATTACAATAAAAGTTAAGATGGATGAAAGCAAACCAGGGCAGACAGTTCATGGATAAATTCAGTGCTGGCATTATACAAAAACATTAGGAAATTAGACTACCATTTATCAAACACTCAAAACACCCCTGTTTTAATATAATAGCAACAACTTTGACAGGTTGGTGGAAATTCCACAAGATTACGAATTCCTCACATTTACCAAGTAATTACACTCCCATCTGGAACAACCCTGATTTCCTAAATCTAAATGAATCACAACATTTCACCTCTTGGACTGAAAAAGGCATCACTTAAGCACATATTTTGCAATAACACAATAATACCTTTTCCTCAGCTGTCTCAGAAATATGGCATTTGAAGTAATCATTTTTTAGAATACCACTAATTAGGACCTTCTGTGTGATCAAAAACAGTAGAAAGCTATTAAAACAAAGAAATACATTAGATTGCCCATATCAGTGTCTGATTTAATCAATATTTCCCCTAGAGAGAAACCATTATCCAATATGTCTATATGTAAATGTTCTATGTCCTTGCTGACCAGACAACTTACTCCCAGCACTGCTTTCAGGATTTAGATAATTAAGAACAATTTCCTCAGGACCACTAGCATCAACCTAGCATCTAGATTAAGTAAACGGGATACACAGCAACATGTCATTCTGTGCTTCACACATATCAAACTTCTGGTAAGAAGTTATTAACCAGAACCTACTATCACTCATTAAATTCCCCAAGCTCTATCACTTTGGAGGTAATCAGTTAAACTAACATATTGGTGAAAAAACTATCTGCATCTATCAAAACAAACAAACAAATAATGCAACCAACCAGCACAAACTGGAGAAAATCTTCCAGGAGGAACTGGCAAAATCCTTCCAAGCTTAGTCTGACATTGTACTAAACTGCACCCCACACCATGACACTAGGCTTTCTGAATCTGTAACAACCGACAACACATTGTTCATCTTGGCACTGACCATGGTGCCTCCACACATAGATTGGGTGGTCGTCTCCATCAAGACAAAAGAGGGACTCATCATTGAAGATGACCCGCTGCCATGCTGAGTCACTCCATTACAGTCTGGCAGACAGCATTGCAGTCCTTGGCCACTTTATGATGGTGTTAAGGACAGTCGTCATCATGCAGCCAACTGCCAATGGTGCTGGCACCAACAGGATGACTTATAAAGGATTTTACTACTATGCTGAATGTCTGTAATGGTGACTGATTTGTTGAGATTTGCGGCCGAGCATGAAACTTAAGTCATTCGCTTGTCTCATGATGGCATACCTACCCATCAAGATTCATTTCTGTTGTTTGCTTTCTTCTGGGTGCAATCATTTTTGCAACAATTATTTGCTAATGCGTGTATTATGAAAAGTGAGCTTAAAATGCTCAGCTGTAGTGAATGTCAGCTGCATTTCTGATAATGTAAACATCTGTACCTTTAGACATTGTCCAAAATATTTTTTTCCTTCTGTGATGTTATCATGGCACTGATATGTGATTTAAAATACAGTTCATGTAGAATGAGAAATATAATATTTAAAAAAGTGTCTGTAGACTGTCTGTGTGTGATGCCATTAGCTTTGACACTCATTCCACTGTGACAGAGAGAAAACAAAAGAGACAGACACTATTATAAAATCTCTCTCTTGCCCCTTGGTTGCAGAGTCCTGTTTATGATAACCTAGTCCATTCCATTTGCAGTAGATCACACATAGGACCAATGTGCAAAGAAGCAGGGGGCTCAGTATTCAGCCCTTTTGTTGTGTGGTGCCCTTGTTGAAAGAGCCAAATCCTTCACTGATACAGCTCAATTACAGAGCCTTTTGATCATAGCGCTTCGGGACTATAGCGCATATTAGCGTCTGATGCCCACTGCAGGAACTCCATCGTTTCTGCTACACCGCTGTGCTTTAGGCACATACAAGCCCTATCTGGAATTCTCAGCTTTATCTGGGATCGGTAGACTGTTTCACTTAATGGACCCATATTCTACTCTTTTCCTACATTCATTTGTTTGTGTCTACAAGGTCCACTTATGGCATTTATGTATCCTTTTATAGCCCACACTACCAACCACAAAAGCTTCAGATTCCCACAAGATTTTACTGACCATACGTATATAAATATGTTACAATTTAAATTTGAATTGGTAAATGATTGGTAACCAAATAAAATAACTAATAAAGACAATTAACCAAAATAAAAATGTAACATTTTCTAGCTTACCTTATGGTTAGCTGATGCTGTTTGGCAGCTACTAAGGGCTGGATGAACATGCTGAAAAAATGACAGCTGTGCAAGAAGGTCTGGTTTAGATGCACATTTATTTAACAAAGATGGAAGTTATTCGTTTTCTGTTTCTCAAATATTTGAAGCCTAAAGTCTTTTACAGTGTGATCTATTTGTGCTGTATTTCAGAAAACAGAAACTTTGCAAAACAGCAAAACTGATAATACACCTGCACACCAAACATGATTTTTGGACCAGTGAAAAGGCAGTATTATTTTATTTGTGATTTTTGATTTTTGCTAACTTTTCCCAGCCACGTGACTTGTTTACCTTCTGCTCTCTCACTGAAGCTGTTAGTGTCTCAAAAAAGGGTCTCAAATGGATCTAAAACTGACTTACAGACATATCTGTTGTATGTGTAAGCTCTCATGAAACTCCAGCTCCTGACTGAGGTAGTGCAACTCTCCCTGCTTCTTTTACTTTTCTAGAATGAAAAGAAGCTCACTCAGTATCAGGATACCTGTTTTATGAGGAGATCTTTGTCACCTAGAGACATTTTGTCCATGTGTTATTTAGTCAGGGCTCAGTGCTCACTACTGTATGTTTGTCTGTTCTAGTTTATGATTGGACTTCTTGTTTTTCTCATTTTGAGATACAGTGGCTGTTTCTGGCTGGGTGGTCTAATTGAAAAACGAATAAATACAGTAATAAAAAGTGCTTCTCCAAAGAACTCCGACAAGTTGGGCTCTGGTCAATAACTCAGCATTACTGGAAACTCTGCACAGCAGAATCCAGAAAGAAAAATAGCGCTCTTCCTCAGGCTAATTTATGGCTACTTCCTGTTTACTGCTTAAGTCTTGCTAAAGGCTGCCCTAGGCTGCCCTTCAAAATAAGAGTCCATGAAAAAAACAAACTCAAACAAATGCTGACATTTCTTCATTTTGAAACCAGCAGAACACAGTCATGCGTTTACATCCCATTGCCTGCCCCCATTTTTTTGGAAGCAGTGATAATTATATATAGTGCTTATGATTTTCAGTCCCACCAGACAAATTCAAAATTCAAGAGTTTTATTGTCATATGCACAGCATAACAAGCAGTTACATTGTACAATGAAATTCTTACTTTGCAGTTCCTCCCATTCCCGACAGTCTTAAAAAATAAATATCAATATAAAAGGAGAGAGAAAAAAAGAAGTATAATATATATATATATGTACACTAAGTAGTATGGATGCAAGTAAGGTGCATATGCATGTGTAAAGTGCGCTGTGCAAGTACAGAAGTAAACAGTATGGTATAAAAAGTATAAAAAGTAGCAGCAGAATATGTATTGCGCTCATATTAATGGGTGCATGTCAGAGTCAGAGTCAGAGTTCAGCCAGTTTCAGAGCGGAAGGGGGAGGAGGTGTTCACCAGCCTGATGGCTTGTGGATAAAAACTGTCTGTCAGTCTGGCTGTTCTGGACTTCACACTCCTGTAGCGTCGGCCCGACGGTAGGAGCGTGAAGAGGCTGTGTTGGGGGTGTGTACTGTCCCTGATGATGCTGTGGGCCCTCTTGATGACCCTGGTCCTGTAGATGTCCTGCAGTGAGGGGAAGACTGCTCCGGAAATGAACTGTGCAGTCTTGATCACTCGCTGGAGAGCCTTCCTATCCTGAGCGGTGCAGTTTACGTACCAGACCGTGATGGAGCTGGTAAGAACGCTCTCGATCGTACTCCTGTAGAAGTTGCTGAGAATTTGGGCTGACATGCCAAATTTCCTCAGCCTTCTCAGAAAGTACAACCGCTGCTGGGACTTCCGGACGATGTTATGTGTGTTTTGTGACCAGGTTAGATCCTCGCTGATGTGAACGCCGAGGAATTTGAAGGTTTTCACCCTCTCCACCTCTGTCCCACCTATGAACAGGGGTGTGTGTAGCTCCTGCCTCCTCCTCCTTGGATCAACAATCATTTCCTTGGTTAGGAGTCCGTCTTCTCCTCTTAGGGGCCATCAGGTGTCCCCACAGGCTGTCTGCTATAGTCATCAGGGGGTCCCTACCTTCATGGGTCACCAAGGAATGTTGAGGGGCCAGTGACCCACTAGTCATAGTTGTTCTTTCTCTGCCATCCACCAATGTGCAGTGGAGTCTGCCGCTGGCCTCCACAGCCAGATTAAAATGTCCCATCTCCAAGCACACCGTTTCCCTCCCATGGACAACCAGGAGCTGGTTTCTCTCCTCCGGATAGACCTAGACACTGGTGAATAAAAGAGTTGGTCATTGTTTACATCCCAGCAATCTGACATGCCTCTTTTGTTGCGAGGGAGTGCTCTACTGCATATACTGATGAACTGACACTAATAAGTGCAGTCATCTGCCATTTTTATGCTGCTTTCAACATACAGTCCATGTGAGGGGCCGTTCTTCCCAGCGGGTTCTGTTTCTCTGTAGGCTTAGATTTGTGGCCTGGTCTGGTGCTGTGTCCCATCTTCCTGTAGCACCAGCACACTAGTTGCTCTGCCATCACTTGCCACACAGTAAGCCATCTCCTCCTCATGCTCACAATCACAGCACCCATTGCATGGCGAATCTGACTGTGGCCTACATATGCCGTAAAAATTCTCCTCCATCTCCTCTGCCCACCATAAAGCCTCCCACATGAAACCAACCCACTTGCTATCACAGCCCACTGCCGGAAGCTCCCCAAAGGCAAGCCCCCACCATAATCTCTTTCTTGGCAAAGAGCAGGACCAGCATTTCTCTATGCCGGTGCTATCCTCAGAGGAGTTTATCTTTAATGTGCAGAGGCAACAGGTGCTCACTGAATTGCGTCCTAGTCTAGTTGTGAGGCTATGGAAAGTAACCAAAACATTGGCAGGGAGATCTAGCAAGGCCTGCAGGGATGGGTTATCTAACATTAAGGATATTACCTTAGCTTGGTCCCCCAGCCTTCTGCAGCGGCAACCAGTTCACACTGTCCAGCTTCCTTAACAGTAATAATGTTGAAAGTATGAGCTGGAGGGGTGGCTCCAACTGCTGAGTTCAGTAAGTCATGTTGGGGTCCTACTTGGAACCCCACTTAAGCACCATGGCTCACACTGACCTCACAGACCGACTTCCACTGCAAACAAGTAGATCTGGAAAGAGGATCTGGTTCATAACTGCTTTACCTCCGCTTCTACAGTTCTGCTTCAGGCTAGCTCAAGGATACTCAACCTAGCTGCTTGGCACAGCCTGTTACTGCTAGGCTCATTGAAGTGTGATACAATAACACACAGGCTAGGCTGCCCTTCAAAATAAGAGTCTATGCATGAACAAAACATAACAATTGCTAACGTTTCATAACAATCTTCATAACACTTCGGCATGCTCATATGCCACAATATGATGTACTGTTTTTGCAAATATTTAGCTATTTTAAATAACATTCAAATTACATTTGGTTAAAGGATTACATATAAAATAAACTTGCTTAAACAGCAGTGATCATATTTGATCTACACCTCTTAAGTAACAAATGATCACAATTCAGAAATTGCAAACCCACCACAAACTGTTACCAGTACAGCGATGTACTCCATTAGAGCTGAATCATAACTGGGTGACTTTTAAACTTAATTACTCCTAACACTTCAGATTCATTCCTGTAACTAAGCACCTCTGGTTTATAAGGAAAGCTCATTCAATAAGAGCAGTCTAATGAATCTAAATTGGATGCCGTGTTACCAGGGAATCTGCTGAATGAAATGTCAAGGCTTCTATGGTGCATTTGCAAGGTTCTTGCTGCATTCATACTTCTAAATGCCACCAGCTGCTCTCTTTATTGATGAAAAAAACAACTCAAAATCTGTCATTTCTGTGAATAGAATATGCATATAAAATGCAGTTTTCACTATTAAAAGAGTCAATAATCACTAATCTGTGTTATTTAGTTGGTGAGTTCATTACAATTGCATAATTTAAAGACTATGCATAATTATATGTATGTTGTAATAAGGTTATTCACATTTTATTTATTTATTTGAAGAGAAAACTATGTTTATGCAATATACTAGTGAGAATAGTGTAGGTCTGAAACAGCATGATGCTAGAATAGATTGTTAGAATAGATAGAATAGATTAGGAAAGATGATATCAAAAAAGATCAGAAAAGCAGTATCCCTCAAAAACACAGAAAGGCCAGTTACACATTACTATAGGTCATCAGAGTGCTACATCATAATTACATAAGCCCTTCATGACTGAGGCTGCTGACATAAAACTACATCAACATTTATAAAGACTTCATTCTGTAAGCAGCTGGTGTCATAAAGGCTGCTTTTGCCAACTTGAAGTTAACATAACATATTAACACATCAGGTTGCAAAGGTCATATTAGGTGTTTAAAGAATGAATAAACTCATAGTGCTATATATATATATATATCAAATTACACTGTATTACATGAATATGATGATCTGGACACTGAAATATTTTAGAAAAGTGTGTAGACAGTAAACATATTTCATCGCTGCACCTTCAAACAGAAGATAAAACTACTCAAAGAAAACCATATGTCAACACCTAGAAACACCAACAGCTCAACAGCTGAAGCTTAGCTGAGACAGACTGACAGAAAGTGCAAACATATTTTTTGGTCTGATGAGTCCAGCTTTCAATTTTTTGTCAGAATAATGGATGCTGTTTTTTTTCATGGCCAAACATGGAAAGGATTAATCTGTTTGTTACCAGCATAAAGGTCAAAAGTCAGTCTCTGACATGATATGGAGGTCTGACTTCTGCGTGTGCACATCTGTGAAGGCACTGATAATGATAATGGGTACATATTTTGTGATTGTGAAGCAACATATGGTGCCATTAAAAAAACATATTTCAGGGATTCCTCTGCTTGTTTGAGTAAAACAACGTCAAGCTACATTCTGCACGTGTTAGGATAGCTGCCTACAATCCAGACCTGTCTCCCATTGAAAATGTGTGAAGCACTGTGAAGCGCAATAAACAACAACAGGGACTGTTGTTCAATTGAAGTGTTATAGCAAGCATATGCAGAAAATTCTGCTAAACGTTGTTAAAAGGAAAGGCGTTGTAACACAAGTTAATTAGTTTAATTATTGATTATTTTCATCATTGCTATCTGTCCCAACATTTTTGGAATTGAGCCTGTAAATACTTTATCAATAAAGATTCTATATACTACTATTTCTGAGGGGTATACTAAAAGTGTACTATATACTAGAAATGTTCTTAAAGTGTATATCCATCATCTTGTAATGAAATGTGTTTGGCACAGGTGTTTAAAGTGCTATGAAGTGGTTCCTATCTCTTGCATTTGTGCCATCTTCATTTATGAAGCTGCAGGGCATGTATTCCTACTTGACTCGTTGATTAGATTGGAACAGATTAGATTACTTTAGAATAGATTCGATTAGATTGACTTTATTCACCCCCTGGAGACTAAATTTGTCAAGGATTCTTATAGGGCTCACTGCGTATTTAAATTATATTTCAGTCTGTACACAAAAGTAGCACACAAAAACAGCACTATCTTTGCATTATCCTTGGATTAGGGAGTTTTACTTTCACAGGGTGTCGCTGAAGATTCTGCAGATGGCTCATGGGCCTATAGCAAGCATGTCAGTGTCTATATTACCTCTTGCATCATTACAAAACTCTCATAAACGTATTAATAAACCTGCTCAGCAAATCTACCTTCAGGTACATTCATTTTGAATGAAGCGCCAGACATGGAAAGTGGCGAGTTACAAATATTCGCATGTGGGATCAGATGTGCTGCGGTTGCGTTATATTGGGTATTTTCATTCATGGGATTATCCAGAAGTGCTTCCCAGAGGCATATAGGCATTCCAGCATTTAACTGGCTGAAAAGGAGAGGGCACTGATCTGTCAGAGCGTCCAAATATCATACTTGCTGCCAGACATAGAAGGACAAGCGCTAATCAATGTGCTAACGGTAAGTTAACAGAACTTCAGCCAATCTAACCTTTGAAGGTATAAAATAATGACTATATGGTGTATTAAATATATGGTCATGACCTTATTGTATGTATCTTATTCATCAATGCATTTTTGCAGTGGAATGTATACAGTCACAGTTATTAGGTGGGGTTTGATTGTTAGATGCAAAGGGGCTAAGGGATGGGTGGTTGTTTCCTACCTTGTGACATATTCAATAACCCCTCCTAGTACAACCAAAACACAAAACAAAACAAACTGGAATCATGAAGGACGGACATAGCTGGGGACTGAACAAAATAAAGTGTTTCCTATGTCTTCCATCAGGATCATTGCTAAGTTAATCAGTCTAAACAGTTGTTTTCTCTTCGGCATGGACTGCCAAAGCTGTCTTCCACTCAGTTTAACTTCAGATTTCAGCCCATTTAATCAAAAACACTTTTAAATACCACATGTAAATCATATACCACATGGCTAAAATCATAAAACATTCCAATCCAGGTACTAGTCATACCAATGTAAACAGGGTCTTGGATAAATATCTGTAATGTCTGCTGTCTGCTGTAATGTCTTGTTTGGCACTGATGTAATTGATAGAATGATCATATAATCCGTTTTAAAAAGCAATGATGAATTAAAATTTAACAATATGTAATATTTCCATACACCTTTGTCAGCATTACAGACTCCACAGGAGATTTTTGTATAAGGTCAGTGCAAGAATAATACTGCAATGATCTTATACAAAGATCTGCTGTGGAGTCTGTGTAGAGTGTACCGATGCTATATACAACACCAATACAATGCCTTACCGTAAAAACCATACAGGTATCCTTAGTAAATTCAAACCTGCATCTTGCTGGGCCAGATCTTATAATAAGAATGCATGTGTAGGAACAACTTGTTAAATTGTCAGTGGTGGGAAATATGCAACGAGTGTGCTGCACCTATTCTTCGAGTGCCCCTGAGCTGCACCCAGGTTGGCCAAAAGGTAGATTTAGCCATAGAGTACAGCTGTGTAAAGAGTGAATTAACTCTTCCTTGTTATTTTCTTCATAAGAAGAGCAAAAGTGCATGGGGAGTGGAAGGCTAGTCTGGTCTGGCCGAATTACCTGGCTGACGGCAGGCCTAGATGTGGAATGTGGAATGTTGAAATTCTCTCTGTGCTGAAAGCTTCACTACGAGACAGTGACTGTTAGACAACGTTCCACTACTAAAAAGTCAGAACCCCCACTTCAAATATTTTGTGAAACCCCTTGTAAAAAATTCTGGAGCTGGCCCTCAGCCTGAGCCTCATGCATATTGAGGATGTGCCACCCAGATGTGAATAATCTGGACAATCTTAAAATATGTCAAGCAACATGAGCCACATTTAGCAGTTATTTTTGTAGTACAGAACACGAGGAACTGTTTCCAACATTATCATTTTAGTTTGGGTTTGTCGGTTCACCAGTTCCTAGCAGGGAATGACTGAATGACTGGATTTCTGAAAGGTGTGACCATTGCATGTGAGAAAGCATGGGGCACTTACAGCTGATTCAGTGACAAATTTCTGTGACCAGATGGAAATTATTGTAGCATGGAGTGAAACTGCTTGCACATCAGACTGGTAAGTGTGTCAAATGTGCATGGCCTGACATTTCTCAGTGACCAATGTCATACATGTACAGAACATAAAACCACAGATTCACCAATATAACAGTCTTTATTAAACAGAATACCATAATCATCTAAATATGCATTAAAACACCAATTAAGGTCCAGTTTCTTTCCTCTTCTGGAGGAATCTTAAAGGAACCCTTGAGCATTTTTCAGCTTAATCTTTGTCTGTTGCATCAGTTGAATACAGATAAGGGATAGGTTAAAAATTGCTCAAAAGATGGAAAAATGCAGCAACAAACTTATATGTATTTATTCATGTATGCACACTGCGGTTCTACCTGTCAACCTGTTATGTGTTCTAATCTTTCTGCTTGTTATATGTATATGTATATGTATATGTATATGTATATGTATATGTATATGTCTGTCTGGCCATTATGTTCATGGTTTCTTGCCTTTATTATTATTATTATTATTATTATTATTATTATTATTATTATTATTCAGTTCTTTCTTTTCATCATTGCCCATAATTTCTTCACTTGAGTGAATTGTTTGGATTTACTCTCTTTCTTTGGGGGTGAGGAGTCGCAGTGGGTGATTTTTGGGTGGGTGAATTAAATTACAATAACAATAAAATAAGGGAAAGAATTATTGGCCCCAAATGTTGTGTTGATAGATATTACAGAATGTGAAATATGCTCTGCACATTATAAAAACACAGCACAGTCCGACTGCTTCCTTCAGATTTTAATTAGCATTTTAAAACTTTTCAATCACCCTGCGGCTAAAACCCCTGATCATGCTGTAAGAAGAGAGGGAAAGAAAGAGAGCGAGAGTGAAAGAGAGAGAGAGAGAGAGAGAGAGAGAGAGAGAGAGAGAGTGGTTGGATGGAGCAGTAGAAGGTTTACTGTCAGCAGCTTCTGCCGAGAAACTGCGAGTTGCTGATGCTTTGGAAAACTGGCATTTAATAAATACTGCAGATTCTAAATGAGAGAGGCAAAAAAAAAAAAAAAATGGCAAGACGAACCAGTTGTCTATTGACGTTTGTAGCTCAAACCTACAGAATCCCTGAATAATTTAGCCACATGATGCATAATTAACCAGCATGTATTTCCAGGCCACATTTGACTTCCTCCTCTCACTATACTCACTATATATATATATATATATATATATATATATATATATATATATATATATATATATATATATATATATATATATAATATTAATAATAGTAATATATAATAAACATATATAATAATGTAGGGGCAGTCGTGGGCTGGAGGTTAGGGAACCAGCCTTGTGACCGGAGGGTTGTAGGTTTAATTCCCTGAACTGACAGTAACGACTGAGGTGCCCTTGAGCAAGGCACCTAACCCCCAACTGCTCCCTTGGCGCCGTGGATAGGGCTGCCCACCACTCCGGGTAAGTGTGCTCACTGCCTCCTAGTGTGTGTGTTCACTAGTGAGTGTGTATGTGGGTTTTTCACTTCACTGATGGGTTAAATGCGGAAGGCAAATTCCTCTGTATGAAAATCTCAATTGGCACAAAATGGTGTCTTAATCTTACAATGTAAGGCTGTTCGGTCAATCAGGTACAACAATAAGGCCCATTTTTGCTTACATTACGTGGGTTTAGTGATGGTGAAGTCTGGACTCTGTGGTGATCAGTCTATGTTCTGAGTACAGCAGCAGCTTTTTTGTATGATTTAATTGTGTTTTTCTCAGTAACAGAAGTTAAATAAATGAAGGAAAAGACTTTATGTAGTGCTGGATGTATATACGCACACATACTCAGAGTTTTCAATGACATTTTATGCTGGCACCCTTGCAGCTGTTGTCCCGCTCATTCAGTAGTTTAATTGCATCTCCTTTTCTCTCTGGTCTCAGCAGGTTTTACAGATGGTGTCTGCCACGTCCTGGCTCTCATAATCTGCCATTTTTAGCAAGTCCCAGTCAGCCGCCAATACTCCTGTAAAATTAGTCAGGGAATTATCAGTGCCACGTCTCAGAACTGATTTAGTTTCTCCATGGTAAAGACACATAGACCAGAGATTATGTGTTTGGCTTGAAGTCACAATTGCTGTTTAGTTGGAAAATTAGAATGTGCTTCAAAAAATAAGACATGTGAGGTGAAAATGAAAAATGCTATTATATGCTTGAATGGTTTAGTTAATTTCCTGGTAGATTTGAAGTGCAGAGAGACACTGAGTTACCATCCATCAGACCCAAGGAAGACATTAACTGAAAGAGAAGAGCCCATAAATCATTTCAATAAAAACAACCTCTAATGCTACTGATTCCCCCAGTTCACCTTTCACTACAGGATTATCAAGAGTGCAACTCATGATATACTGAGTAGTATAAAATACTTCCCATACCAGCTGTCTATTCAAATGTATAAAGTTAGTTGCGCTTTAGTTATATGTATTGTTTTTATACTTATGATACTTTTTGATAGATGTTCCTCTGGTAACACACCATGAAATCCAGAGGCTTAATAACACAACATGTGCAATTATACAGTCATTAATCTTAAGAGTTATTACTCAGTAATTGCTACTGTTTATTCAGATACTGCCATGAAAGTATCTGACAAATTTCCAGACAGATCTGATTATATGGTTTTTATTGTAATTTAAAGTTATTGCTTCATTTGTATTATCGTATTTTTTACACTCTAAGACCAATATGAACTTTCAAATTGATATCTGTGTATACTGTATGTGTTTGTCCACAATGACTATATGGAGTCGTATGAAATACTTTCCCCTGGTCAACAAACAAAAACTTGTGACCATGCATGTTTAGAGTGATAGTAACTTTAGGCTCCTGCTGATGGTGTTGCACAAGAATGATCTGGCTTCTGATCGGGATCTGCAGGGTGTGTGACGGGACTCGTAAATTGAGAACTCCACAATTGTATAATGCTGTGGCTGAAAATGAATGCAGCCTACATCTAGAGATGCCCAGAAGCTTTCTCTTTCTTCCACTGCTCAGGTGTGTGCCCTACCTTATTGCGCGCACACCTGATCAGCGAAAGAAAGAGAGAGCTTTCTCATGCCCTTTTCCTCTGTTATCTCCCAACCTTTCTTGTAATTAACGTCGTCCTCCTCCTGCTGTTGAACAATTGCGAGCTTTGGACACTGCCTTCCTGCCTATTCTTGTGGCTATTTCTTAGGCCAAGAGTTGGGTGCCTGGCACCAAATCTTTACCAGTGAAGTATTTCTGTTGACCAAAATAGTTAAAAACAGAATTGAGCAATATATGGATAAACCTGTGGTATATACACATAATCAAGCAGCTGCTCCTCTGGCAGGCTTAGTAAACATGGTGCTGAATGTTACCCCAAGAAAACCCCAGTGATTCCCTTTACATGTCTCCAATGTTCTTTTGTTCAATAACAACCCCTCTGACTTAATTGTATATGTATGGAACTAATAGTTTAGGAAGAATTCCATCTTATCTGCTCGTGCCATGCATGCATGGATCACTACACATTTATAAGATAATCTATTTGCATTAGGAAGGAGAAAGTCAAATAAGAAATTCAAGGTATAAAATGATTAAAAATATCGAGAACTGGATCACCTGCCAACTGTACAACCAGGTAGCCCCCTGCCACCCCCTCTGGATGAATAGCACTGTCAGCTTTCACAGCTTTGATCTTGGGGAAACAAAGCCCCACTCAAATCTGAAAAATCCCCAGGTGTTTCTGTCCACACTTCCACTGTGAGAAGACAACTCAACGTTATAAGTCCGAGATAATGTGTAGCTGTCAAGAAGCTGTTACCAAGAAAAGAAAAAAAAGAAGAAAACTTTGCACTGGAAAACTAAACTGAGCTTCTGAGGTGTGGAGTTTTATGGACTTTGCAGGTTTTACAATAGGCGTTGGATAAATATCCCTGCAGATTTCTTTGAATAACTGAAAGCAAGTCTTACAAAACAAATGGAAGCTGTAATAAAATAAAAACTTGAAACACTAAATACTGACGAAAATGGATATTTATTTATTGAGGATTTGTTTCATTGTCTGTTAAATCCCAAAATCTGGCAAAGAATAGCAGCACCAAGCAAAAGTTTGGGCATCCGAAAAGATTTGAGTTCCCAAATAAATTACCATCCCGGTTCTTAATTAGGTTGTTAGGGCTATGGGCTAATTCACAATCATTGTTAGGTAAAGCCAGGTAATGAAAATTTCCAACTTTTATAAATACTCTGATTCCTAAAATTAGGTGAAGTCTATTTAACAAATCACATTCAGGTAACGGATTCCTCCATTTGTAATGTTTGTAGGGTTGCTAGAAAGGCAAAACTCAAAAAAGACCTTTACTCTGGAGTGGTGGTGCATTCTTTTACTATTCAAAGACACAAATATGACCTTCATTGCAGAACTTGGCATCATAATTTTACAGGGAGGAACCGAAGAAGGAACATCTAAACAAGCCAGATGGATTTTGTAGCATTAATAAAGGTAAAATAGAAAGTTTTTAATTGCAATGACCAACGGTATGTTTTGAAAAAATAAAGGGTACAGGACAGCTGTTCATCATTGGAGTAGATCAATGATGATTTGCATGATAGGGGATGCTTTGGGCCGAGGCCCCAGGAACATGTCACTGGTAGAGGGAAGAATGGATTCAAACAAAAACTGATGGTAAAAAGAGGATGGAGTCTACAACAGGATAATGATCCTAAACACTTCTCAAAATCTACAATAGATTACCCCAAGATGTGCAAGCTGAAGGTTTAGCCTTGGCCCTCACTGACCCTTGACCTGATAATCAATGACATTTTAGAGATGCAGTGCTGGCAAGGCGGTCAAAAAATCCCACAGGACCAAAAGTTTGTGCAAGAAGAATGGCCAGAAAGGGTGTTACTAAGTACTGACCATGCAGAGTCCTCAAACTTTTCCTTCAGGTTCTTTTTCTTTCTTTTTTGCTATTTTAATTTTGTAAAAGACAGGAATAAAAAATATAACCCTGCTTAAAATATTAAAGAAATCCTACAGCTTTAAGTTTATATCTTTTAGACTTCAGATCATCTTTACTTACTTAGCTATTCACAGTAACTTTTAAGAAAGATGCTCAGCTTCTGCATGCTCTTGCATGTTTTCTGTTTTACTGATACTGAAAAAGAAACAACTTGCACTTAATGACTGAAATTGAAATAAATGACTATACCCTCTGGGCTTAAGGAGTTCTCCTAGATATAAGCCAAAGTCAGATCAAATTTAGTGGCTTCTTTTTATACCGAGCTGGGCACTGTAATTGGCATATTATGGCTGGTCCTGGGCTTCCTAGGACCTTCATATTTGGTAGTAATACTAAGACAGCTATCACTAACTAGCTCACTTCATACAGTTGAGTGATATGCTGGCAAACAGCCTAGGACAAAATGGAAAATTTGTCCCTCTGCCTGCTCCTTCCTCCAGCTGTAGCTGTGGGGCTTCTTTTCCCCACTGAGGCTGCTTGAAGCACATGTCTGGGCTGAGCCACAGACACGCTAACAGATACCTCACTCATCGCCTGAAGTGCAGCCTCTACTCTTTTAATCCTGCCAAAAGATATGGGGTCGTTTCCCCACGGCTTAGCATGCCACCGAGGGCGCTCGAGAACAACTAGACAACTGTCACCCCACACTTCAGCTGTCAGCAGCAGTTATGCCAAGAGCCCTGCTGTATTAATTATAGAATAATTTAGCCTCTGATGAAAATCTAGATTCTCAGACAGACTTGCTAACTAAAATATACTAAATAAAAGAGGGCCCTTCCATGCTGGTATAACAGGAATACCATCTAATTAAAGGGCTCCACAGATATCTTGTTATGTGCTTTTGAATCTTTCAACAGGGTCTCTGTAAGAACATTAGTGGGAATAAAATAATGTTAAGGAACTGATCATGAAGCTTGCACTAAAAATTACTTTCTACAAAAGCCTCTAAAGCGCAAGATGGGTGGTACGTTTGTATGTGTGATTGAGGCAATGCTAGCAAGCCAAATGCATGGACATACATTTAAAACCAAGCCGTGCCTGATTTTAAAGAAACACAAACACCACAACGATTCAAACTGAAGACCTCAAGGGCTCTAAAGGTGACACTTTTACAGGATGTCACCTTTTGCACAACTCTATTCTTGAAATATCTGCCCTGCTAATATCAGCCTTGTTAAACTGAAAGTAATGTTATCATGAATGGTAGAACCTAAGAGCAACAACAGCTCAGCCATGGAGTGACCATGCAGACTCCTAGAGTGTGGCTGCAGGTGCTTAACGATTCCACATAAAAATGACCTAACTATAGAGTCCAGCACAAGATCTGTGCATCAGGGGCTTCATGAAATTGGTTTTCATGACTGAACTGCTGCACACAAAGCAAAGATCTCTTTGAGTGAAGGGTGGTTTGAATGAAGGGTGGACTCCAGTAGTCTGCACACTTGAACTGGTATACCAATTGCTTGCCAGGCCTTTTCATCCAACATCAATGCCTAAACTCACAAATAATCTTTTGACTGGATGGGCACAAATTCCCACACCTTGCCAGACATGTGGAAGCTGTTATACCTGCTTGGGCAACTCCACTTTAATGTCTATGGTTAAGGAATGATATGTCCAACAAACGCATATAGGTGTGATGCTCAGATGTCTGTGTACCTTTGGCAATGTAGTGTATGTGCAGGCCCTTAGTGTTGTGGCTTATACTGGTACAGCAAACCCAGCAAAGGAACATCTGTACATCTTGCACAATGAGGTTACATATGCCTAGACTACACTCAGCTGTCAATGTGATAACTCTCTAAGCTGATTAGGTTTGCTAGACTTTCACATACAGTGATCATGATGGAAGCCGGGGCTGTGATGAAAGCTGCAGGAGACGTGGAATGCCATCTCTTCTTATTTCCCTGTCTCTGCTGACAACTCCTTACATTGAAGGAGACAGTGAGGAAACATACCAGTGCAAAGTTAAAGCTCATTAATCTCATCTCATTTTAATTAATAGATGCTGCTGAAGGTTTGCCATTTTAGAGGCTTCACTGTTTGTCTTACAGTGCTCCTTCATATGCAGAGTAAACCGCTGTATAAGATGGTTAATGTGCAATGAGACTCCATGTTATTATATGGGTTTACATGTTTCTTCTATTCTGTTTCAGTTGTGCAAACCACCTTGGCTTTTCCTTGTGTTCGAGCCCAGGTGATGCAATAGATAAATATCCCCTTTCACACAAAGACATTCACTTTCCTCCTGTCACTGTAATACAAACAGTAGCTTTGATTGTTCTCATAAACCATGAGACTGGGCTGTAAGAGTGGCTACTCATCGGTTTAGATGAGTTTTTTTTTCTTCTTGGATTGCTACTGCAGGTTCTTTTAGATTATCACCATTGCTTATGGCCTCACTGTTATCTTGGACCCCTATCAGTGTGAAAATTGACATAGAACTGAACTTTGGAGACTGTTATAAGAAACATGGAAAAATGATATGCTGGCAAATAGCCTGGGAGGAAGTGGAAAATTCAATCGTATGAAAACACTGATGGATGAAAACAAGAATTATGAATTCTGTCAGGCAAGCAGGTTTATGGAGGCAAAGTACACCTTGCAGACTGTTTTCCAAAATAGTTTCCCTACATTTTCCCAGAATTTAGGTACTATCCTCCCAGTTCTTTTTGCGGTTGTCTCATTTAATTATGTCTTGCTCAGACCAGAAGATAACCACCAGCCCTCCAATCTGGCAGGGTCCACCACATCAAATCATGCCTTGCAGAACTATAGTCACCAGAAACACTGACCTAGATTATACATTAGATATTACCAATGCAATGTCCACATTGACCACACTACAATGCTAGCAAGTTCTTATGGCCTGGTAAGCATGTCTCTTCCACATAGCTTCAGCATATCTTCTCTAGGGGTTTCTAAGGATTTCAGCCTCCACTGCTTCAGTGCTGAGTGCAACTGCGTAGTGAGAACCTAGTGAAGACCATACATGGAGCTCTTCACATTGCTAGTTGAACTGAGCTCTTTGTTCCAATTAGCTAAAACAGAAGTCCTTGATGCCTCCCTTCAAACAGTGGGTTGAACGTCCAAACAGACAGATGTAATCTCCTGGAACATGTATCAAGTTTAGAGCTATACTTTGCCCATCTGGGACTGAGACATTTCCTGCCATTTCTGTGGCACTCAGTGTTCTAAAAAGTCAGACAGAAATGCCTGGATAGTCCAGATGCTTTAGGTTTTCCCTCTGCTTTTCCTCATCCTGAAAATGTAGTAATTCTAACCACAGTGTTCATGGTTTCATGGTTGTAATCATGGTGTTTTACTAATGGTTCCATAATGGACTGCCAGATCGTGTCTTCCACTGCCAGACCATGGTTTCCAGGGGCTCACCATGGCAGCACCCACTTGGAAAGGACCTTCTGTCTCAGCTGAGCAGTTAATTGCGACATCTGTTCCCAGATCAACTTCAGTTTATGGCTTTGGCTGCTTGACCAGAGCTGCAATTGATGGAAACTATGCAATGTGTAAGAGCCTTGTTGATGCAGATTGATGTTGGAAAATGTCTTCCTGCTAATACAGCAGATTAATTGGTGAGAACCGTCCGTAGAGTCAGATAATTCACAGTCGCTGCTGTATGCCAGGATTGTCAGTCTTCAATTAGCTGCATGTTATGGAACCATGCTGCTATAGCTAAGCTGTAGAACTCTTCTGCCATAAGATATGTAAGGCATGGAGCACATAACACTGAGTTAGCTCCCTTAAGGTGCTGTCCCTCTGCATGGTGTGCTCTCTCTCGGACACGTGGAGCATACATTATTATATTACTCCGCTTTTGATACCATAACGTAATTTTGTATTCCACTGCTAGATGGTAGTGAGGACTCCGTCCAATGGAGCTGCTCTCATCAGCTTACAAACGCCCCAGCCCCCATCCACCCCAAAAATGGTGTGTGAAGGACATCACAAACATTGTTCAGAAGAGGGTCATGGCAGAGCAAAAAGACTGGGTTTGGACAATACTACATACTTCCATGATGGACTAGCACAGATCTGTGCCTAATCCACGGTTGCCAGTACGCCATGGCTTCCAGTGACTTTTCACTATATATGCAGCACCTCCAGTTGTTTGCTCAAGGACCTGTTAGTCCTCAGCTAGCGCAGCCTGCTCTTCTACAAGAAGGGATGAGGTTTCCCCGCCTGATGAGCCTAGGTACCTGCATACTCTCCTCCCAGATACATAGACCTGAGGACCCAGTCGTCGCTGGAGAATTGGGGCCATGTTAAGTCAGCGCTGATAACAATGGCCCAGTAGCCGACGTCTTAAGAGTGTCAGTATGAATACTACTGCCATGTAATAGTGCTAGTAAACAAGTCAAATAAATAATATAATGGTCCAACAGATGATACTCATGGCTCAATAGTATCGAATGCCAGTCATGTTAACTGCCAAACAATTCTCAAATTTACCTATCCCTTTTGAGCAACGAGAACACTGTAGAATAATATGTGGCAAAGTATGCCACGAAACAATCCCATGTCTGTTAGACGTAGTTAATATTGTTAAACCTAAACTATGAACAATGTTATGTAAAGTTCGGCATAGCACTATCAGCTGCTGATAGTTATAATGTGTTATGCGGTTCTACTTAATTAATTGCAATTTTCTTAGTCACCTCAAATGCACAGGAACTTATATCTATGATATGAAATTAATTACTGGATAACGAAAGATGTGGATGAATCGTATAGTATAGGGTTTCTACCTGAGAAAGTGGTACGACGTTGTGGTGAACAGATTTATCTCGTGAAATGTAATCTACCCCACCAGGGTTCACTTATTTATCACACGCCTGATAGTTAATCCGATTTGGGTAGAGGATGTGGAGGTGTACGTCCTATGATCTATAACACTTGAGTGCTTATAGGGGTGCTGCTGTCAGCTCCCAATTTGCAGATTCTATTACATTTACAATTTACATTTATAGGCATATTAGGCTAGCACGCTACTTATGCAATGGACATATCCTGTTCTACTGCTCATTGTTGTGGCTGTGCGCTATCTGATCAGCTTGACTCTCACAAATGTTATATAGCTTCGAGATTTTTAGACGTCTCGTAGCGTTTCTTACAAGTCATACATTTTCAAACGTCTTCATGTAGGTCAGCCGTTCTCTGGTACCTGCTGTCTATTTAGCCATAGCTGTTCCGTCAGTACTGTGTAAATAAATAACCTCAATAAAATCACATAAATATCGGACATGACCCCCAAGGTCACGTACTCGGATTTCACTGGCACACAAGGTGGGGTGGCTTGCAGATAATAATATAACATCTCTACATGGAACTACGCATATGTGATGGCTCTCTCTCCGTGTCGGTAGACACGGCCTCTTAATTAGGTCAGGAGAGCTTTATAACGCTCATATGGTTATGAATGAATAACCAAGGACACTCCTTCACGAATAGCTTTGTTGCTGGGCTCATCATTGAGTGCCATGGCTCTATTACTCAAAAACCTGATAGGGACGCCGACTCAACGCTATGTATCAGCCATACTCTCCTCTAGCATTTTAGTATTGTCATCACTGGGGTGATCACAGGTTAAAAAACTTAGACACTATCATCTCAGAGTGATATGTGTACAACACACCGCCACCTCACTGGGACTTTCGGCTGCTACCATCCCTGGCGCCAAACAAGACCAAACTCTCATCACCTGAAGGCTTGTACCTTGACACTCATTAGTGACTGCCATTAAAAAGACTCCTATCATTATGTGCCCTCCTTAAAAGTTGTGTATGAGAAAGTCTCTGGTTTACCCATGGTGACTGCTTCTGCAGGCTGTGTTTCTCCCCTTCTGGTCTTGTTTTCTTGTGTTTTGTAGTGTTTGTGTTTATTCCTTAGATTTGACCCGTGTTTTGGTTTCTGGCTGTTTTCACTTGGATATGTCTCTGTCTATGCCTTCCTGTATTTTGACCCCTGCCTCTTGGACAAAACCTAATCAAACCGCTTTGTGTTTGCAAGATTGCATCTTGGCTCATTATTTAATGACATAGGAAGTCGTTCTAGATTATAATATTTGCATGCTGTTCCACTACCAATATAAGTGAAATATCACTGCCTCCACTATAGATGCCCTTATAAATAGCCAACCAGGTCTATCAAACATCCCTGCCCTTTTGGGCCTCGATGAGCTTGAAAATAACACTGAAATACTGCAATCCACTCTTCAGTCAACTCTTGATGTTGACATCGATAAAGAAGAAAAATGTTAGAAGAAAAACTCGATGAAAATGCATAGAGTGATGTACATTTAAATGTATAAACTTTTTTGCTTTCAGCAATTATAGAGTTGGTGACAGCCAGTAAGACAGAAACAGAATTCTGTTTATGAATGAATGCAAAAGTCACATACCCGCTCCCACCCGCCATTCCCCAAGGATGTGGCTGATTACTATAATGTGTGCTTATTTTACTAAGCCCTAGAAAGTTAATGGCTTATATTGCTTCTTTCAATCACAATTTAGTCCATTATTTTAAGGACATTAAGCAAAGAAAATGATGATTTGAAGTTAAGGTCCACATGTCAGTAAGCTTTAGGATTACAGTTAGTTCTATTGCCATCTGCCAGATTTGCTATAAAACGTCTGAAATGTGCCCAGTTGCTGCTTTATGACCTAAGCAGATTTTCTCCCTGTCAACTGATGTTATGTTTTTATGTCTGCGCTATTTCCAGACAGTAAAAGTTGACACTGGGGTGTGCTCCCGGTTAATGGGAGGATTCATTAGGGAGCAAATAGCAAGCCCCTCTTTTTCTTTGTGATTTATAGACATTAGAAGTCTCTGCAGAAGCAGAAGGATGCACAAACAGGATGGCCTGTCTGAGGTTGCGCAGGGTTAAGGGCATTCAGCCATGTGGCTTGGTGCTAGACCAGGAAAAATGACTTTACCCACTCAATTCCTCCCTTCACAAGACTCTGACAGATCTGTGCATTCGACTAAAACCAACTCCCAGTTGATCTCGCTGGAGGATAACTGTGAAATATTTTGTCCAAATTCTCTCAAATGTTGTCATTTAAAGTCACACAGGAAACAAATTCTTAATTATATATTTTGAAATATATAGCTGTCTAAAAGCAGAATTACTTTAAATAACTTTTTGCCAGTTTAAAAAAAATTTTTTTTTTAAAGAACTGTATGTAGTCTTTTTAGTCAGTCTGTAAAAAATATAGATCATGTTTTAGGAGCATGTTTGAAGGGTATATACAGTTTAGGAGCAGGTTTGAGGGGTATATACAGGTTAGGAGCATGTTTGAGGGGTATATACAGGTTAGGAGCATGTTTGAGGGGTATATACAGTTTAGGAGCATGTTTGAGGGGTATATACAGTTTAGGAGCATGTTTGAGGGGTATATACAGGTTAGGAGCATGTTTGAGGGGTATATACAGGTTAGGAGCATGTTTGAGGGGTATATACAGGTTAGGAGCATGTTTGAGGGGTATATACAGGTTAGGAGCATGTTTGAGGGGTATATACAGGTTAGGAGCATGTTTGAAGGGTATATACAGGTTAGGCAGCATGTGATTGAGGGGTAATATACAGGTTAGGACATGTGAGCATGTTGATGAAGGGGTATATAGACAGTTTTATGCTGAGAGTGTTTTTTGAGGGTTTCTACAGATCAAGACGTTTAGGAGCATGTGTTTGAGGGAGAATGGTGACAGTTTATAAGCAGTGTTGAGCATGTTTGAGGGGTATATACAGGTTAGGAGCATGTTTGAGGGGTATATACAGGTTAGGAGCATTTTCATTTAGCAACAAAGAAGACTTGCGCAACTTTGAGGATGAACTTTGGACCATTCCTGTTTGCAAATGTTCATTCATATTTCCAAGATGTCTTTCTTGCACAGCCCTCTTCAGGTCTTTCCAGCATCTAGGGTAGAAGTTCAGACTCGAAACACAAATACGTTTATCTGATTTATTTCTGCGCTTTAGGTCTTTATTATTTTTGCAACACCTGATATGTTTTCAACTTGAGGTTGTGGACTGCTGCCCTTTATGAAATGTTTGATACACCTTTTAATTTATTGTTCCCTGAGGCAGCAAAGCAGCTCCAAATAATTTTTGCTCCCTCCACCATGTTTGTTAGGATGGGTTTTCGTGTTTTTTTTATCCAAATCTAGTATTGTTAATTTGTGCTAAAACATTCCAATTTTGTTTTATCTTTCCAAAGAATATTATGAAATATCCAGATGGTCCTGGACAGCCAAAATGAACACCATTTTTATACAGTGTTTTCTAATAATGAACACATTAACAATGGCTTCTGCAGTTTGTAGAGTCTTCTATAGAGGTTTTGCTTCTGACCTTGGGTTTGTTTAAACTTCTTTGAAGATTGGCCATTGTGGTTTAACTGGATGTCTACTCGTAGGAAGATTAGCAACAGTCCTGAAGTTTATTTGTCGACAGTTTGTTTATCTGCAGATTGCTGTGCACCCAGGTCTTTAGCAATGCTTTTGTAATCACTTCATGCCCCATGCTTCTCTATACCATGTCTTCTGAGTTATTTGCAAGCCGCTGAAGAGCAGATTTGTCAGTAACCAGGCTGTGGGTGCTGCCTTTATTTAATGTGCAAAGCACCTTTGAAACCCACACTTCTAATCTGATCTCATTAATTGAAACAGTACTCTACACAAACGCTTCTCCCTAGAACATTTAAAGGATCATTTGGGGACTTGCTTGGCTTTGTGGGTGAAATCCAGCAAAATCTATCTCATCACAATGAGCTCAATCAGTCAAAGAAAGTCCAGGCCTTGGATCAGACTAAGGCTATGGCTTCAGAAAGCACCATCAAGCATACTCTGATGGTTGACTTCAAGGTGCCGCACAGTCCTCTGGAGAGTGTGTGAGGATAGTGGTAGCAGACGACATTGATGTAGCCCTGTCTGTGCTAGACGGCGTCTCTTCACAGTGCACAGCATCTGAATAATGCTGGGTCACCAGAGCTGCTACCCCGACTGTGCACTGCAGCTCCCCGAAGAAGACTCCATAAAAGCGGGGAGCTCCAAGTAGCTCCAGTACCAGATCCACAGGGGCATTCACAGAGGACTCCAGTGCCAGATCCATGGAGTGCTCCAGTGTTGGCTCTACCGCAGTCAGCCTCTCAATGTCCTCCTGCTCAGCCAACTTCCATGTGCCCTAGTAGACAGCAGCCTCCGCCACTGAACCAGCATTCCAAGTAACTGCTGCTGACCACAACTTTAAGCTTGGCATTGGACCAGCTGAACCCAGGTCACGGGTTTCTCCTGCTGTGCTGTATGCAGTCCTGTCTGTTCTTATTCCTGTTGCTGCTCCAGCTGCTGCCTCCCCCCTGCTGTACTGCAACCGCCTTTTGATGTTCCTCCTCTGGGGGAGACTATCCAGACTGAATTGGCTCACTCCAGCTTCAACTCCTCCCTTTCATTTTTACATATGCCTGCAGCTACTTCTGGACTCAATAATCACTCTATTATAGACCCTTCTGTTTGACTTTACTCTGCGCAAAGTCTTGCCATAGTTCTCTGGGTATTTCTTAGCCATTCCTTTGTGATTTCTTTGTTATTTCTATTGCTATTTTTAGTTTTTTTTTTTTTTGCTTTTTTTCAATACGGATTTATCTGGACTATTCCTGCCTGCTCACGTTTTGATCCCTTTCTGTGGGTGTTGAATTTCCCCAAGTAGAGTTATTCTGCAATATTCTGCATTGCTATTATTAAGCAGGTGTTTGTTACCTGCCAACTCTGCAGAAGTGACTTTTCATTTCAGAGCTGACTGAAGTGACCAGCATGCGGTGTTTATAAACAAAAACCAGTGTGATTAAGTACAGAGAACTGATAAGAATATCAGAGTAGTTAAAACTGGAAAAGAGTAGTTAAGTGGAAAAGAGAAACTCCAAGCAAGGTAGTGAGAAATTAACACCAATGGTGTGAACAGTATACTCACTGTGGTGCAACAACAACACTGACAGTGTTGTAAAAAACAGTGCTTTGTGAAAATGTAACTCCAATTAGAGAGGCCCTACACACATGGAGAAAGTGTTAAATTGAACACTGGTAAACTGGCTGTGTGGTAAATCAAACTGAACACACAATACTAAATTCAAGATAATCTTTAATTGCGACTTCCCTGAAAAGTTCCTTTCTGTGCAACTCAAACGCATTTTTATTTTATGTTTCTGCCAGAAACATGGCTGAATGGAAATGGTACAGCACCATTACTTGAAGTTATTCCGGGAAATTACACATTTGTTCATAAAGGAAGGCAGGGCAGGAGAGGAGGAGGAGTGGCATGTATATACAACATCCGGAGGATTCGACCCTTCCTTTCTCAGGAAGCCACCCAGCTGCTGGTCCAGTCTCTGGTCATTTCAAGGCTAGACTACTGCAACTCGCTCCTGGCTGGTCTTACTCTGCGGGCCATCAGGCCCTTGCAACTTGTCCAGAACGTCTCATCTTCAATCTTCCAAAGTTCACCCACGTCACTCCACTGCTGCGCTCCCTTCATTGGCTTCCTGTTGTTGCCCGCATTAGATTTAAAACTCTGATGCTGGCCTACAAAGCCAAGAATGGACCAGCCCCTCCCTACTTTATGGCAATGGTAAAGAGTCAAGCTGTACCTCGAGCCCTTCGTGCTTCAAGTACAGCTCGTCTCGAACCACCATCCCTGAGGACACATGGAAGACAAAGGTCCAGACTCTTCTCTGTCCCGGCTCCCAGATGGTGGAATGAACTCCCACTGGGTGTCAGAACAGCAGAGTCTCTCGCAGTCTTCAAACGCAGATGAAGACCCATCTCTTCATAATGCACTTAAGTGAGTGAGCTCTAGTAGAGGTGTAAATTGTGTATTGTGTTGCACTTTAATGACCTTTTCTCCTCTATAGGAATGAGCACTGGGCTGGGGTTGCCAGGTAATGGTTTACTTACTTTATGTCTGTGTATTAATCTCTAGGTACCAGCACTGGCCCCTGTTCGGGCAGTGTCTGAGCTCGTGGTGAGTTTTGGGCTCTAAACTTTCTTACCAGCTGGAATATTATTCAACGGAACACTAAGCACTATTAAAAGTTGCTCTGGATAAGAGCGTCTGCTAAATGCCTTAAATGTAAATGTAAATGTATATATAATATAACTTTATTTAATTAATTTCTCTGTTATGGGATTTATGTTATTTGTATATGTTGCAATCAACTTCTTTTGTGACACTTGTGTTATTAACTGTACTTTATTCACCTCCCAGAAAAAAAACTGTGGCTTTATTTTCAGCACTTCAACTCCCAGAGCGGCAAAAATTTAATATGTGATCCACAAAGCAGACAGGAAGGCGCCAACCGTTTCACATAGACTGTGGCACTAATATTAATTATGATTTGAAGCAAACTACATAAAAGGGCTGCTCTAACAGACCCCACCAATTTCTGTTCGCCATCTGATCGGTTTAAATACAAACGTATCGCTCATATCTGTTACCTTTCTGGCAGGCCATCTGTATATTCTTTCATGTCAGTGTAGAAGTAAGAAAGAAAGTGCCTGCACGTTACTTGAAAGTGCCTTAAGGTAACATTGACTATGAAGCTGTAGTAGTTTAGAAATATTTATAAACGAATGCTTCTGTCAATGTGTCATACGAGGACTAACCTTCCAAAACCTGCGAAGAGTTTGCAATTCATTCTCAAAATAAAATTGCACTGATAAAACAGAGCACAGCTCAACAAGCTGGAACAAGTTTTAATAACCTTCCTGATAAGCCACCTACATCAGTAATGAAATCTTTCTCCATTATCAGTTCCTCTGTTATCAGTTTAAGCCCTTATAAACAAATTAAGTTTTTTCACATGTGATCTTGATCTTGTTCCTACTTCATTTCTTAAGATGGTGTCTGATTGTGTGAATGATGTCTTAACCATTTTAAACACTTCTCTGTCTACAGGTGTTTTTTCTAGATTATTTTTCTAGATGATGCCTTGGTCTAAATCATTTTAGACCAGTTTCAAACCTTCCTTTTTCAGGTAACACCTTTGAAAAAGTTGTTTTCAAATAATGAATTGCTTATCTAATGTCCATATCAAGTTATATGGGAAGTTTCAATCAGGTTCTCATTCTAAACATAATACCAAGACAGCATTGGTGTGTGTTGTTAATGACCTCAGGCTCACTGCTAATGCACAGAAGCGTTCTATTCTGGTTTTATTGGATCTTAGTGTTGCTTTTAATATTGTAGATCACAAAATGACAATCCACTGCTATAAACAGGTTTAGAATGGCTTAAATCATATTTAACAAACTGACTCTTCCTGGTTTCTTTTAAAGTCATTTACCAAACATTTTGTATCTCATGTGGAGTACCACTGGGGTCAGTTTTGGGGCCTTTGCATTTCTCTTTGTAGATGTTACTTCTGGGTGATGTCATTAGGGAACATGATATACAATTTTATAGTTATACATTTCCATTCTGTCTGGTAATCTACACTCGGTAGAAAGACTTAGAAACTGAGATATATATCAGTATATATCTCAAAACTTCCTACAACTAAATCAAGAAAACACTAAAATCCTAATTCTTCTTTCTAAAACTCTGGGTAGCTACGGATACCAAACCTGAATGTATGAAACCTGGTGTGATGTTAAACTTGGGCTCTGTTTTATCCCACAGGTAAACGAGGTTAGTAAAGTACCTCTTTATTATTTGAGAAATCCAGCAAAAGTTCAGGCTTTTTTGACCCAGATGCACTTCTTACTGGGGTTCCTGAGAATACAATCCATCCCTTACAACTCCTACAAAATGGACCCATGAAGATATTAACAAAATCTAAGAAGAGAGCTCATATTACGTTTTTAAAAGAGCTGCACTGGCTACCTGTATCTTTTGGAACAGGTTTTAAAGTTCTGCTGGTCTATAAAGCTCTAAATAATCAAGCACCATCTTACATCACAGAATGTCTCTCTGTTTATGTTCCAACTCGTGAACTTAGATCTGCAGATACTGGCTCTCTGAAAACACCTTCAGTAAAATACAGAACATGTGGCGAGACTTCTTTCAGTTATTATTCTTCCAAACTGTGGAACTCACTTTCTTTTAGATAGTCAGGCTCAGTACTCACTTTAGGAAACTTTTCAAAATGTATCTCTTCTTATGCCTTGGTACTTATAAATTTGATCTGTGGCTCATATGTATTAATTCATAAATCTGTCTGTAAAACACTGTTCAACTGTTGAATATGTATGAATAGTGTTCTATTTTCATTATGATTACAACATCCACCTTACTCCTGATACAAACTGAATGCAATTCTGCTTCTTCTACTTTTAACTATACATATATCAATTTCATATTTGTTATGACAGGGCTGCCAAATTACTGAAGTTGTATGGGGTAATTAAAGCTCTTACTGATTTACATAAATAGCACAAAGCTTTTACAGTCACTCTTATGTCTATGGATAATCTGATGTGATCAGCAGAACAGCCCGTTGCTCTGAGAGGTGTTCTGGAGTTTCGGTCTGATTGGCTGGGGCAGAAGGGGGATGCTGGTAATAGCAGGGCAGACCTGAGGTCACAGAGCTCAATTGGCTCCAGTGGGATCTGTAAGACAGAGCATAACCATCAAAATCCCATTCAGGAGAGAAGCGAGCAGTATTGAAGCTATTTAACGCTTCAAGAGACAGAGATATTTCTAGATTTCCACAAATATGACAGGAAAGGATAAAGGCAAATGTGAAAGGTTTATGTTCTTTAAATCCTTTACTTCAAAATGAGAGCAGAGCTCTTCTTGTGATTTTGATTATGCCTCCATGTAGCGCACTCTAAGTATTTTGGCAGTGGCATTTTATTTGTTGGGGCTTAAGTACGGCTTAACGCACAAGCTGTTTTAATTTCAGGATAAAGATGTCACTTTCAGGTGCATTTAAACTGTGGTAAGACACCCACTGACAGTAAAGAGGGCCATATTTCTCAGGGCTCTAGTAAGCGTTGTTGGTGATCTTTTGATTACCATTAGGCTTAAATAATATAACTTATAATATTACGTTAATAATATAAAAATAAAATGAATAAAATACATATGGTCTTTTTGTAGCAAATGTGTGTTTGTAAGCAAATAATAAAAAAAAATTCTGTTACTGTTTAGTAAACTAAAGATGAACTGATTTCTGAAAAGTATGGAGTTAAGGATGAAATGATTGGATGATTCTTCTTTTTTTAAATTTTAAGCTAAATGTGTGTATTGTGTTGGTTTTGTACACACGTTTGGGCCCCCAAGATGTTTGAGTTCTCAGATAACTTTTACCAAGGTAAAAGTAAAAAAAAACTCCCCTCAAAAGAACAGTTTATAGAGGGGCTCCCCAAAGGTCTCTGCAAACTTGAAACAATTTATAGAGGAAATGAAAAGACTCTCCACTGGTATACTGGAAAAATGTTGAGGTGCTCCTACATACTGACTATACCAGGTGCACAAACTTTTTGATCAGTATTTGTAGGATGCCTTGCCTGCACAGCCCTCTTCAGGCCATACCACAGCTCGATAGGGTTAAAGTCAAGATGCTGACTTGAACATTCCGGAATGCAAGTAATCTTTTTCTCCTATTCTTTTCTTGACTTACTTTTGTGCTTTGGGTCATTGTTTTGGTACATTACCCAGCATCTCTTTAGCTTTGGGTCATGGACTGCTACCCTTACATTCTCCTGTAAAATGTTTTAACATGCATTTAAATGTATTATTCTCTCAATGATCACAAGGCATGCCAGGCCTTAAACCACGATACTCCCTCCACCATGCTTCAAAGTGGGGATGAGGTTTTGGTGTTGGTGTCCAGTGTCCTTTTCCCTCCAAACTAATAGTTGTGGTAAAATGTTCCACTTTTGTCTCATCTGTACATATAATATTTTTCCAGAAACACTGTGGGATATACAGATGGTCTTCAACAAATCTTAGACCGGTCAATTTTTTTGGACAGCTGTGACATCTTTGCTGTCTTTCCATTAACATTTTTGTTTTGTGTTTTTCTAATAGTGGACACTTGAGGAAAGGGCTTTTGCTGTTTTGTATGGTCTTCTGTAGGTCTTTCTTTATTATTTATTTATCTAAGCATGGATTGGTGTACACCCAAAAAAGCTTTTGCAGCCTTATCCAGCTTTATGAATCTCTATAACATGTTTTCTGAATGTTGTTTACATTAGGGCATGGTTCACACTAAGCTTTCTTGAGAACAACAAATTTGCCAGTAACCAGGCTTTGTGTGTTATCTTTGTTTAATAGGCACAGCATCTGTGAAACCCACACGCCTGTTCTCTTTTCTTTAATTGAAACACCTGTTTGTCAATTAGTTTTTGGAAAGATCATTAACATGGAGGTTCACTTAACTTTTTTTTAGCCTACGCTGTGGAGTTTTCCTCAAAGTGTTCAGTATAAGACATGAGAAGTAAAACCGTCTGAGTGTTATTATTTCAGTTGGAGTGTGTCTGTCTATAATTGTGACTTATAACAATCAAACTGCAGAAAACCAGATAATTCCTAACCCTAACCCTAACCCTTGCATCTGTATATATCTAAAGCCACAGTAACTAATCAGAGTGGACAGGAGAACTTTAAGGTCACAGAATTTAACCCTAGATAAAGAGGCTGCTTTTTCAATAAAGAAAAAGTGGTAGGACTAATGTAACCAACTTTTAAAACTTTAAGCTTTGTATAGACAGAGAGTATATTGTGCTTCTGAGAAGAGTAGTGCCAGCTAAAAGATTGCTTGTGCAATCCCATGGCCTATGGGGCAGCAACTGACCAGCTTTACTTTTCAAGAATGCATCACTTAAATCTGCAGACACTGGCCAGAAATTATACAGAAACTTTTGATGATCTAATAAGTGAACTAACACAACCCTGCACCCCTTTTTCTCCTTCTCTCCATAACAAATAACAGGCTTATGCAAAACCAACCACTGAAATCCTAAAATGAGGGCATTGCAGGGGGGGGGGGGTTTATGACCAAAGGATATTCTCTCTTCACACAGGAGCCCAATTCTCATTTCACATGTGGCTTCAGTAATAACTCCTTCCCCCCAATCATGGACAGCCTTTAGCATCAGTGGTGGATGGATTCAAGTAAGGGGAACTTTCCATTTCTTCAACAGGACTCTGTTGACGAAATTCCCTGCTGCTCCTGAATCAGTTAGTTAGAAAGCAAATGAATTCTCTGAACACCAGGACAAAGTTACATACACTACCATGCAGGAATTGTTAACAGGGTGGATTAGTAAACATACAAGCAAAGCCAAGGTGTTTGGGACATGTAGTGCATGACCAGCTTGTCCGCAATAGAGGTATAGATGTTTTTTTTACTTTTCCCTTAACCAAGTTCTCTCCATTTCCATATTTCATTTTAATGCTTCATTGCTTTGAGACCACAGGGCCATAGCCCACGTAATAGATTTCTCAGTGTGCAAAGATGGGACAATAAATTCTATCAACATTAGTGCAAATTTCTTTTGGGTGCGGCTCTATAAAGAGACTAAACTACATTTTTAGGTGAACAATTTAACGTTTTTGGGATGGCTATGTAAACCTTTGGGCTTGAATCTGAGAGGCTGGAGGATTCCAGGGGAATTGTTCAAACCTCTAATATGGGTGGAGTGAAGTAAAGTAATACCTTCTGTATCAACCAAAGTAATTCCTCCAGCCTTTGTTCTTGATGCACCGTTTGCACCTCCAAACTCTCTGGCATTGCAACAAATTCTCTGCAGGTTTATTAAGAAAGAGGCCTAATCGTGCTCATTTCCAGGCAGAGACTTTAGCAGACAATCACAAGCAGTCTGAAAACTCCAGTACTCATAAACCAGAACAGGGTGTGAGTCATAACCAGAAAGAACAGACAACAATAACAGCACTCAAAATTACAGGGTATAATCTAAACAAGCCTACGCAAAGAACCAACAGAACAGTGGTCTAAAATACACAGAAGACAGAGCTGACGATTAGTTAGTACTCTGGTGAGGGCCACAACTGTTGGTGAGAAGGGCAAACTGCAACAGCAGACATGGCAACAAGCAGTGTTTTCTACAAACCTACGTTCAGTGGAATATACCAGACACTGAGTGAAATATGCCAAACAGCATGTTGTAAGATAATACCAAGATCAGACTAATTCAAGTTGACATCACAATGACTCACTACAGCCTCTTGAGGTACAAAGTGGTATTACGAAGCAAGGCAGGCCTGGGCTAGCTGGTTAGCATGCTAACTTCAGTTCTCTGTAACACAATGCACAGACTTTAAGTGGCTTTTTAAAGTGCACCTAAACCATTTAACTGATATAAACCCTCTTTCTTGATTACATTTTAACATGACAAGCCTGAAAGTTCACATTAGCGCAGTATGCTCTTACAGTGTATGTAAATATCTGTAGCATGTACACAAAGAACAAAACCTGCTAATACAATAGAACAATGCTATACACAATACAGCGCAATGTATAGACAGGTGATACAGTAACAGAAGACTACTTCTGCCGGTGCAGCGAGAAGCTGCAGTGGCCTGCTTGGGCATCATGTCTGAAACTAGTGCTGTGTCGGTGGTCCACCGTCCTGTCTGTTCACTGTGTCTGATGTCTGTTTAATTTATTGTATTTATTGTATTGTTTTCTAGTTTAATTTTGTCTGCACCCTGCACTTCGTACCCTTTTGTTCCATGTTGCATCTTGTTCCTGGAGGAACGTAATTTCACTCAACTGTGTATTTGTACAAGGATGGAATAAAAATAAATTCCTCTTGACTTGACTTGAAGAGATTAAAGTTAGATTTATAGTTACAGTTCAGAAACAGCAATATAAGGAAAATAAAATATATATCATAAAATAGATTAATAAGATAAATAGACTGAAGAGTGGAAGAATATGTAGAATTGGAAGTAAAAGTTAAATAAAAAGAACTGTTCATTGCTTAGCATTAATTAACAGCGCGAAGCTGCTGTAGGTTAAAACAGGAGGATATACAGTAGGTAAATGTGTTGGTCCCTGTGACATCACAGAAACAGTGAACTCAAAACAGGCTGTTTTTACCGCAGGATTTCCACATATGGGCTGTATATGGTGTGAACGATAAATTGTGAAATGTAAACAATGTGTAAAATTACTTTGTGAGGGAAATTCAGTTTTCTGTGACAGGGGCTCTTTTTTTTTTTTTACATGAAGGATATAATAATACCATGGCAACTGTCACAAATAAGGACTGGCATGGGTCCCCTGAATTTCAACAACCTTCATGTTCATGTGGCTTCTCTTCTTGGATTTGGTCTGGCAACATAGCAAGTATTTTGTGTACAAGACTGCAGCATCAACTTCAATTTGCAGAGCGTTGGCCATTGTTTTGATGACCTCTTCGATTTTAAAAGCCTGCGTTTTTCTCCCTCAGTTCTTGTCATCAGCTGAGTGGCTGGTCTGCTTAGAAAAATTGGCTCAGACGGGGCTGGAATGATTCTTGATATTTGCGAAGTCCGAATATTCATAATGCATTTTTTGTAAAAAAAAAAAAAAAAAAAAAGGAAAAATTTTGCAAAACTGTAATATAGGATTGTATGCTAACGTGCTGTAAAGTCATTGGCATACATATAGAGTAAAGTGCACTGTAAAGATAATCAGCAACAATGAATCTACTAAGATCCACTTTGCTCTAGCATCGTAATTTGTCATAGTGAGTGACTGATCCTTGGCAATCGCTTGCTCTGCACATTGAGTGACTGATCTTTGGCTATCCCTTTTTCTGAAAGTGTTAACCGGCGGCTCTCCAGCTGCTGCTGGATTACTGTCCTGGCACCGTAGATCTCTGTGCTTAGCTTCTGGCATCTACCGAACATAAATAAAAAACTCAGTCTAAAGATGTCTTACATGATTTAGAAAATGCTTTTTATAGTCCATGCCTGGGCATCTTTCAGACTATGGCCGTCAAATTCCTGAAAATATATGACACATATATCAGTTCGGGTCTTTTTTTATGCTTACCATCACGGAGACTGCCTTATTAAAAACACATCCATCTATGGTTAGAATCATGGATACTTTGGCTATAGCCTGTGTGTGCAATAGATCATTTTCAGCTTTTGAATGTTTATGGAGATACCGATAGTGAATCATGAGCTCTCTCATTCCTCACATTCTCCTGGCAAACCTTTGCATAACAGCAAAGCCTCTGACCCAGATATGAACGCACACTGACCACACACAACGGGAACTGTTACATCAGACGTTTCCTATCTGTTCATTATTCTTTTGGAAACCAGGCTGGCAAACTCGAATCGCATTTATACATTTCTGCAATTAACATCTGCACAGCAGATAAAGCGTTATGTAGTGTATTTCCATGAACCTGCTTTCTAATATAAAGGCATGGGCAAACTCATGAAATTCACTTTTGTTGAAGAGAATTATAAATGCATTTTGATGCTAAATATGCTCAATGTTTACCTGATGTTGTTTTTTTTTTTTTAAAGATGCATGCAAGTGTGATAGGCCCTGCATATTCATGTTTCTTCTCTCCTTACACAAATTAACCCACATTTCTAACCTGCAAGTCTGCACATTAGCTGAGTGCTATAAGAAATGCTCCAAGCAATGATATTTCACTCCAAACCAAACCAAAGTAAATACATCTAAGGTTTATATAAACAGACAGCATGTTAACTTTATCTACATACACTAGTTAACTTTTCTAAATGCAGGAGGGGCACAGTGGTGCTTAGAAATGTAAAAACCCTTTAGAATGTCCTATATATCTGCATAAAAATAACCTAAAGCATAATCAGATGTTCACACTAATGCCTTTGGTTTAAACAGGTCATAACAATATCCTTGTCAATATCTAAGGTCTAAATACCTACCCATACCTAACTAATATATTTAGTATTTCATATAACAATCTGATTTTCACACAAATGCCAAAAGTAAATAAGGCCTAATTGTATTAGTCATAGTCATATATTATTTAAGGATCTCTGTGAATGGTAAAGCATGGATTAGCATAGAGCTTGAAGGTGAAATTAGAGTCGGGTGTTGTCAATCAATGTGATGATGATCAGGTTTGAGTGACTGTCCTGTGGTATTTAAACAACAGGGGTCAAGTCAGATCTTTTCTGGAAGTGCATCATGGTACACACAAAACAGAGTTGTTAATGCTCATTTGTATGAAAAGGAATGCAGAATCACCTCTAATACTTCTAACACAGCTAGTACGTCTCTGATGGACTCCACCAAGCCACAGAAACACAGAAACTTCTAAATTGGTTCCCAGCTTTTATAGCACCACTGTAGCTTTTTCCAAACACACCAAACTGAACTAGCAGCTTTGTTGGATAAGAATCTAAAATGTGTGTATTTCATGTACATAGGACTCCAACACAAGCCCACGGCGAGATTAAGCTTCCCAGAAAGTATATTATAGCATCTGGCCTAAACAAGGGGACAGGTGTTTAATATATTCTGACAGATGTTACCTGAATGTTTAATAACAGAAGCACTAAAGGGTTCTGTTCAGCTTCTCTCTGGTACCGACAGCAAGACTGAGGAAAGGCTTATATCCTGCTGTCTATCTTTTTGAAGTAGTTAAAAATCATGCAAGAGTCTGCTGCTCTATTACAGCAGTTTAGATGCCTTAGATGCCTGAAATCTGGTCCCAATAATTAAATAGGTTTGAATGTGTTCTGTATGCTTTCAAGTTCTCAAATAGCAGTGAGAAATGTTGGTTTGCAAAATATATATATATGTATATGTATATGTGTATATATACATACATATATCAACCCTGAACTATACTGTATCAGCATCAGGCGGGGTGTTTGTAACTATTGCATGCAATACTAGGTGCCTTTTAGAGCAACATTTTAAACAGTCTTGACTTATCGACACGGCTGCAGAAAAGGCTTTTCTAGCTACTCTAGAAAGGAGCATTTAACATCAAACCACTCTGAATGGCTTTCTTTACATCTCAGTAATGTACTGTAATCATGCAGACATCTAACCAACTGAATGGAATTTTCCTTGAATGAATGTCAATCTAATAGGATTTTTTTCAAAAGGTCTTTGTTCCATTTTCTTTGGTCAATTAGTCACGATATGATCAGACCCTAAAAAGCACAGCTGATACGTTCAAAAGACACTGAAAACATTGCGATGGCAGCATGTTCAAGCCCTGAGCAGTTGTATGTCTGACTGCGGTATCCTCCATGAGTGTTTATTTTCAGTGGCGAGGAGCTGCCTTGGACAAACACCAGCAGAACACAACATATGAAACTCTCTGAGAGCTCTTCATTAGACTGAAATTAGACTGGATTAATTGAGATACATTTTCCTGCCCCCCACTTGTGCACACAACACCTGCCAGTTATTTGACTTGACAGCCTGACAATCAATGCTGGCTTCTGAAATGTTATGACAGTGGCACACAGGCTGACTGACAAATTTCCGATTTCTATTTCTTATGGCAGACGTCAGCCGCTTTCTCTGTATTTATAGAACAGATGCACAGATCTCCGAGACATAACTGTGTGTGTCATGAATTGAATGAGTTGAACGTGGGCTCTGTCTCCTTCAATTGATTTTTCCTCTGACATCCTGATGCATTGCTATATAAAACCTCTGGCTCATGCGTGACTTATTGTTTTGAAATGGTTCCAGGAATTACAGCCTAATCACAGCATGAATTAAAAGTAGGTGAAAAGTCTACATGAGCATACATTTGCTTGTGAATGAAATGTGTGGATGGGTACAGCAGTAGTAGCAGCACATCATTTATGCAAAATTGAATCACTGGGATTTCCGGTGAATCCATATTCCACTCAACAGCTTTGGCCATCTCAGTGTCTCTTCTGTGTGTTATTGCCTCGAAGGTCTTTTAATGACACGCTTTTGCCTTTATTTGTAAGGAAATGGATACCTCATCCATCAAAACCAAAGAACACACTGCCAAAAACATCTCATGATAGAGTTTACCACATGATTTTTGCCATGATTTCCAGCATGTTCACCACGTATTATTATATGTATTATTATATATAAGTATTAAACTCAGAAAGACTTTACTATAAAATAAATCAAAAACAAATAAAAATTAGTATTGTTTTAAGGTGATATTTATGGGGTTTGGGACTGTCCCCACTCAATAGAAAGCGAATCTTAGGTTAGAATATTTATTTGTTTATTTATTTATATTGGTTTGTTTGTTTAAAATAATTTTATTGGATGATCCATACACAGTAATTTTTGTCAATGTATTTTTTGCATTAAAAGTTTTGTTTTTAAATTGTAATTCATTTGGAATTATTATTATTATTATTATTTTTATTATTAAAAATAAGAATAATAACACTGACCATTTAAAAAAATAATGCAATTAAATTGCCACGTTCTCAATGAAACCCAATGGCTTAGGCCAAGGGGCATCTGATTGGCCATTTAAAAAAACATCGGTTTATTTGCCACCCACCAATCCACACACATTCACCAATGTATATTCATTTTGTATCTAATTGCCCAGATTTATCCTAAACTTCACAACTGATGCTATGTGGCTGTAATAGATACGTTTAATATAACTTTAAATAGTGACTTGCTACATTTAATTTTTGCATGCTCTGCCAAATATCACAGGTGTTAAGACATCCTAATGAGCAATACAGAAGTAAAGAGAAAAAGAGAGTCAAAACGTTCAGGAGGACTTATAGAGGGCTATTTCAATGACATCTTGAGGTAGGTTTCCTGTTATTCAGTAAGGTTGGCGTTTAAAAGTTTTTAAATAAATGTATTTTAGTACCTATTTAATATTAATGTTCGGCCTTTATGTTTAATTTGAAGATCGTAAATGCTGTTTGAGCTGAAAGACCATGTTCACATTTTCTATAAAAATCCCTTTAATAGGATGTGATGTTGTCAGCATGGTGGCCATCAGCTTGTTCTTCTCAATTATGTTCAAAATATACTCCTGCACTTTTACATCACTGTTGAAAGCTACACAGCACCATTTGTGTGATGTGATGTACATAACGTATCCTGTTATTTGGTCGATCCTGTGATATTTTCATGTTGTGTAGTCCTGACTGAGAGGCTGTTCATTTTGTGCAACAAGCTGACTGTAGGAGTATTTTTGAAATGATGGAACTATAGACGAGCTGGATGGTAATAGTTTTACAGAACAAGCTCTTCTGCAGCACCACAGCCTAATGCATGAGATTAGACAAAGCACAGGTACAGCCAATAGAAGTCTCAAAGTAAGATCAAGTTCAAGATCATTATTTTACCTACTGGGTTATTACTGTTCGCTTGTCCTTGGTATCAGCTACCTAACTCTCCGCTTGCCCTTCGCCTGCTGGTTTTGAGAAGTGAAATGTGACTAAGCTAGTAAAATTAGTGGTGAGATGAAGGTCCTCTGATTGACCTCCTATGACTTTTTGTGGGTTTTAGGTAATGCAGTAATACAGAGTTGATGATCTACTTGAAGTCACTGCCTGGCAGTAGTGGTGTGTTTGGAGGTTTTGGACACTGTATGTCATCCAGTGCATGGTAACATTAGTCATCGGTTCTGCTGATTGTTAGCATTGTGACTGTCTTTTTCCATGCTGATTAAAGTCTGTGTCATTTTTCCATATCCAGGTTTTCAGGATTTTAGTGGTTGCGTTGTGGTATCCTGATTTTATGGAAGCAGACCCATAGAGCCCAAAGCCTCCTGTTGCCCCCAAGCCAGCAAGCAGGTTACAGCATCTCACAGATAGTTAGTTATTTTCAACCAAAAGAACCGTTGTGTTCCATTCAAGTTTCTTAGAACCTTGGTGCCAAGAAACATTAAAGGACATTTTCTGCCTTGTTGTTCTTCAATAACTGGCACGCATAACTGTTCATGCTGAAGAACCTACTATTCTTGTGTTCCACCTAGAAACTAACTTTTCAGGTTCTGAACTTTTTTATGGAAATAAAGCTTTTTCAGTGAAATGCTGGGATGACATTGGAGGTGCACCCTGAACTTCCATTGTTTTAAGAGGCAAATGGAATTGTTTTCTCCACCTTAATCTAAAAGTAAAATATCTAAAATGTTCTTTATGGTCAAGCTGAAGTCAAAATGCAACCGCAACCATCTCCAGGACATTGTAGTTCATGTCTGTGTTCACATTAAGCAGAATCTGTTGGGTCGTATCTTTCCAAAGACGTATTGTTTCTAACTCTAAGTAAAGTACAGTGATTTAATTCACCTCTAAAAGTGGTCTAACATTTGTTACATCATGAGCCATCAGCATATTCTAACCGATAATATCCTAGCATGTCCCCTAACAACCTAATGAACCATCAACAAGAACACCCATCATCAATTCTGCTCATGGCTGAATGGACTAATATGTCCTTTATTCTCCTCACATAAGTCTCTGTACTTCAGCATCTGGACCAGTTCAGAAAAGTGGTTTCTGATTTCAGATTGATGTTGACTATGAAGAAAGAATTGTATGACCCTTTGTTTTGTTTTCAAGGTAAAATGACGCATTCCTTCAGTACTAACACAACAGATTTCATCTAACATTGAGAATGAGATCTGTTTTCATTTACTGCTAGTTAAGAAAATCTACTTTTACAAGTACAAAACATTTACAGCTTTTCCTAGTCATCTTTCATTATCATGCTAATCATGGCCAGTTCAGAGTTTACACATGCATGGATATTCACATTAGTAGTCCTCTTGCATGAGTGTTGCAAGTGCTTGATAAGTTCTGGAGTCCTGGTAATGACTAGCTAAAGAGAAATCTAACTGGCACCTCCTGCTGCGTGCACTGCCTATCTCCTTCAGCCTAACACTCTCAGACCACATTCAACACACTCCAAGCCAACACCATGGGACTTAGTCCAAATGAATTTGAAAACAGCTTTGAGTAGGACTAAAAGACTGACATTCTCCATGCTTATCCAGAGTGGCCCTGGTCTGCTAGGATGGAGAGGCACAATAGTGAAACCAGCTGTAACCATCCCTCCATAGATTTCCCCAGTAATCCTGCAGGTGTAGAAGCAGAGGCCAGCTATCAGCACACTGCACAAATTCCAAATGCATCACATATTGACTTTCGGCTGGTTACTGATAACTCACATTCCCTGTACGAATCTCTCCCATGACTCACACTAACCATCATGTAATTCTTCTCATGTACATGATTTTCTGTTATTGCACTGCAGAACGAGGTATTTCACTCAACAACAAAAGGTTAACTGGAGAAATGCTATAGAAGAACCACTTTTGCTTCTTTAAAGAGCCTTTCATTTCACGGCTCTCAACACTTCCTCCAGGGTGGCTAGTTTTTCGCTTGCTGTTGTTCAAGACATACATGGTTTCACATAAATATATAATCTATGACTTTTGAAAAAAATATATAGCATAGTTCCTTTTATGGCTGCTGTGAACAGGATTAATTGTTTGTTGTTTGAAGTTGTAGTTTTTCTTTTTTTTAATTCAAATTCTTTTCTCCCTGCAAGTCTTCCAAAATGTTGGTGATCCTATGAAGTTGGGAGGTTGAGGCATGGTACTTGTTTCCTCTGACAACATGAATACCCACCGTGTTTATCATTGGATGGTGTTTTGCGAGAAAAGTCAGAGATGCTGTCATGGATGGGTCTGCTCATGACAGGGACACATTATTTTCCAGTTTTTAAGTATTTGTTTTACTCGTCTGACTTGAGACAAATGTTTGGGTGATGCTGAGCGATGCTAAAAACATTGACCTAACCCGTGCCTTGAATATGTCAGAACAGATGTCATGAGGTTTTTTCAAATAAAGTTAAAGTGTTATGTAATAGACATATGAACTCGACTTCTTCCAGAAAGATTTAAAAGGCGAAAGTACAGGAAACAATGATGAGGTGTACAATCTGATAGATAACGATTCTTAAGAAATAGAGTCTTTAGCATGGGCTCTGATCTTGAAGCATTCAGATACTTGAAAAACCATGATGGTTATGGATGTCAGGGTGGCGTCTACATCTTGGACAGCAGGGCTGGAACCAAACTGGTGGTGGGTGAGGATGGAGGAGAACGCTGAAATGTCAGCACCTGAAAGCAACAGAACAGGAATGTAAGTTGAATCTATTTAAAGACAGCTGCACTGAAGCTTTCATTTCATGACCCGAGTGCACAATAGAGTGTGACTGAAGTGGTCATGCCATCTCAGGGTGTTGTGTAGCAGTAAAGCGTTAGTCACTCTTGCCAGATAAACACTTGCCAAACTTGGCTGCTATTCTGTTTCACAGGTTTCAGAATCTGTCACATATTGATCCTTATTCACCATGAATGAATGGTGAAATCCTTTTTCAACTTCAGGATGAGAGACACAAGTTAACAATCTGCTTCACTGTGACTCACTAATTTATGTGATCATTCCAACAATCTGGAAATAATCAGCTCTTTTCTCTTTTGTCTAACATTTGATCTTGAGTATGCTAATAGAGTCTAATATGCCAGGTCTCATGTTTCTCTCAAACAAATAGTTCAGCTTTATGTTCCTGTAGAGTTATTATTACTTTGTTTATCGTACGTTATCGTACGTATCGTATCGTCAGTTCCAGAGCCACCGAGAGCTTCCTAATGCCCTCAGCTCAAAAGGCCATGAAAAATGGCCCTAATGCTAGTCTCTGTGCACATTAGTACGCTTCAATATACCGTTTATTTTTATGAATTGCATGGTGATCTCTTATTTAGGGCCAAACCTGCACCTGTTCAAACAAATACTTGCTTTGATGAGACATCGAAAACATGGGAAAAGATGTTCTCTTCAATCCTTATTAGCCAAAGAAAACCTCATCCCTTAGTCAGAGCTAAGGTGTAATATGAAAAAAGAATAGGCAGATATGAAACACAGGCAGTTTGTTTGATCTATTCACTTTTTCCACTCTGCTTGACTGTTTAAGGGGCCATAATGTGAACTAGTTGTCGCACTGATGGCTATTCTGTCATATAGCTGGATTGTAATATTGTCAGCGCCATGTAGATGATATTACACCAATAATTAGAAGGAGCTTAAAGGATATGAAACACATTTTCGCAGACATGAAAATCTAGGTATCTTTCAAAAACATGAAAGCCCATTATTATGACTCAATGAGGGTGGTATTCCCAGTAGAGCTGATTAATATGAACACCAGCTGTTAATTTGTTTCATTTATTTTATTCGGTTTATTCCGAATAAAATAATTGGCAGCAGCTATATTTTGAAATTGGCTTTCTCTTTTCCTAACATTCCTCTTTCCACACGTGCTGTGTTGTTGCCCAGGAACCAGCAGCAGTGTTTTACCATAGGAAATGGTCCAGTTCTGGAAAATTTGTGAGGACACAGAACTGAGTGATTGAGCAGGCTGAGGTTAAGCCTCATTACCCACACACTGACTGGCAATAGCAATAAGCTCAATGGCCCTAATGGTGCATATGTCCCAAGGAAGCCCATGATAAAGGATTCATATACTGACACCTTGTGTGTGTTATTTCTGTTTTCTTTTTTAATCTTTTTAAAGTAACTGACTTTCAGAAATAGAGAATGTTTTTGCCTTTAGATACGTATACGGTTTTTCAGTTACCCTTTTTTATTCAATTTCATTTATTTGTACTGTGTAAAAGCATCCTTGCTGAAAGTGTTCCCGTTGCCCACAGCCCAATTACCAAAGAAGATTCATGCACAATGGGGAACAAATGTTTTGTTGCAAATTACACATGCACAATCAAAACACAAAATATTGGTGTAATATTTTAGAAGCACATATTTTTATACTTGTATGTATCTCTTCATCTATCATTAAACAGTTTGGGCCACTTTTCTGTTCGGCTTTAAAAGTTTCATTTTCAGTGCGGAATTGATGGTGTTTAACAGTAAAACGTGGCATATTGTCTGCATTAAAATACACTGTTGCTTTTGGGTGATTTTTCAGCTATTCAAATTTCTATTCAATACATACTGTCACATCCTGCCCTGTCCAGTTCATGTTTGTCTGTCTTATCTGGCTTTCTGTTTCTGTCTTGTCATGCCCGTGTGCTCTTTGTTGTTCTGTTCCATGTGCTTCTGTTTGTTTTGTTTTTTGGCTCCTCCTTCTCCGTCCCCTTGTCAATCCCCCCACCTGTCCTTGGTTTGTAACTCCGCCCCTTTCCAGGTGTTCCTTGTTGGTCTTTGTTCCCTTATACTCCCTGTAGTCACCTGTGTTCTTACTTGGTGTTTTGTCTTCGTACTGGTCCTTTGTCTCCCAGTCTGTTGCTTTAGTCAACGTTAGTTGGTTTTTGGTATCTTGTGTTTTGGTCATCGTGGTGGTTTGTTTCCTGTATTTTACCAGTGCCTTTGGCTTAAAGCTAAAGATTAAAACTTGCACTTGCATCCCGTCTCCTCGTCGTGTCCCAAGTGACACATACATTATTATAGCACTGTGGTGCTTTATTTGATTGTCATGGCACATATACATTTTTTCCCACACATGACGTATTACTGCAGGTTCTAATGCAGCTTATCGTTTAGGTAGGTTAGTGGCTTTAGGTAGGCAAGTATAACTTTACAAGTGCCACTGTGCATTCTCTTAGTCTGCTTTCTAAGGACTAAAATGGGTAATCAAGACAGAAAAATTTCCCACAGCATTTAAAATACTTCAGATGCAATGAACATCACCACGCTTGTTCACTGCAGCCATGTTTACTAGACGCATTCATAATATTCTGATGACTCCATTTGTTTCTGACCCCAATACAGTAAACAGTACAGCTTTGCGGATTTACAAAACATTTTATTTATGCTTATGCTCATATCTACAGATTCTATTTTGGTCTCCTCAAGAGGAACCTGGGTGACATAATGAGGAGACTAGAAAAACATTGAATATCCCATTGGGTACAGGCAATCCTGCAAATTGGAAAATCCTCTTTCATATTTGCTGTTGCAAGAAATCCTCCTATCCCAACCTATCTGCAAAATTGCTACTTTTCCGGAGGAGAAAATCTTCTGGGTTTTCACTATTTTGGCCTATCACGCACAACAAAGTACTTTTAGTTTGCTTTTTAAATTTATTTATTCAAGGACTGCGGCTGAAAATACAGAGAGGACAGAAAGAGAACAGTCACCTGTTTTTAAAGAATGAAAAAGACAACAGCAAAATATGCCTAGGGCTGAGGTCATTACTGAGTTCAATCACATCTTGCTGGTATGTCCAGGGCATAGATTTCAGCTATTTGTACTTTAATATGCTCTTTAGTCTTTGAGAAAAGTAGAAAGCTCTACAGGGAAGACACTGCAGACAGAGAACACAACGAGTGAACAAACCGTATGATGTTATGAGCAAATGTACAACACAGGACAGCACTAAAATGGATATAACATTTACAGAAACTACTGATACTCATTAATCTGAGGAAGCAATGTCCTGTTATGGTTACCTAAAATAGCATTCTCAGGTAGAGGGACCACTTCTGGAAGAAAAGCCCCAGTAGTGCTTCTTAATGGAAAAAAGTCTGGAACTAAAGATGCTCCAGGAAGGTACATGGCAGAGAAATGCAGTATTGACTTTGATGGCTTCCCATTTTGCCAGCATCTTCTTTTGAGCCATCACTTCCAGTGAGCCCAATCTTGGCTCTGTGACAGATTTCAAAATAATGGTGCAAAAAAGATTCTTTGGAGCCTTTACTTTTGGTTCCCTGAGGAAGCTTTCAATTGGTGGTCCTTTTAAAGGTGCAGTCTGTAAGATTTTTTGTTTGACATATTCCAAAATGATCTAAATGCATTAACAGGATGTGAAGAAATAAAATTTTTATGGTAAGTAAACAGCTGTTAATTCTAACATTAAGAAGGAGTGTCTGTGGTTTTCCTTGCGTCTTATGCATCTTCTATTGATTGTTGATGTCACTCCTGAATATTTTGAGAATGAAATTTAACACATTGTATCATTTTAAATGAGGTTGTTTTTTTTTTTGGTGTTTTGTTTTTAAATGGGCAAGGTTTCTTAATCACTTGAGCCTGTAAGCCTATTTTTATAGTTTATGTTAACTCTACATCATGTTTGAATTTTTTAAAGGGAGGAGCCAATTAAGATATCATTAGCAACAATATGCAGATATTTACGTATTACTATTTATCTATCACAACACTGAAGAATATTCTATAGCCTGCAAGCCTACTTACTGGCCAGGTGATATTCTACCACTGTATTTGCTTTAGTAGGCCTTGAAGTAGTTACTCTATAACAACCCTAATTTACCACAGGTGCACAGCGAATTTCTGGTGTTACAGAAGGACCAAGCTGCCAGATATGTTGTGCACCTCAGGAATATTGAAGATGTGACTGAAACTATTAGCTAGCAAATTTTCTAACTGTTAATTGTCACATTAGATATATTAGAGTTTGTTTCCATGGCAACAATATACTGGGTATGGACCATTTTACCAAATTATAGTCCCACACTAAATAAAAAAGTCAAGTCTCAGATATAAGGATTATGTTTTCTCTTTTTAAGCCCAAGGCATTTCTAGAGTTAATAAGCTCTATATACAAAATATATACGTATACTAAAAATATATATTCTATAAAATATATACTAAATGCTACACAAAGCTTGTAACAAATTGTAACAGATTTTTTTTTTGCGTGATACAGTTGATTTACCAGTAGTGCAAATTAGTGCATTAACTCTACACTTTATAATGACCCTATACTTAACTTTACATGTTTAAAACAAGTTGAAAAGATGAGGTATAAGGCTTCACGTGTCTCAGAAGAAGCACGTGCCAGCCTTCTTTTTCCCAGCATGGTTGCATCATGCAGGGCTAGACCTATCTAGTGAATGTAATTGGCAGCGACTAAACTGTAGAGAAAATTGGGTGAAAAAAGATTGGCCTTAAGTAGGGTATAATAATCATTAAAGTCATTATTTGTGAAATGGGGCTGCTGTAAAATATTTAGTGCTGTGCAGGCATTAAAACACCTAAAAGCAGTCTCAGACAAAAAGCTCAATACTCCAATCTTAAACATGTACCTGACTTTCCTTTAAAATAAAAGGTTACTCCTAAATGACACTGTCAGTCTATATCCATCGGACCGCTCCTGTTTACATAACCTAATGAACCTTCTCATTACAGCTCATAACGGGATAAGTTAGGTATGCATGAGCACAATCATTATTCTGGTAGCTATTTTTGGCTGAGAAGCGTAAGACTGAGGAGCTCTCTCTTGCGCTGGTACATTACACAGTCATCAAAGGACAGTTTTGCATGACACAACTTTTGAAACAGGATTGCCTGTGAATTTTCTACCAGCTCGGAGTCTTTGCTGTCTGCTGCTCCGGTGTCACCCGCAGCCAATCCGCTTTTGTTTATGTTTCAGTGTGAGGCAGCTGATGGGTGGCGGTGGTGGTGTGTCTCAGGATTTTGTGGATTAACCCTGAGGCAAAGGGTAGCATACAGAGGCACAAAGACCGCGAGAAAGAAAGGGAGAGATAAAGAAGGAGCATAAGCGTGCAATAGAAAAAGTGAGATGGGGAGAGAGAGAGAGAGAGAGAGAGAATGTGTGCAGGAGTCTTCCTAAGCTCATAAGGGGATGAACACTACACGCTTCCAATATAGAGATCAAGTCAAGTGCAAGACTCATCTCCCTCATTATCTGAGATACTTTCTTTTTTGTTGGAGGCAGAGGGAAGAATATTTTCAACAACACTAGGAGAAAAAAAATAGAAAATCTACTTTAGAAATGCATTTTTTTTTCAGAATGAAGTTGAACCATTGCTACCAGAGGAAAGCGAAGAAGAATAAAAAGAACAATGATCACAAGATTCATTAGTCTGGCAATCTTACTCCCAGATCATCCAGCGATTCAACTGCTGTATATAGTATATAGGTCATCATTTCGCATCTCAGTGTACAATTTCACATTTCAAAGTTTATCTGAAGGCAGGCCTCTGTTTTATCTTCATCCTTTTCTGCCGTCATGTCTTATGACAGAACATTCCAGCCTCACCATGTCCAACAAAAGCACCCAGCAGTGTATATTCTGGGGTTGATGATTTTCTGACGGTGTTTTGCCCACCAGGCAGTGTGGTACGTGTGGAATACGTGTCTTAGATCAGCTTGTTAAAACACTGCGAAGAGAATGCCCCTTCAACATACCAACCCCCCACCCAACGCCCCCCACCCTGCAAAATTCCTCTAATCCAACATTTTTAGCTTTTGGAATACAGTGATAAAACATGCCAGAGAAGAGAGCTACTACAGAACTACTAGTCTCACAAAAGCTAATGTTTATTTTACTGCATGTGGTTTGTGCTCCGTACAGGTGTAAACTTTCTCAAAAAAAGAGAGTTTTTAAGAAGAACTTTTAAGCAATTACAACTTGCATTACATCAACCGGCTAACAACAGCCTTCTTGTTTATTACAATGTTGACAACCGCATCATCGGCCCCTTTACTCTGAGCCTCGGCTTCACAAGGCATTGGACTGGTCTAAATATTTCCCATTGAGATTTCCCACCCCAAAAAAGTCTACTTTCCCACCCACGTTTTTGCCCAAAACTTCTCATGGCTGTCCCCAGACATTCAAGATCACGTCTGACCCAGCGAGACTACATCAAAATAGCCTTTGGTCTGTCGACTTCAAGTAAAGTTCCAAGAATCAATTAGGGAGAAATCCACACTCAGTCTTCAAGGATTTATTTCCCATATGTAGCAAAACAGCATGAATGAAAAATGAGTGTTATGACCCATTTAGTAAAAAGGCAGAGCCAGGCCTTTGAACCTTGAGCTTGGTGAACATGAGAGTGCTATTAGACATAGGAATTCCACATCACAGTAGCAAATCATCTATTATAATGGCTCACTCATCACCTGGGCTGTTTTAGAATTGATGCAATGAGCAAGAAATGAAAAAGGGAGGTAATGTGGATAACCATTTGGTGAGATGAGAAACATTTGGGATTTTCCAGGTAGGAATGCTGACTTTGGCACCGTGGGTAGGACAGTCACCTCATAGCAAAAAGTACCTGGGTTCATGTACTGGCTGGGTATCCGGGACACTATCTGTATGGAGTTTGTTCTTCTCTCACTGTGTCTGCAGAGGGATAAGCAGCTCTGAAGATGAATGAATGAATGAATGTATGCTGACTGTAAGTGGTGTGAATGTATTGTTGTTATTCCTGTGAAATATGAATAGTTGGGGTTAGCAGTCTGAGGTTTTACAAATCTGTTTTCTTTAAGAATATTATTAGGATATAGATTTGTAGTAATGTTGAATTCCAGTTTTATTATATTTTGCTAATTAACAATGTTAATTACAATTTTACATTTGTACATTTTGGAGCACACTGTATGTTCATTTTAAATTTATAAAAAAAATTATTAGATAGCAAAAATAAATTAATTCTTAAAAAAAGCCAAAAAGGTGTACAGTTAAAATGAACATACAGTGTGCTCCACAAATGTAAAACTGTAATTAACACTGTATCTCCAGTGTTTCTCCATTTGTTTCTTTCCTGCATCATCTGAACACAGCAGCCCCTGGTTTTATGTGAATGACTTTTTGATGAATGAACCAACATACATGGCCCAGAACTGCTTAGAAAAAAAAGTCTGGTTCCATTGACTTACATTAAAATTCAGTTAGGTTTTTGCCCTCTCCTGTAAACTTGCCATTTTTGAGATATTTGTTTTTTTGGACAGTGACAATATATCGCACACATTTTGCCCCTTGTAAAAAAGAAGTATAGAAATACTATAGAAGGATGCCACCAACAAGTGTAATTAATGAGTTATTGAAGCCTTCAGGTGAAACACTGTCAACTGTGGCTAAGCCTGCCAGTAGATTTTTTGTTACATGTGGGGAAAAAATCCGTGAAGACTGATTCACGAGTATGGTCTTCCTTTCCACTGCCAAGTACACCACAACATACTTAAGAACACATGCTGAATTTGGTTACTCAGATTACTAGGCATTCTGAACTGGAACATTTGGGGTGACTAGACATAGTGCAGACCACTGATTCATAACACACAATTGCCAGGGATTTGCCACGATATGTCACTCGGATCGGATGACCACCATTTGTGGCTCTTACAACGAAACATAACAGCAAGTCAAAACTAAAACAGACTTTGAAGTTCCTCCATTATTCCTGCTGTTTGTGTTTAATGTTAAGGCTGGGTTCTGGTAAGGAATCATGTGACCATACAAGCTAAAGGGAACCTACTGTTTTGATTCTGTTATGTGATGGGAATCACAGCCAGGCACTCAACCAGGGTATGAATAGTCTGTAACGGTACCATGATGTATGGTACTGCCCGATGGAAAGGCGCTAAAAGAATCACATGCAGTAGCATTTTACACATTAAAGGGGGTTTCAGCAATATCAGAATTCAAAGACCCCATTAAGTAATTGGGGGGTGGTTTTTCATAACACCACTTGCCATTAGGCTGAAATTAAGCTGTCAGTAACACACACATGAGACCATTTCAAGTATACTTACACTTACAAAGATTAAAAACTAATCCTCTTCTCATTATGACTGTTAAAAACAACTTGTTGAAGTGGTCCAAATGAATTAAAGTCTCAGTATGTAAAAAATCAATAACCTAATTATATCTGATGTGGCATTCAGCCACATTAATCTAGGCTTGGCCTTTCAAGTAAGTAATTCAATTGAAAGTAAAATCTTTTTCTGGGAAACACCTCCAGACCTAAATGAGTCAATCAGAAAGAGCACAGTGGATCATACACTCCACGCAGCCGAGTGGGACTTCAGTCCCCCCCCTGGACGGGCAATGAGAGTCCTTGGAGAGGATTTTGAATGCTACATTCGTCTAAATCTGTAACATAAAATTAAAGTTGCTCTGGATAACGGCATTTGCCAAATACATAAATGCAAAAAAGCATTACTCAAAACTATACTTTATTGGCCCCTATGAAGGAGTCAGCCTTTAATTTGGTAAATTTGTATGACCAGAAAAAAAAGCTGTCATCTAACATTGTTTGTTTGACCTGTAGATATGTTTTGTAAGGTGTGGTCTCCGGTTTTGAGGGGTTTTTGACATCTTTGTATTGTATGACGTTAGCCAGTACGGTCACTGTCAAAGCTTTTTTTTTACATGACCCATTCTAACATCTTAACTCCTAAATGAGGCAGCTTTAACTGTCAGACTGGTGTGATCGCATCAGGCATGCCAAGCAGCTTGAGTTCTTGGACAAAAGGAAAGACACTATTCTTTTCATATGACATAACTGTCCAGATGTGCAGACAAAATGTGTTCAGGCAGTGCTGAAATACTAATGTGTTTACCTACCATGGTGAGTAAGAAGCAGTCAAAACATGGGGATATTTATGGGGCTTTAACTACAAAATTGGGGGGAGGTGTGGCTTTTACATAACATCATCCCATGTAATCTGGGTTAGAAATCAGAATTGTTGTAATCTAAATTAAAGGATTAAATAATTATGTTGTGTCAGATTGACACTGACTTAATACGTGTCATCATGACAACACCAGTGCTGATATTATATAGCATATTTGTCCTATTTAATTTATATAATGTGATATTACAGAATGAAAACATGATTAAAACTAATAACCTACATGATTATTTCATAATGACTAATGCAAGTCAGTAAATTAGCTTGTTTTGTCCTTTTTTGTCTCCTTTGGCTTCTGCATGATATCAAAGTAGCTTCTGATGTCATAACATCTTCTGACAAGGGTATACGAGCCTTTAAACTAGAACCTTTAAACTGGCAAAAACAAACTGTTTTTAACAATGATGCCAGACATGTGAAATCAAGAGCCTCTTCCTGTACTTTTTTTTAATTTTTTTTTTTACTTCCTCCTGTTGTTTAGCCAGAATGAACACTGCCAAGTGTTTAATGACATCCAGCCAGATCTGGATTCGTTCTCAAACTGTAAAGCCCACGTTCCAACCTAAATATTAAGTAGATACATTTCCTAACAGTTCAAAATTAGGCCATAGCTAATGCTGTTTTTTCCTTGACAATTCCTCTAAACTATAGTCAGGGTTGCATATGGTGCAGATGGTCTTAGTCAGGTATCTGTGTCCCCCAATACCTGTCATTACTGCTGACTGGTTTCTACGGATGGGGTGAACTATTACTCTGCACCTACTCATCACCCAAATGTGGTAATTAGCTATCTGTGGGCGAGAAAGTATATAGAGAGGGATTGCACAACACTGTAGGTTCTCCATCACTGTTAACTATGTCTGTCAGAAGATCCTTGTGCTACATCTATGGTGGGTAAACTTTTTTATTTGATATAATTGTGATCTATTGTACTTTTTTTGACTTATCAGCCCAAATCTATGTACAGATCAAATACATATTTGGATGTGGTTTAAAATGCTGTTCCAATTGGATTTCTACAGATGCATCTCAGTCCAGACACACTGGCCTTACTTAAAATCTTACAAAACACAACAATGTTAAATCCAGACTGCTGGGATTCGAGAAGAGCAGCTTCATGCTTATGCCAAGGAAGTTTTTATTCATGCATGTATGAGAATTTGCGAAAGTTCAAAATATCATGTACCTTCAACTCTCCTGCATTTACGTTTGAAATATGCATCACCAGGGAAGCTATATAATTACTGTTATCTATGCCTTCCTCATACACACCTCACATGATCAGTTATGAGGAACAAATCCGATATAGCTACAGCCTGAACACCTACAGTATGGTCCCCTCAGCAACTTAAGATAGTAATTCAGATCTCAGTTTATTTTCTGAAGCCGCCTGTCCTTTGCTCCTACTTGATGGCCTCAATCACCAGAATAACAATCTCAGGTGACCCAACTTAAGTCCTATGACCTCAGTCAATCACGATCTCCAACCTGAGAAACTAAAAAACAACATGGACATCTTCACAAGGAACTAGGGCCAACCTCGTAATGAAACTTGTATCCAATGATTGCTTTGTCATTTGTTCTTCCACTTGTCCTCAGCTCTCACCTCTCCATCAGTGATAATTACCTTCAGGAAGAACCTTTCCCCTTTCACTATGTCCTTAACAGTGCTTTCATTTCTTCCATCAGAACTTCATCCAAACAGCTACTGACATTCTCTAAATCTCCAGTGGATCAAATCTTTTTCCTCTGTTATCACAGACGTAAGGACTACATTTTGTCATGTGAAGATCAATGATTGCAACCTCAACCTACAAATATTTTTCTCCACACTGTCCTCACCTCTCAATCCCCTGCCTTTCCCCTCCAATATCTACTCCTACTACAGAATTCACGGCTAAACAGAAGCATCAATAACAAACACCCATCCATGGAAGATAGATAAACCGCAGACCTTAACTTCACATTTTTTGGGATTTTAAATCACTATCAGAGGATAAAGTGCTGGTACTAATAATGGCACAGCATTCCACAACTTGCCCACTGGTCCTAATTCCAACCACAGTTCTGCAAGGGACTTCCAGTGACTTTGCTCTGTTTGTGCTCTCAGTGATGTCATTTGTAATGAATTGTCTGGTCCCTTAAATGTCCATATTCGCCCAAATTTCACACAGGAAACCAATTTGGTAACTACTCATCTATTTCCATCTTCTTATTCTTGTCCAAGCCATGCAATGGAATGTTTTGGCAGAGCTATCTTTTAACAGAAACTGCCCTTCCCACCAGAAGCTTAAACCACCAGATGTTTATTTTAACCTTTCCAGACTTCGGTTTTCATCTTCAGGATCAGTCCTACCAGCTAGTCTGGAATGACTCTCTTTCAGACTTCCACACTATTATTACTGTTAGAGTCCCCATGGGTCTGTTCTATGTCAGCATTTGTTTTCCTTGTGCATAAAATCACTGGGATAAGATCTATTGGCCTCTCTTACCACTTTTATACTAACGACATGCACCTATACTTTCCATTTCCTCTAATCCAACTCCTAAATCTCTAATCTTACTACCTCCACTCCCCAGCACCCATCCTCTTTATCACCATTGACTTCTTTACAGTCCATCTGTCACACAGGGCAATGATGTGATATGATGTTTAACAACCAATTAAATTCCTCCTAATCACACAACATTAACCACTATACAGATTATGCAGATTCACACTGTATACCATCTTGTTCATCTGTCGTTTCTAGACTATTACAGTTCCCTTCTAACAGGCCTTTCTGCATGTGCCATTTTATTCCTGTAGAGAATATTCAGAGCCTGTGGCAGCAATAATCAGATACAAAGCTCTGGTTCTCACATTTTTACTGTACCTCAGTTCAGAGCTATATGCCCACATGCCAAGTCTTCGACTTCTGGGCTACTGATATGTCCTTCTCTTAGATCTTCACATGCTTGTAAGGCAAGTTCTCACTTTAATGTCCTTGCCCTTTGGTGGTAGAATGAACTTCACTTGAACTCTACCCTTTGCAGTCTCTGTGGGTTATTTCACTGCTGTCTGTCAGACATTACTTAGAGTATACCTTTCTACACTCATTGCTCTTCTCTTTTTAAACGTAATGACAACACAAACAAGAAGAAACTAAACCAAACAACTCTTGACAAAACAAAACTAAAGAAAGCAAAAAACTAAGAAACATTAAACCAGCTTACAAACTAACTAACATGGGGAACAACAACCAGTAGGGAGATAACAGACCAAAAGGAATACAAAACCTATAGACAAGGAGACAAGATGACGGGCATGAAAACAAGATACCAGCAGGGGAACAAACGCCACGCAAGAACAAAGGTGACAACATGGAGTAGAAACCAACGGGGGCTACGAGAGACACCTGGGAAGGGGCAGAGCCAGAAACAGGTGAGGGGTCTGACAAGAGGGCGGAGATGGGAGGAGCAAAAAACCAAAACAAACAGAAGCACATGGAACAGAATGACAAACAGCACATGGACATGACAAGACAGAAACAGAAAGCCAAATAAGACAGACAAATATGAACAGGACAGGGCAGGGTGTGACAGACAGTCTATAGGCGGTGTGTTGACCAATCAGCGCCTTCCCTGAATCAGTGTATGCCTGTTTTTTGTCTTCTGTCAGCACCATTTGCATGTCACGATGATATACGCTGTTACAATGTGATGAGTCTGAGGGTGCTACAGATGCCTGAGCCAGTCACTGCAGCAGCTCCCCGCAGGCTGCACAAGCTGAAAGACGACTTAATGATGACAAAACTTTATTCTTATCTCTTAGCTCACTTCTACATTTACATTTACATTTAAGGCATTTAGCAGACACTCTTATCCAGAGCGACTTACAACCGTGATTCTAGACACTCTCTTAGACACTTCTGACATTTGTATTCATTCTGAAATATTAATAATCTCTCTGGAAGGCACTATATGTAGGGTAAGAGTGTCAAACTCTCTGGTAGCATGATGAAAAAATAAAAAATATATGCTTTCTCTGGCACCGGCTTTGTTGAGTTTTTTTAAAAATGAGTTTGACATCCCTGTGGTATACTGAATCACATTACATAATGTAACTGAAAGAATTGAACATTTGCAAAACATGCTGGTGACAACCCCAACAGCAACCTGTAAGTAGTGGCCATGCTGTAATCATTTGAAATGTCAAGTTTCTTGGTGAGCTAACAACAACGAGAAATAATTAGTACAGGTAATGTTGGCTAACAAGATCCACATAACTAATGTTAACATAACTTCTTGTTTTGCAACCCTGGGAGGCTTGGAAGTGTGTCCCCTGCTCCCAACACACCTAATTCAGGACCAGGGTTAAAAAGCACTGGCATAGCTTACTAAACAATATGATGCCAAAGCTTATTACACAGAGGCTAATCTTATTTTTCCAGCCTGTGTCTATTTGAACAATATTACTTCTGTGTGAGCCACTGCGGTGCCTCGTTGTACACCAGCAAATGGGAACAGAGATCATTAAATCATTCACCATTGTGGGGGACATTTGCTTGTTTACTTATTTTTTCCCTTAAGGACTACATTTCTTTAATTAGCCCTGATGGAGCTCTTGTCATCACAAATCTTCACAGATTGTCTTAATATTGGTTTGGCTTTAAGTCAGTTCTTTAGGACTGTATAATGTGTAAGCTGTTGACTGACATAGGGCAGAGGAACAAGGAGGAGTTGGGTTATTTGTGAGGATTGTAGAAACTTCGTCATGGAAAATGAAAGGCTTAGAAATTTATAGGGTGCTACAGTGGAAGAAGGAGGAATTTCAGACATTGTCTTCCCCACAAACGTCCATTGTTCAGTACCAGCTTTTAATGTCTCAACTAAAACTGTATGTACTGGGGTCATTACTGCCCTGCATAAATCCTCCATTTGAACTGTCATTAGGTTAAGTCCAAGTGTTCCTAATGTTGCTGGTAATTTGTTAGCACAGTTGCTCTTGCAGGTTATTTATTTGTTTGTGTATTTATTCATTTCATGGTCTGAAAATTGTCTGAAATTGCAAGTCTGAAGCTAACTAAAGATCATTTATAGCTTATATGAAGCCACTGATTTCTGTAATCTTTCTTCAGAACTATTGTAAAAATTCATTTCTATTTTTGGGTTCAAATTCAACCAAAAACCCATGGGTGCTGCCACAAACACAGTAGATAGTTCTTTAGGGCTATATTATGGATAAACTTTTTTGATTTCATCCAAATTGTTTTCACGCCTGGTCATTACATATGCAAACTCAAAAAACACAGGAAGGGTAACTGGTCATTTTGGACAGTAAACCTCTGGTTCCCATCACCACCGCTGTAAGAATCGCTATGTTTCTCTACAGTAAACCATATACCATTTCACATCACAACCAATCTAATTATCTGTTCACTCACAAAGTACCCTGAAGCTATACAAACATTGTCATAAATAATATAGAGAAGGCCCAGAGAACACCACTAACCTAAATTTTACCAGACATGCATCTAGAAGTCTTCAGATCTCTCGGTTCTTCAGTAGGGAAGGAAGAAAAGGGTTATTGTGGGGTCACTGTGATGTGGATGAGCCACTGTCAGAACTGTGTAAAGCCCTCAAACCACTTGGGTATTAAGAAGTAATCACCCGTTATCTGTGAAACGTACACAGATGTGCATAGCTGCGGGAGTTAGACCACTGATCATTCTACATGACGAGAATTAAACTGAACATCTGTTATTCTCTTCTTTCAATGTTTGTTTTCAGCCAGCATAAGTACATAATGGTGCTGTATTAACACAGATGTTCAGATTCATCTAATTAACTTCACAGATTACTGCATAGCAGTGAAAGTTCAGCATGGTCTTTCTATGACGGTGCATGTCCACTCCAGGCTATTCTTTTCCGGGGATCTTTTCTTAACATTTGTTTCATATATAAATTCCATTGATCCGATTCAGCATTAGTTACTCTGGTGCTGTGCTGATGTTTCATTGCTCAAAGGGAAAAATAAGGGGAAAAAAGGGAACAGTGTGCATAAAGCATTTACTGATGTTTGTAGCCACATCACCATCATACCATACCATACCATAGCCTTGTGCTTGTAATGTTTTTTATTTTCTATATATTTTTTTACACTTACACTTTTGCTACTCTGTTATTACTGTTAATTGATTTCATTTCTATAGATTTCAAGTCCAAATAATACATGTAATTGACTGATTGCTGTTCCGAAGTATTAAGCTTTACCACAGTGTTTTGACCATATCTTCAGCATATGGAGGTAATATGAAAGAAGACCGAATGAGGGAAGGGAGAGAACTCTGAGAACTTGGGCTTAAATTCTGGGCCCTTCTTGTAACTGTGGTAGGATTGATATAGAGCCGAGGAACAAGGATGAGTTGGGGTGGTTGTGAGGATTGTAGAAGCTTCGTCATGGAAAGCGAAAGGTAGGGTGGGAAATTTATAGGGTGCTACAGTGGATAGATAGGGGTTTCAGACATTATTGTCCTCCCAAACTTCAGTTATTCCATAACTCATTTTGATGTCTCATCTAAATCTGTTTGTATTGCAATCATTAACGCCCTGCAAAAATCTCCCATTTGAAGTGTCATGAGGTTAAGCCCTAGCTCCTTATGTCGCTGATAATTTGTTAGCACAGTTGCTCTTGCAGGTTTATTTGTTTGTGTATTTATGCATATTTATGGTCTGAAATTGCATATCTGAGGCTAACTAAAGATCAATTGTAGCTTATAAGCAGCCACTGATGTCTGTAATTGTTTTACTTTTTTAAAAATTCATTTATATTTCTGGGTTTAGATTCTTATTTACTTATAAGCCAGTATAATTGCATATAGAAAAAAACAAAAGCCCCTACTTTTCTGCAAGTACCGGTATTCTCTCTCACTAAGAGCAATTCTCTCTAGCTCTTTCTCTTTCTCAGAATTACTTTACTCTTATCTTCATGTGATATTGATTACACAGAGTTTGCCAGCCACTGACCAACCAAAAGGGAAACTTGTCTGCACCATGGTTTTGGGGAACAATTTCAACGTTTCACCCAGACATTATAACGGTGTCCAGATTTCAAGACAGATTGTCTAAAAACTCACTGCAGTTTCCTCAACCAGCCACTACTTTTCTAAATTGAGTTTTCAGTGTTTTAAACAGCCTTTAAAATGTGTTCTTTTAAGTACAGATACACCTTAAAAGGTACCTATAATAAGCATCAACAGTGCAGACATCTAGTCTCAGGTTTAGATAGTCTTGTATGACAAGTTTAAAACTGTCCAACAGCATCACATACTCACGTTACTGTGTTGGCCTATTTTGAATTTTATATAATTCATATAATTGCCTGACAGCATTAAATTGTTATTCCTCTATTAGCTTAAAAACATAATCATTTCAAAGATCAAAAGATACATTGAAGCTATAGTGATTACAAGGTGAGTAGCAGTAACAGTGGAACAATAAAAAATAAAAAAATAAAAAAATAAATGATACCTGAAGATGTTGAAGGTAATGTTTTAGTTTTCTACCTAGCGTAACTAATTTATAAACACAGACGGTGGAGACTACAGGACAGGAAAACAGAACGTTTCCAGTCAGGTATGTAAACCTGAGCTCCCATTTGATCACAGCATGACTGTCATGCATGAGAAACTAGAGAAATGCAAGCAAAGCAGAAAATGATGAACAAAGCATAACAGACCTGTAGTCGTAGGTAAAAATCATTAGTGAGTTCAGCTGAAGTGATAAGCTGTATAAGCTGTATGTCTGTTCTAGCTGCACAGCTAAATTCTTCTTTGCCAGTGTTTTTACGCGTGTCTACTTGCTCATCCTGGTAAACCGAGTCTTTTGAAGATGTTCTCCAGGGTGGAGTTTGATGCAATTGGAGATATTTGAGAACACACACATAATGTGCCTGGTTATGAACATGCTTTATTCCCCTGCATGTCTGACACTGCAGAAAATCAGGCAGTTTTGGTGTATAATAGCATTAAGGCGGTTGCCCTCTAGTACTGGTTAGTAGAATCTTGACAAATGCATTACCCAAAGCTTGTATGTCGCTTGTATAATTTAAATGGAGGTTTGTTTTTTTTTTCTGACTGGCTGAGTTCATGTTTCTCCAGATTCATTCAGTTGGTGCTGTCTTATCTGATTTACAGGCAGCAGTGTTAGGAGCAAGCATGAGCAAGTGAATGCAATGGGACATGGACAGATGGTGGCATCTTCTGCAGATATCTTATTGGACAACTGTGTGGTGCAAGGAGGACTTCCCAGAAACTGCTCAGACGGCAACAACAAAGGCCTTCTGTGGTACTTATCCACCCACCCCAAACGGACTTTGCTGCATTTTTTATCTTAAAGGTCGGCAGCAGAAAGCTGTGTGTGGGTTATTTTTAGATTATGTCCCTTTTAGTACTACATGTAGACCTTATCACCCAGAACCTTGTGCATGATAACTTGTGCATGGCCCTAGCTTTCCAGCTTTATGGCTCATCATCAAAATAATAATTGCACAAATGGTTGCACCCAAAAGGAATCAACCGACAGGAATGAAACTTGGTGGGTTGGTTACACATGTGATGTAAGGAAGGGTAGGCTTTGTCGTTGTACCTGACTGACCCAACAGTCACAACTGTGGACATTCAGTAAGCATTAACGCCCTCCATGAGTCATTCTGTTTGTGCCAGCACCAGTGGCAGATGAGTGCATGACGCTGGACCATACAGACGAACACAGTTACAATGACTGCCCTTGACATGTGTCAACTTCACCAGACTGGAGAACACAAGCCTGTAATCATGTAGTGCCAGACATTCATGAAGTGGATCACAGTGGCAGCGGGTCATCTTCAGTGATGGGTCCTGTTTTTGTTTTGGTGGAGGCAACTAATGAATCCGTGTGTGGAGGCACCGTGGTCAGCGCAAGATGAACGGTTTGTCGTCACACGTCACATATCCACATGCCACTCAACAGGAACTGTGTGAGAATTTTCAAGCTGCATGGAATGGGTTATCAGAGGGCACCATTACAAACTCCATGCTAATATACAACTCCATGCTAAGATGTATGCATCTTGCCTTAGCTACAGCATCAGTCTACATTTTTCATCATATTGTTTTTGGTAAATCTTCATCTTCCTTATGAATATCACTGCAATCTGACACTTTCTTTTGGGTGCAATGATTCTTTTAATGATGAGTATAATTTTGGCGTAGCCTCTGAGCCCACCTAGTCACACAAGCAATATGATGGATGAACAGGATTAAAATGTACATGTTCTGTCTAATAATATAATTGGGTTTGGGGGGATTCTGGCTGTTAAGAGCTCAGTGTTTAAGTGTAGTTAAAGTAGCAGATTTTGTGTTGGGCACCCTACAGGGTAAAGCACAAGTGTAAGAGAAAAGTTTAGTTGTTGAAATCTGTAAGCATATTCGAAGCAGCTCAATAGGTCCCCCCTAGCATACACTGAAACAGTTACAAGCCAGTCCTGATCTCCAGGAAAGGAAGAAACAGTTCTAAGACGTAGCTGGTTAGATTCTTTGTTTACATTATGGGAAAGTGGAACATATGCAATGCTACCTTGGGCAGTACCAGGCAGGTGACAGTGGAAGGCATTAAGGCAGACATCATATAGAGGCTGTCTATAATTGGACAGTGCCCTGGGCTGGAATTGGACCCCAGACAATTCTATGTACTTTGTATATAGGCTTCCAGGTAGCATTGTTTATTTTAATGCTTCTAACATTTAACATAATGCTCCAATAAAAGCTGCAAGTGATCTACAGCGGTGAACCTTGAAATCAGATAATAGGCTTCACTTCTTATTTGCTGGTAATATAATATTGTATTTTGAAGTAAATGATGTCATAGTAGAGGATCACTGCCTAAGGCAATGTGAATTTTGGACGTTATTGTGCAAGTGCTATTTTCCAGGAATGTTACCCTGGTCTGATAACTCCTATGTCTTTCACTGTTACACAGAGAGCAGTTTTGGGTCATTTCTGTTGGTCCATTCATCATGACATTTTCACACAACATAAATGGCAGCTTCTGTGTTAAAACTAAAAAACCACAAAAAAATGGAGATGCATGTTTTTCTTTGGACAGTGATGATTAGCTACTGGGCCCACAAGCTTTTAGAGCCTGTGCCTACAGTGTTGGCAATCCAAACAAAAATGCTTTTATGGTTTCAATTTTCTCAACCCATTGGATGACCAGAGAGTTGCTTACTCATCAAAGGCTTCAGAGCAGAGGAACAAGAACATTGCCTTAGAAGGGCTGTTGTCTGAATGAAAAAAAGCAGAAATAGACCCATACCCAGTGGAACATCCTGTGCGTCGCCATTTACACATGTCTCAGAAATCAGTGGAGATGAAGTCCAGCTTCAACAACAGCTTGTGCTGTGGCAGACTGACAAAAGATGAAGTGGAGGTCAATATCCGTCAGTGGGTGCTGACATTGAAAGTAATCCCTCTCGTGTGTGTCCTCAGGGGGAAGGATGGATTGACTCTCGACAGACCCAGTTGACAACCTTTTTCTACACTCCCTGAGGATTATGGCTCGACACGTGCAGTGTTCCTCCTTAACCCATACCTCCATATCTATAATGTAGTATCCTGTGTGTTGAACTCTGAGCTGAGGAGACCATGTTTCACCTGAAATTATTCTGGAGTTAATTCAAAAGCCTTTAGAGATTTTGAAGATCCTCACAAGGGGTTGACTGGTTCTGCTTGGCCTGGTAAGATAGATATCTTTTCCAACCTCTTTGCCACAAAATAAAAGAACTACTTTTGCTTCACCATACCATCAAGGACTTTTCAACCACATCTGCTAACTGCTTTGTGGAGACTTGGTTTCTAAACTCACCTTGGTCAAGGCGATGCACCTCTCCAGCATTCAGGTGCTCTGAGCAGACAGAGACAGAGATGACGAGACGTGATGACATGAAATGGGAAGTAATCTGTATCTGTATCAACAATACTGGCACCCAGATACAGCTGGCCAATTAGGTAATGAAGATAGAAAGTGAGAATCTAGACTAACTGCTCATCATTCTGGGTTTTTTTGACAGCACAAATCTCACAAAGAAAATATCCAAATACAGGGAATATGTTGCTTTTGCAATAAATGAAGGAAATATTTTGTATCTCTGCTATAACACTAATTAGAAATGCTTGACTGTCATGTGTGCAGCTCTTGGGATAGACACTGTGACGTGGGATCAAGTAAAGCTAAAACTAATGTGTGAAATACGGCAATGAGAAACCAGGATTTTCAGTTAAACTTAGTTGAGCTTTGTAGAAAAAAGGAAACAGCATTAAGGAGTGAGGACAGAGATCTCTATATAGAGACCAAACACAAGATGGAGAATGGGATTAAAGCAGCAAAGAAAAAAATAAGCTTAAAAGTCATTTTTCTGCTAATGAACCAGTTTCAGTCAGGAGAGGCCTCAAACAGATCACCAACTACAAGATGAGTTAGACTCTCCTTTTCGTGAACAAGTGCCAGCTCATCAATGACTTAAATGAGTTCTCCTGCAGATTTGAAAGCACAAAAGGCAATCTTTAGACTTTCTCTGTCATTCAACCGCCCTCCTTCCCCACTCTGGCTTTCCCCCACTCAGCTCTCCATCAGCAAGCAGGGTGTTATAAGGCTTTTGTCTGAGTAGAAAGAAGGTGAGCAAAGCCCCAGGGCCTGGGTGCCTTTCCATCTACCCTAAAACACTGCTGTGACCAACTAGCCACTAGTTCCACAAACACTGCTGCCCCAAAAATACTTTACAGGTCTGTTGCCCTGACCTATGTAGTCATGAGGGTCTTTGAATATCTGGCCATAGTCCACCTGTAGGCCATTACAAACCCTCTGCCGGATCCCCTGCAGTTTCCATGCAGAGCTAACAAATCTGTAGACGACGCATTTCACTTGGCCTCTTCATGCTAGCATGACTTCATGCTACATAGGAACATAGCCCTGGTTTTGTCTGTGGACTTTAGCTTGGCATTCAACGCCATAATACCAAATCTCCTGTGGATCAAATTGTTCCAGCTGTTTGTGAAAGATTCTATGTGCTGGTGGATTGTGAATTTCCTGACAAACAGAAGATAGCAGGTGGAGCTAAGTTAAACCCCAGGGCCTTCGGTACTGGAGTACCATAAGGCTGTGTGCTGTCTCTCCATCTTCTCAGTCTCTACACCAACGTCTGTGTCTCCAAGGAATCAGCTACGAAGCTGCTAAGGTGAGAACATATGATGAGTCTGCCTATAGAAAGTAAGTTGAGTAGCTGTTCTCCTGTTGCAGCAGCAATCACCTGCTGCTTGAACACCCATAAGACCCATAAGACTATATAGATGGCAGTGGACTTCAAGTGCAACTCCCCTTTCTTTCCCCTGTCAACATCAAAGTCAATCAGTTTCCTGGGCACCAGCATATCTGCGGATCTGAAGTGGGATGGGAACAGAATTTCCAAAGCCCAGAAAACACAGCAAGGAGTCGTTTTCCTAAGGCAGCTGAAGAAATTCAACCTGCTGCAGACCCTGATGATTCAGTTCTACACAGCGATCAAGTCTATCCCCACATCATCTATAACCATCTGGTTTGGTTCCCCCACATCACAAGAACACGTCAAACTCCAGCGCATAATCAGGACAGCAGAGCGGATCATTAGATGTAATCAAGCCAGCCCTTCAGGACCTCTACAACAGCAGGGTGATAAAGTGTGCTGGCAAAATTACAGCTGACCCCTCTCATCCTGGACATCATATTTTCCAGCCACTTCCTTCCAGTAGACGACACAGGGCCATCAAAACCAGCTCAACCAGCAACGCCAACAGCTTCCCCCCAGAGCTGTACTAGTGTTCATTAATAACAGCAGTCACCTCAAACTTCAAACTTTAAATGTAAACCTAGACTGAGTCAACTGCTGTACTGTACTGTATTACAACAACTCTTATACAACTCTCTGTACAGGTTTTATCATTCTGTAATATCCTGTATCCAATAGTTTTGACATGTCTACTCAAATCTGCGTGTATAGATATCCATACTCAAGTAGTCATGCATCCCTTTAGTTCCTTTCTGTGGCACTTTATTATTCTTATTCTATATTCCTTTTATTGTTTTTCTGTTTTATTTTCCTCATTTAAATATTTGTTAGAAGTCTGTAGGCTTGTATGGTCTGTTCACATGTTACATATCATACACATGTGCACCCACTTAAACAAATTCCTTGTTTGTGTAACATGCTTAACATAAATTAAGTAATTCTGAATTTGGAAATTCCCTGTCTGGCTGGTGAGGTTAGGATGGGATTCTCAGACAGGACACAGGGGTAGCACCATTGGTGGTCATGCCCAACGAGTGGCAGAGAGTACGTAAGCATTACCAAGATGCACTGGGCTATGGTCAAAAGGTCAGACTGTAAGAAGCCCTTTGAGAATGGGTGTTCTGGTCCGGTATGAACTATGATCTGCAGGACTGGGTGGCAAGTTGTCAGCAGTGCATGGTAGCTCATTCCCAACCAGAGGTAAGAGCACCCTTCCAATCTGTGGTGAATTAGGGCCATAAACAGGGACAACTGGATGCATAACAGCTGGTGCAAAGGCAACAGCAATGAACAAGGATTAAGAGGCTTTATGATTATCGAGCCAGGGCTCCTCCTTTGTTTCCAGGAGATTGTTGGCTCTGTTGAACTTTTCATCTCAAGAGCAGAGGAAAGTTGGGGCCCTACTGGCTGCCTGAACACTGGATAGCTTTGGTGCAGTTGTGATCGCATTAACCGATGTATGCCCTTATACCATAGAGGAAAAAAGGGCAAACTCTGACACAACCTGGCCCACTTTCTCGCCTGTGCACGAGGGTGTGACACCTGGACTGCATTAGAGGAGCTGGAAGGCATCCCTCCGACTATACCCCAAAGGCTGAAAAATGGGGTTATGGCCAATTGTGTTTCTACCCCTGCATGCCCAAGGTCATCTATGTCTCCAAGGGAGACTAATGTTATTTTTTAAAGCTAATCCTGAGCTGGGGGAGGAGGGGAGCCCTGAGCATTTGGGGTCAGGTAACATTCCTTTTTAGGAGGCAGTCTTTTGGGGGCAAATATTTACTACAATATTCTATAATATTCCTATGCCCCCTTGTTCAACCCGTAAACAGAGGAACTTATTCTTAGGCTTCTACAACTGGTGGTGCATTTTGTATTATTGGTGTATATTCTTCCTCCATAGAAGGATGGAAGTACAATATGAAGAAGTGGCAGGTCACTTATGGAATTATAATTAAGAATAATCTGTGGGAAAATTAGTAGGCATCACAAAACTTGAAATGCTCAGAGGCACACCTCTCCTCTGCTGCTCACATCTGCTGCTGATCTTAGACTCAGTAAGCCTCCCTTAAACAGCGCTTTGTTTTCCCTTTGCACAGTCTGTGTTTCGTGCCTGAGTCTGAACCATTTTCCTTTGATTATTGGCCTCTCCTTAATAAAGCCACTCAGCGTATTCATCTTACGCAGCCACAGTGTCACAGCAATAAGCTCATGCATCACATGACTCAGGAGGTAATGCTGCTGCTTTGTTGTGAAAGTTTAGCTGACAGAGTAGCTAGTTCATTAAATCAAAATCATTAAAGTGAGATTAAATTACTTCTGTCATGTTGAATTGCAGCAGAGTGATTATGTGTGATGTGTATTGGCAGAGCCATTGAATTCGTGACATTATTAAATGTGCGCATTAGGCATTATAGTCAATTGACTGGAGAAATATAAATTTCTAATGAATGAATAAATTAATGAATACACTTTGGGAAACAAAAAGCACTCCTGTGGTCTGAGAAACCTTTACTACTGGTTTTGCAGTTGACAGATGAAATGAGAACCTCTATAAGGGGAGCCCTGGCCACTGATTTAGCTTTGTTCAGCAATAGTGACTGCTACAAAGCAAACCTGTAGTCCCAGAACTTTTAGCATCAAACAAAATGTCCATATAATAAGTAAGCAGTACTGCACTGACCTTGCCAAAACGTGTTCTTTGACTCTTCTTTTCACAAACGAATGTTCCACATGGCCACATGGAAAATATTGTGGATAGCATTCAGGAGGCAGCCTTTCTATGACTGAGTAGTTTTTTCCAGTGTAACTTACTGTATGCTTATTATTTGAGTTGTGTTGTGTAGAACCAAGCTTACCAGACACAAACATTAGTCACATGTGACTAAAATGTAGTATTAATGTCTAATACCTCTATAAAGCAGCATGAATAACAGCTGCGATTTGATTTGGCATAGACTGGACAGGTTCCGGATAGAGGCCACATCAATTTTCAGTCACTCCTGCACCAAAGAATCGCACAGTTGGCCAAGATTTGATGGATGCCTTCCCGGCATAATTCTGAGAATTCCCGATAGACTGGGATTTTAGCCACTGCTGGTAGACCCGTATGACTGTACACTTCCATACACCTGCATATAGTCCATACATTCTTTTACACTATGGCCTTTGGCATGCCCAAACGCAATCACTCATTTGTGCTAATCATTAACATCTGCTTTAGATCTTTTTCCCCACATAAAATGAGAAATCCACTGCACTTTACTACCTCTTCTCCATCTTTGAATCCGGTCACTCACACCCTTTAGGTATTTATAGCCTTCTTTGTTATGAGCTCCTATCCATGCTTGAAGGTCATGCTTATTTGAGCCGTATTTATTTATAGTTAGCTAGCTAATTTGCAAACACCATTAGCTACAGTTGTTCAACAATACATACAATTTATGAAGGTTTAGCTAAAGACATGTTTATTCAAGCTAGTTAATTTAACCAGTTTATGATTTACTTCATTTACTTTTTCATATTGTCTTTATAGGAGGAATACAAAGCTCCATCCCCATTACAAACTCACCATCCAGCTTCCAACTTTTCACAAAGAAAACATATTTTCAATCTTGGACACGGTTTTGAAATATCTGCTCTTGTTTTATATTTTCATGTCACAAAAGCTGTTTCTTTGCTCATAGCATCAATATTATCGTGGTGCCAACCATGCATTCCACTGTGATTGTTTGAGGATTAAGATGAGAGTAGAGTGAAGGAGAGGAGTAGATGAGATGGGGGCTTGCCCATGGTTGTGAAATGAATTGTTCAGCAAACATTTGGATGTGATCAAGCAGTGCAGATAGAAACCTGAAGAACAGAGTAAGCAAGCAGTACTTAAGCAAATTAGTTTCATATTGTCATGCACTAACATAAAACATGGAGTAAACAGATATTCAGTCTGAGAGAGAGTGATAGAACCCATATCCTAGTCATATGTCCTCAGTGCACATGTTTTGTTCTAAAATTTAAGTCTGAATTTAAGTAAATACAGATTTACATCTTCCATCTTATTTTAAGCAGTGGCTTTGCTTTAAGTAGAGTTTGTGTGCAACTGACCAATTAAAAAAGTGTCTGTATGGTAAAATCATCCTCCTACAAGAGACAGTTACAGCAGGTGTCACAGCCAGGAACTCATGCATATTAGACCAGGTCTACGGTATTCAGACACTTGCCAACAACTGCTAATTTGTTCGTGAGGGTACAGAAGTCCTCCACAGAGCAAGAACTTATGGAGCAGTTTTTAATGTAGAACATAGGTACTAACTTTTAAACATTAATCTAAGGGTTATAAATTCCACATTCTTTAGTCTTCTTCTCTATGACTTTCGGCATATTAATGGTTAGGATTGGGAATAAATTGGGTTAAGAATGGGGTTAGGATTAGGGCCAGGGTAAGGTTTAGGTAAGGTAAGGTAAGGTAAGGGTTGAGGTTTAGTGTTAGGGTCAGGGTTAGGATTAGGGTCAGAGTTAGGTTTTGGTAAGATCTGGGTAAGGTTAGGTGTTGGCGTGAGGTTAAGGTTAGCAAGGTTACTGATGCATGGACAAGAGTGGAAAATGTTTACTTTAAAATATTCAGATTCTTCACTATGGCCACTTTACTAATGTTATTGATGTGCTGCTGATACTATATTAAATGATTGATTAATTATGACAAAAAATAAAAGAATTTCAAATTATGTCATAACTGTCATGACAGATGCCACAGTTTTGATGTCATGATGAGTAGAAGTGTTTTTTTATGTGGAAAAAGCTAAAAACTTTTAATTTTCCATTTTAAATTTGATACACAAAAATGTAGGTTTGGTTGTAAAACAACAACCCACACATTATTAGCCCCCTTATGTACCTACAACTCAACCCCCTCCACCCCTCGCCCCATCCCACCCCCAACACACACACCAAGTCATACACAATACCAATAAGTAGGGATGGTGTGTCACCAAAAAATATAGTCATGAATATAATACATCAAACATATTATTAAACTTGAGCACCAAATGCTGGACCAAATTCTGAATTTCAAAGCTGATATTTGGTGAACATCCTGTGACCAACTTTAACACTGATGCCTCTCTATTATTCCAAAATATAGTTCATAGGGCCTCACCTGAAAACCTGAAGGTGCTTACAATCATCAGTCAGCATTATTGCTCACAGTGGATAAGCTGGTGATGTTTGGTAGCAGGTATTCATGTTAAATCTCTGTGCCTACTCTTATTTTACTACCTGTTACTGACACTCTGTGTGATGAAAAAGCTACTAATTGTTCTTTTCTTAGTGACATAATATCTACAAAGTACAGAGTGTGCTGGCAGTGCAGGCAGGAGAGGAAAGGACGTAGTTAATCATAATTCTTCTAAACGACTACATTTTTACCCATGGTTAAGGTATACGGACTGAGAGCACTAATACCTTACTATTAGCACACTGATCAGCTCTCACCTCCTCCATGTCTGGCAGTAATTACAGTTGTCAGGTCATAACATGATCTTCAGAAAGCTCCTTCCATTCAGTCAAATGCTAACATGCAACATATTGACTGCCGTGGAATCTCTGGAGCACATCAGAGTGATCTAAAGCTAGCTTTAAATTTAAGACATTGAAAGTGGCGTAAGAGTGTGCACATTATGCATGGTCGCATCCAAAATATCCATACTGACGATGTGCAAACCTCTGCCAATGTTAATACAATCAAATGACTTTCACCAGGCATCCAGGAACAGCTAAAATAGATTGCCTCATAATACCTTTAATCTTCTGATTGGGAATGTACTGAAATTAGGTTAGGATGTTAGCAACATCTTATTCCAAAACCCAATGTGACATACTTCTGAATTTATACAAAGACTGGAAGCACTTGTTAATGCCATAAGTTTGCACGAAGGCGTCATCCCTCTGTGAGACACACATTTGCCTGTATTCTCACAGTATTCTTTCTGTAATATTCCTGAAACAGTTCCTGAAACAACTCAAAATAGGGCCTCGTTTGGGTTTTGGGCACTGTTGAGTGCATCAGCAATTTTTCTAGTAGTGTCTGAGTTAGAAAATATTGGACTCATCATCTGTAGTGAATTCTGTATATCACTACATCAGCTGAAAGCATATTAAAGTGCACTGCGAGTCTCTTGTTACTATGCGATGGACAGAGGAATGGTAACCAATGAGGAGATTGTCCAAAGGGTTAATGATTACCTTTGTGAGCCAACTACTGCTTACCAGTCTAGTGCTGCCTTGAGGCTTATTTACGTATCTATATAGCTTTCTTTCGTGAAAAAGGTTCAGTGGAGAAGATCAACATTTCAATTATAGGTAATTAAGAGTCAATATTTTATCTCAGCAGAGAAAAATATATGTTCATAGATTCATGTAACAGGTGAGAGTCAGATAAACTGACCTTTCAAACATTGTATTTCACTTACATAACCCAATAGTCTCCAACACTCCTGTTGAAGATCTGCTTTCCTGCAGAGTTTAGTTGCAACTTACATCCTATAAACTGCCCGACCCTTTCTTATCACTAAAGTGTCTGATCCAGCTAAACGAGGGCTTGGGAGAGGTTATATAGAATCAGGGTTGTAGACCACCGCTCCATACAGTCTTGGGAATTTAGTTACACACACCTCTGCATTACTTTGACTTTGCTTAATTTCTGCTTGTTACCAAGGATTTTTTTTTTACATTTTTTGCTTCGTTTTTTTTTCTATCTTTCAATTTCTGCCCTTTTCAAAAATGTTTTTGCAAATAATGTTAATAAGCAATTATGCACTTATAATCAATGAACCATTTCTTTTAAACATTTCTCTGTCCATGTGAGACGTTTTGGGCTTTGGCAAAAAGGTGGACAAAAAATTACTGTGGAGTTTTTGACTTTTTTTCTTCCCAACCCCAACTAGACCTTTTTTATTTCAGCTGTATATTTAAACCACAGAAAACAAGCTCAACTTTAAAGACATTGCTTTATGCTGCAACTGTGATGTGGAATTCCACCAGAAGAATAAGGTTACTAAAAGTTGATGATGGCAAAGTGGTTTCTGAGCTCATTTTCACATTCCAGTAAGTTTTCTCAGAACATTTTGAAAGGCGTTTGAGGTTCTGTGGGTTAAATTTAGCTTAAACTGCAGCTGTATCAGAAAAACTTGTCAAACACCTTAACTTCCCAGTCATCATTAGTCTTGTCTCCACAAGCTTGTTATGAATGAATGTTTTCTTTTTTGAAATTCCCTTCCTAATGCCATACGTACCATTGTTTACATACTGTTCTTCACATCCACAAGCTTGGCTTTGTTATAGTAAAATTTGCCCTATATCCGGAATTTTTCAACAGACTACTGTCTTTATAATAGTAAATGTGACTTCCTGTTATGAAAAAAAAAATTACCCACCAACAGGGCAATTTAATAGATGGGCCTACCTACACTCATTGCATATTTCATCTAATCCACTTGCCATACACAATACTATGCAAACATTCATTTATATTTTTTTAGACTAAACAGACATTGAGTACATTGTTTTTCAGAAAATATTTTGAGGGGACTGGACATAAAAGAACCCAGCTGTATAAGAAAAGGGAATGCCAAATAAAAATAAGTGAAAGTGAACAACAATATCAAAAATGTCCAAAATGTGAAAGAATGACTCCTAGCAATTGTACAAAATCTGGTTGACCACCAAAACTGTCCGAAGCAGTATTTAATGCTTCCATCCTTGAGAAATGTGAAACTTAAACTCCCCTCTTGCTTCAGATCTGAAAAATCCACAGAAAAAAAACATCCTTCCATGTGAGAGGACAGCTCAATGATATGAATCTGAAAGGCTGTGTAGCTGTCAAGAAGCTGTTCCTGAAAAAAGGAAATGGATAAAAAAAGGAAAAAGAAAATCTGAAAATCACAGAAGGAAGCTTCTAGTGCTCCCAGAGCAATAGACTGAACCCCACAGAGCCCAGACCTCAACATTGATTGTGAAAATACTTCAATAAATAATACTGAAAAAATATTACGCTAACAGCATACTGAGTTCCTGAGGCTCCTTTTATAATCTTGTGATAAAAAAGTAGTATCCCCAAAACATCTTTACAGGAGAGTTCAAAACCTTTTTTTGCTTTTAGTGACAATAAATGTTATTTATTTGAAGCAATTTTGAAGCAATGGTCCAGTCTTCATGATTATAAATGTAGATATAAGGTAGCTGTAACTAATACAGTGGTCAGAGAGTAACACATAAAAACAGACACCCACACCCCACCCTTAAGATTGTATAAACAATGTTCAGTGGTGAATATACCAATATATGTAGCCCACACTAATAGCTTGAGATGAATTCATGATATTATCTACTGAAGTTAGCATGCTAACCAGCCAGCCCCGCTTCATCCTGTCTTGTAATACCACTTAGTACCTCAGTAGTAGTGAGTCACTGTAGCAATGAGTCATGAGTCCAACATGAGAAGATGAAGAATAACACAGCAGCAACTGCCTAACCTTTTACTCTTTTTGCTCCTGGTTAGATCATTTAGGGACATGTAGTCAATGAAGACATTGATGGCTAAAAGCTCTTGGCAAGGACCACTGCCGCCCACTCTCAGCATGAAATCACATTTCACAACAAATAAAATATATTCCATAAATAGAAGCAAAACAAGAGTTAACACTGATGTTGCTTACCACTGCTAAATGCATGAAGTTTGATGCTGCACTCACAATGCTTTTTTTAGGCCGGTAAGAAAATAGCTGTTTAAGAGGGACTGTGCTTTTCCTTTTTTCTTATACAGGTGGACACTACAACGTGACTCGTTTAACCCAACATTGACTGGCTGTTCCCTCAAGATACCAACGTTAATGCTAGTCTCAGTTGCAACAAATACATTGGTTTAGTAGTCCTTCTTCTGAAAATGCTCTAATTTGGTCAAGTGGTTGTCTATGCATGTACTATGATCATGTCCTCCTTTGACTTTGGTTTAGGAATTTAATAACAATCTTTCTCCTAGGAAAATTGGGGAAGTTTTAGGTTTAAAAATCTGTTTGGCAATATTGTAAAGTTGTTCTGAGGTATTCTGGGTATAGTTACAGTTGTTAGGCTATTATAGACCGAATTGGTAAACAAGTTCATTGTGTCCTCTACTGTATACAGCCTTTCTTTTAATGATGTGTACATATGTTAACATTACTTTATAGTTTATATCTCAGGATGTATGTGTAATGCTTTCATGCCAATATTTATAGTCAGGTCAGGCACAGGGCCTCGCTGCTGCAATCTAATATTTGCAAAATGCTCTCTTTGGAAATGTGCACTAAGATTTCTTTGGCATTCAGTCGAGCTTGTCAGTCTGCCTGTCTGTGCTCAGGCAGGTGGAGAAGGCTAGAACAGAATTCTAGTAGCAGATGTTTTGTGGGGAATGAATTATTACCTCTTGCTTTCCCAGTGTCAGTAAAGGCACTGATGCGAGCCCTGCTTAGACCCAGCTAAATGCGTCTATACTCATTTATGAGGTTGTGATATTTCTGGGGAACTGGCTGTAGGGACCCTCCACAAAACACAGGGCAGAGGAGCCATATTTGATGACCATGTCCATTTGAATAAAAAGATCAGGAATATGGATTACATTAAAATTGAAGTCCGAACTGGAATGACATTTTTGCAGGGGCAATAAAAAGCTTGTTACAAAAGCACAATGAAAAAATCTTGGTTTAAACATGTACCTCTGCACAAGTATTTATGATTCATAAAAAAGGCTACTGGCATTAGGACAACAACAATTGTCCTAATGCCAGTAGTTCCAAGTGTTCCCTCATACAGTATAGATCCTTGTGTCTGTTTAAGGTGCAAATTCTCTGGCAGCCGTACAGCAGCTGTAGCTCTAAAATGTCTGGCAGTCAGTACACACGCAGTCCTGATTAACGCATGCCTACAGCTCCTGGGACCCAGCTATCTATGGAATAACCACAGCCAAAACAGCAGTAGTCAAACTAATGAAATCTTTCACACCAACTATTGTTTGATTTCATCTTTTTTTTTGTTGTTTATTTTATTTTTCTCTCTTTTTCTCTTTCCTTTTTAGTTTTTCCATCCTCTGACTCACCAAGTGTGGAGTAGCCCAAAAAAGGAGATCCCCAGTATAGGCCTACTGGCACAAACTGTAAAGCTGTTTCAGGAAAACAGAACAAAACACAACAAATGTCTTTCAGATTCACAAAAAATATGGCCAACGAGCTCAATCAAAACCTGACAATGAGTTTTATTTCTCACAGTTTCAGGCTAGTTTATTTTGCAATTCATTCCTGAAAAAAAGACTTATTACATCCCAAACCTTGTTGTTCAGTAACTACAGAGACTGTAATGTAAACATGTAACAAGTGAGCTGACCTGGAGGAAGATCCTGACACTTTATGTGTTTAAACTTAAATGTACAGCACTGTGCAAAAAAACATTTCATTCATCTTATTTTATATTTACTTTCCACTAAGAACAGCCAAGATCATCTTTTTTCAGGAGATATGTCTGTGGGGACTAGATTTAAATTATTCACTTCCATAACGAAGGAGAAAGTCAAAGGAACATCAGTGAAAACGGGAGTTTAAAGGTTATTAAGAGATACGTAGAAAATTGGACTCCTGACAGCCATGCAAGCCATGCAAGACCGTGGTTATACCACCAAAACTGACACATACACACATACGTAAAAATGGAGTAGGTGATTTTGTAGAAACCAAGAAATGTAAGTTCAACCCTCTACCTTCAGCTCTCTTTCCAAAATCAATCCCCCAATACACATAAACCAACATGACCTGGCAAGTCAAGACCCACAGAGCTTTGGATACGCACTTCTTCATGGAATTTAAAGAATCTTTTTCATAAATACAGCTAATCACAAATGATCACCACATTATAAAATGTCCAATTCAAAGTCAATATGGACTAAAATAAGATAAACACTGTTAAGTGGAGGATTTCATGAAGAAACTTAGAGCCATGGGTCTGGTTCATGTTCCGCTTTATTTCCAAACTCACCAAAGAACACGGCAAAACAAAAGAACAGACACTCACTTACTGCTGGCTCCCACTCCCAGACTGTTTACTGGCAACGCAAAAAACACGGCTTCCCCTCAAATGAAACTAAACACGAATCCACTCTACTTCTGGAAAACTCACCTGAATTCAGGCTCTTCAACTTAACTTGTAAAAGTGAACCTAAAACAGCTGATCATAAACATAGACTGAACAAAGACTCAACTACATCCAACGCAGTATGGCAATACCCAAATATCATCATATCACGCTTGCTTCACACACACACTCTCTCTCTCTCTCTCTCTCTCTCACACACACTCTCTCTCTCTCTCTCTCTCTCTCTCTCTCTCTTTCTCACACACACACTCTCTCTTTCTCTCTCTCTCTCTCTCTCTCTCTCTCTCTCTCTCTCTCTCTCTCTCACACACACACACACACACACAGACTACATACAAAGTAATCATAGCTGGTTAGGTAGTCATGGCTGGTTGGCAATATAAACCATTTTTTCCATGAACAAAACATACCAGGTAATTACCTGTCCAGCAGAAAAATAACAACCTTGCCACCACTTTCCAGGCCTTTCAACTCCCTCAGGTTTGCCACTCAGATATTTGCTTAGTTTGACCTCTTTATCCAACTTCTTTTTGAACTCTGTCTTCCTTTTCTTTCTTTCTTGCGCAGGCTGTTGTAGGTACCTCCGTCATTCTTTTGATTCTCCAGCTCACTATCTTTTTAAACTGAGCCTTATGATGGACTCTGCACATGGACAAGTGAATGCATATGCAGAGCATGCATACATGGGCGGGTGATGAGGTAGGTAGCAGGTATGCCATCCATTTATTTCATTCCGTCTGAATGCTATCAGGATGTGTTTCAAAAATTATAACCAGAAATGTTTCTAAAATAAATGACCTACTAAAGCGTCCCTCTATTAGCGATAATCGAGTTACCTGATCTTAATGTTTTATCTCCAAACACCCACCAGTGTTCCTGTCCTGAAGATGAACTTCTACTTAAAGGCCATTTTGAAAATGGAATGCAATGAATTAGAAGTGGTGGTCCCCTGACTTTTGGAAAGTACTGTTTATGACCATTTCATTCATTTTTAAAGAAAGCACAATTGACCTTTCCATGCTTCGCCCATTTTTATGTTGCAGCTGCTGCAAAATTAGACAAGCTTTACAGAACATTTTCAAAAATTCCCATTTAACCTGATGAGAGGTTGTACTATACATATCAAAACATATCAGTTATTCCTCTGTGTAACAGTCACTTTAAGGCAAGTGCAGTGCGCATGTGCACGGTGGAGAGCCGGAGCGAATAATGGAGAGTGTGGAGGGAAGCGCAGGAGAGAATGTGGTGTGTGGTGAACTGTACTAGGTTGTAGCCTGGGTTCTCCAACTGGTGTTATCTGGGAACTTGTGACGAGTGAAGTCTCGGTGCTCTCATTGTTCATTAAACTGGCTCCGAAACCACTTCACGACGTGTTCCCTGCGTGTCTCTTCATGGAAGCTAAGTATCCACCCACCTAACACCGTACTTCCATACGTTATATCTGGATTACTAGAGTGTTTATTTGGAGTCAATGCATAATATTAGGTTACCATTTTACAATGCTTTTCTACTTAGCTGAACTATATTGTTGTAATTTATCAATCTACACACGTGTGCCAATGGCATGGAATCTGTATCCAGCCTCACATTAATTTGAATATGGGAGAAGGTATACATGATCTTAACAGTTTTTCCTTTTACATGCATTTTTAAATCATGCATGAGTCGTGTACTTTGAAAAATAATTTTAAAAAGCCATCTCCTAAATTTCCCATGGAGATGAATAGTTTGTTCCCCAAGTGTTTTGTAAAGCTTGTGCAACTTCACATGGGTTACTTCAAGAATGTGCATTTATGACTAAATAGAACTGGTCAGTTGAGCAGAACCTTATTTGCCTCACTTTGAACCAAGTTGTTGCTGTTTTTGTAGACCGCCATGCCCTTCTCCACTTTGGCATGCTTGAAAATTGCTGGGACTTTGTCGTTCCATAATCCCTAGCTGTGGCTTTAAGAGCAAATAATTAGCATGAGAGTGTGCAAAACACAGCGTGACCATGTGGAGTGCAGCTTAGGCCCGAGAGAGCCCTTCTCTCATTAGAAAGGAACAGTGCACAGAGCTCCTTCATGCTTCAGACATTCACAGGTCTCTAGTGTATCAGATCAGAGCAGAGGAACTCAGGCTTTTACTGATTCTTGTATTTTTCCTGTTAACTCCATAGTGGAGGCGGTTGTAATCCAACCTGACAATGAGGCCTAGGGCTGCGGAGCCTGCTTATGTCTGTTTTCTCTTAGGGTCAATTAAAAAGCACTTACTCATCATCACAGTTTACAAAGCTGGCCAGTAATATTCGTTAACTCACACCAGTCAATGTCAAGCTATAACTGTACTGTTATGTGCTGTACATGTTGATCATAATGTACATGCACACATGCAGCATATACAGTTTCAAGTTCCATTTCAAGTATACATTTCTCTCTTTTTTGTCCTTTGTTACCACTGTAATTGCAATAAGTTGATTGAAACACAATTTATCCACCCTCTAGTGGAAAAGAACATAAGTTTGGAGACCATTTTCAGACTGATTCTAGTGTCTGCCATAGAGACTTCAAAGTGCAAAATACTGGAGCAGAAAATCCAGACAGAGGTGTCAAAACTAATGCAGAACATTCCGAATGTGCAAAGTAGTTTCTGAGCGTTCTTGACTCGCCATGTCATTTTTGACTCAGTGATGGTTCCCTCGGGAAAAGTTTGTGATCTTAGAATAAAGGAATGAGATGATAGTCAAAAAACACCTCTCATGAAATGGTAAGCTTGGTTGAGCCCACAGTATTTCACTAAATTTCATTTCATCAAAACACTGATAAAAGCATACAGTCCATTACTGAAGAACAGGCAGCAGCAAGGAGGAAAAAAATCCTTTCATCGGGCTCAAGTTCTAGAAGGCAACTTCAGAAATTCGGCTATTATTGCCAGAGATGAAACTTCAGGTACTTCATTTTGTCCCTTGGCACTCTACCAAAAGAACATTCGCTCAGGCAGATCCACAGCAGGGTCTCTCAGATCACAGTAATGACATTCAATGCATGGGTCATTCACTGGCCTGATCAGGACTGAATTCATGGCTTTATGAAGTCCTAGCAAACTACAGGCTTTCATTCTCTAACTGTAAGTGATAGATAGGAATATTTAGCGTGTGGAAAGAACAAACCCAGGACTTGTTCTGAGGTTGCACAGTCCATCCATGATGTACTCTACTAGGATCCACTTGTTCACTTGCTAGGCAGTCTTTAAAGTCTAACACTCTCTACACAGAATGTGTTGCACTTGGTTTGTCTGTTCTGTTCTAGTACTGCCTCTTCAAGACATTCATGCCCACTTCCAAACACTCCGAGTGAAAAAAGGGGGTTCATGAACAATTAAACTGATAATGTACCAGTTCCACAAAAATTGCAGGGATGTAAAAGAGACAGCGATGTTAAGCTCAGAGCTATTTTAAAGTGATTGTCATAATGTTTTCCTCAGGGCCAGATGTTTTCCACCAGAGCCTTGAAACATGGCACAGTGCCGACTTCAGAGGTCTATTAAGATAGATTAGTCTGAGAACGGATGTAGAATTAAACACCTCTTAATGCATGTGCGCAAGCAAGCGGAATCATGCTGGTCATACAAAAACATGGATAATCCAGGCCAAATCATTGGGGACCAAACCAAATATGAGAACTGAAATACGGTGAAAACAGACAGACCACAGATAAAGACAGACAAATGAAAGAGTCTTTTAGCTCTTTCAGTAGAAGCTTTAAGATATAAAAGGAGCTTTATTTACATTATATATAAAATAGCAGGCAATGTAGAAAATAAATGTATGGTAGCAATTTTACATCAACTGACATGGCTAAATATTAGATAACACTTTATTTAACTGATACTATCTACTGAGAAGCTTCATGACATATGCATAAGCATTGAATAACACATTAAAAACTGTAAATACTTAAATGTTTATCAACAGCTTATATCAGGATTTGCTAGATTTCACTGTAAGACCTATTTTACATAAGCACATTTATACTAAAAGCATATACTATTAGCATTTGTGCATATATCACTGTTATAAAGCATCAAACACAACTAGACCTAAGTAAGAATGCAATTATTTCTATGGAAAAATGCCCTCAAATGACACAAAGGTATGAAAATCATCATTAAATTTGAGAGTTTTCTTTCATAAAGCTGATATATGGTGTTCCTAAATAGGCTTCTGCTTTTTATGTTCCATTACTTGGGAATGATGTGTTATAAATGTCCATTGCTGTAGTATAAGGGTTTTTTTCCTACCAAAGTGTCATTTGCTTCTTTAATATTGCCATATGTATTGTCTATAATATTGGAAATAACATCATATTAAGGTTAAATAATAAAGTTGGTAAATTCAAAGTGCAGATGTTTAATCAGCTTTAATTTGAAGACATTTGCATCAAATTTAGGTGTAGGAATTACAGCCATGTTCAGACATGGCCACTCTACATTTTTAGGGCTTCAATGTAATTAGACTATTGGCTGCTCAGCAGTTCCATGGCCAGGTGTATGTTTCTCCTACATTAATTCACTTACTGTTTAGCAGTTGAACAGGCCTTGAGGTGATTTCAAGTATGGCATTTGCATTTGGAATTAACTCTCAATATGAAGCCCAAAGAGCCTCACTGCTAGGGAATCATCCATCATTAGGCTGTCATCATCTGTCCAACTCAATCACCTGAGCTCAATCCAATCAAGCATGCATTTTGTGTACTGAGGGCAAAGCTGAAAATAAAACCCCCAATAACGACTCACAAAATAGCTTTAGTAAAGGCCTGGCAGAGCATCACCAGAGATGAAATCTAGTGTCAGTAGTCATCTATGGGTTTAAGACTTTAGTCAGTCAGGATCAAAGGATCTGCAAGCACGTAATAAATGTGACACTTTAATTTATGATTGCTAGTCTGTCCAATTACGTTTGAGCCATTAAAATGAGTGGGTACATACAAAAACGGTTGTAATTCAGACATGGCTAATATTTGAATCTAATTACTCTTGTATTAAAGCTGAAAATCTGTACTTTGAACTGATATGACAAACCTGTTTTCAAAACCGTCAGGAAACTGCACTACTAATTAGGTTAATTGGCAACAGCTCACTAACATGACTGGTTTTAAAAAGAGCATCCGAGAGGCTTTCAGAAATAAAGATGGGGACCGGTCCACAGCTCTGTGAAAGAGTGTATGTGCATAACATTTCTCAATACAAAGAACTTGGGAATTCTATAATTTCATATTGTAAGGTGCATGCATCCAGAGAATTTTGTATGCAAAAAACGAGGCTAAAAACTTGTATTGGATGGCCAAAATCTTAGGGCCCTCAGGCATCACTGACACGGTTCTGCTGTTGAAATCACTACACAGGCTCAGGAACACTTCCCAACACTGCTATCTGTAAACACAGTTTGTCACATCTGCAAATGCAAGTTTGCACTCTACCATGCAAATAAGACACCAACAGAGCTGCTATAAACAGATCCTGAAATGCTGCTGTGCTCTCTGGGCTGAAGCTCATTTAAGATGGATTAGGGCAAAGTGGAAAAGTGTCCAGTGGGTCGAATCAAAATTGATTGAAATCATGGAAATCATGGATTTACACATCCTCTGGGCTGAAGAGGAGAGGGATGATTCAGTTTGATATCAGTGCTCCATTCAAATGCCAGCATCCATGATAGAATGGAGAATAAGTACACATTAGTGCACATCTGTGAATGCTACATCACATGTACAGGTCCCTAAGCAGTTAGAAGTTAACCTGTCACGCTTCATAAAGCAGTAAGGTATTTTCTACTATGCCTATAAATAAATACATCTAAAAAATCATCAGTGTTAAAACTGTGACTGTGTTTTTCTGATTAGAACAAAGTGAGACTGTCCAGACACTGAACACTTCATGTCAACCTAACTCACCATTATCTAACAGGGATAAAATGAAATGAAAGGTTTGCGGATGAGAGAAGCCAGAAACTGTGATATTGAAGCAGAGCCAATAACCAGGAATAAGCATGAAGCACTGATGCAGGGTTCTGTGTGGCTGATGCAGTTTGGATTTTTCTCCTTTGTTCCACACATAAGAGCATAAAGCTCAAAAGCCAACTCATAAAAAAGCTAAACATAAAGGCTTGGCCTCAAAGTCGAAATGCTTAAATATGTTATACTGGGCCTTGAAGTGGAAAGAAAGACAGACAGAAAGAAAGGATAGGAGGATATTGGCTGAGAATAGAAGAATTACAAAACAGCCATTGGAAAAATCTACACGTCATCAAAAGAATAGTTGCAGAACAGTTGCACCCAGATGCAGTCAACCAACAGGAATGAAACTTGGTGGGTAGGTTTGACACTGTGAGGTGTGCAAAGGTACCATATTTTAACGAGCAGTGATGTCCTCCAAGAGTCAATGGCTAGCACTATTAGCAGACAGCTGCACGACACAGGACTGCCTGCACACAGACCATCAACATCACCAAAGAGGGCAATGATGTGGTGGCAGACTGTCATGGAGTCCCACTTTAGTCTTGGTGGAGACGACCAACGAATGTGGAGGCACCGTGGCTAGTGCCAAGATGAATGGTTTCTTGTCAGCCATCACATGTCCTGGAAGAAGACCTGGAGTCACTCCACCTCCACCCCTACTGCAATATCTGCAGGAGCTCTGTAAGAATATTCGAGCTGCATGGGATGAATTATACACTCCTTTCTGCAGATATTGACCTGAAGCGTCAGCAGTAACTTGGATTTGGGACCATACATATATAGATGGATTTATGAACATGCATATAATAAAAAGTAAAGAAAGTGTGAATTTTAGCAGTGATAGTAAATACCTGGGGGGAAAAGGGAAACGTTTCTTACCTTCTGTGATTAAGAGTTTCCATTTCAGCAAGGCTATTTTGATAGAGCGCCTGGGCTTTTATTTCTGTTTGTGGTCTGGGTTTGATTTGCCTGGCCAGCTTTGTGTGTTTGTCAGTGGGATGTAAATGAGAGTTACAAAGAGCTGCATTTGCCAGCGTGGCCCTGATTGCACTTACCTTATCTCACACACTCAACGACACACTGCAGAAAGCGAGGCATTCAGCTAAAGCTAGATAATTATGGAAGCCCATTTATTCTCTACTCTCTCTCTCTCTCTCTCTCTCTCTCGCTCTTTCTCTTCTCTCATTTCTTTAAATTCTTTAAATAGACAATGAACTTTGCTTTCTTTTCCAGTAAAGATGATTTTGTAATGGTCAGTTAAAAGTCACTTACACTTAGGAAGAAAATCGTCAGTTCCTTTATCTCATCTTAATTATCTGGATTTGTTCATGAATTACTCCTATTCCAGTGATATGACTTCTAAAAATAAATTAAGACAGTCCTCTTTGTCTTATCTACCAAACAACAAACAAACAGTAGCAAACAGTGTTGTGTTTTGTGATTTATGCATTGCTGGGATGAAGCCTGAAGTCTTGGTACTCTGTGTTTTATTGTCTCCAAACATGACATTTACCAATAATATTTATCTTTGTCTCTCCAGAAAATGTTCCACCAGTGCTGCTGTTTTGGTGACTTTGGATGATGAAAGGGTCAGCAATTTTGTAAAGACTTCATACTCATATTTATTCTTCATTTTTCTTCAGTTTCTAGTTACCTTCCATAACTGGATAATTGTCCTTCAGTAATACTGAGTTCAGATTTTGCTGATTAGATGAGAAACATACCTTAACACTCAACAACTGAAACAAGATGAAAAATGTTTTCTCAAAGATAAGCTCCATGATGAACAGACGTGTGGACTCGAGTCACATGACTTGGACTCGAGTCCAACTCGAGTCACTAAACTGATGACTTGTGACTTGACTCGACAACATTACTAAAGACTTGCGACTTGACTTAGACTTTACCTTTACTGACTTGGACTTGGAATCGGACTTGAGCTTTAAGACTCGAAAAGACTTGACAACCCTACTTTAACATAATGAATAAGTGTAAAACTGAACATCACGTAACTGGATCATTTTATATTAAATGGCGCTGTAAGCCAGGGAGCTGGAGACCGCTCAGCCCAGATGATCCCGTAACCTAGCAACAAGTAAAAGCCGTAAACCGTGCAGCCAAATCACGGGGAAGCTTTGAGGGGGGCGCCAGTGTTGAATTTGTGCGTATCAGAAGACGAGCAACATGCCTCCAAAAAAACAAATCCTGTTCAACTACACAAGATTATAACCGTGTAGTAAATAAAAGACGAAACTGCGGTATTGCAAGACATGTGGAGTCAAGATCACAGATGGAGATGCAACCACTTCAAAACTCGACATTTGAGGCTGCACATAAGAACAGTAAGTCTGTGCTGGTGGTATATTTCGCGTATATAGCAGTTTAGCCAAGCTAGCAAACGTTGTAGCGAATAATAATAAAAAACAACAGCGAATGTAAACAAAGGCTGTTGTCCTCTGTTCGTCCCTACTCTCACGACCGTTCACTGTGAGAGATTTTACTGAAAACGTTTTAGGAAACCACAGCATCTCAGCTCGACGTGGGGAAATTAGCATACAGGAGCAGGAAAAAAGTGTCAAAGGCACAGAAGTTCACACATGCTGTTTATTTATATATATATATCGATATATATAATATATATATATAGTATATATATATATATATATATAGTATATATATATATTATATATATAATCGGGTTTAGAATGTGATGTCATTAAAAATTTCACTGTAGGTGGAATGTGTTCAAACTCTTCGTTATAGTGTAGGTATATTAGGGCCTCGAGTGCCCACTGTCACATTTTAGTGTTTTTCTATTAAACTCAGTAAATGGGCTGGCTCTGAGTTTAGTTGGATCAGATGTGTGGTCTAGAAGGGAAAACAATAAAAAGTTGTGGTGCCTCCAGGGCCAGGGTAGGAAAAACAAGATGAGTGAAACAGCCTACAGAAATTGTATAGCAATCTGAAACAGCTCATATAACTGATCAATGATATCTTGTCCTTTCATAATTTTTTTACTCCATAAAACCTTTGACTTGTTGCTGTAAACTGTGGTATAATGTCACAGCGTTTAAGTACATGATGAAGTACTTTGTACTTTGTTTACTGCCAAGTACTTGCAGGTTATTTAATTCAAATCTATTTAATTAACGATTTTGCACTACTGTTCCTGTAGTTAAAATAAGCACTTTGTTGAACTGTTTGAGAATGCAAGTTGCGTAACTAAATCAGAACATTTATGATAAATGTACTAGGATTTAATATACTACGAAATCAGCTGCACAGTTATGGGCAAAGAATATGACATGACTTGACTAGTACCGAAGTTAAGTATTGGGACGGGACTGGAGACTTGCTTGTATGGACTTGGGACTTGCTCGAGAACTTGCTTGTATTGACTTGGGAAAACTCGAGACTTGCTTGCATACTTGGACTTGACCTCATTGTTAAGATCTACTTGTTACTTGCAACTTAGTGACTTGTTCCCATGTCTGATGATGAATTCCTGAAACAAAATGATTGTTAAACACTTTGCCAGAAAACATGCAATATATCAGTACGCATGACAGTTAAAGATATATGTGTAATATATCAGTACACATGACAGTTAAAGATATATGTGTAATATATCAGTACACATGACAGTTAAAGATATATGTGTAATATATCAGTACACATGACAGTTAAAGATATACTTGTAATATATCAGTACACATGACAGTTAAAGGTATATTTATCAGACAAGGTGACAGATGCTTGCGTAACAGAACCTTTAGTCTACTATGCAAAAGTCAGAAATGACACTGAAATTATTTCATTTCCACCCCAGCTTGGTGATTTCCCATGTAAAATTAGATCAAACAAAAACTTTTGGAAAAGCAGGACTTAAAAAGAGATACAGGAAAGACCTGGTAGATCTCGAAAACTGTCACTGTCAGATAAAGGGCACTAAAAGCTTTCATTTTTTTCATTTTCAAAAAGAATCACATTTTCCTGCCAAACAAAAAAGTGAAGAAGTTATTATCATAATAGTGGACTGACCCTTCCACAGTCATGACCATTAATAAATGTGATTGGGAATTTTTGGAAATTCAGCTTATTCTTAAGATCTATTCAGGTTTTTCTTTTTTTTTTTTTTAAAGCTGTAAGCAAGTTTCCTGAAAAGAATGGAAAATGTAATGAACATAAAGAGTGGACACGCTAAATGCTGAAATACCTTCTTTTCCTATTAAATATATGTTTTGTGTTTGTGTTTTTTCTGACACTGCAAAATTCAGCTTGACAGGAAGGAAGAGTGTTCTCTTACTTTTGCACAGCACTCTGATATTGAACATGATACAGATGTAGATGACAGATTTATGTTTGTGAACAATTTATTTATGAACAATGTATTAGAATCAGAATCATACATTACACACTCATGCATGCATATGTTCGACAGTGCATAATTGTCCGTCACTCTCATTTCATTTTGTTTTGTGTTTTTCTGGTGGGCTCGGGGTGAGACTCAGGGGGTTAGTGTGGAGAAATGTTGGTTACAGGGCCTGCAGTTCCTGTACATGTGGTTAGCAGAGATTGGAGGAGGGAATTTGTTCACAGCGGTTCTTATCTGAGTCTTATTTTTAGATGACAGGGTGTGGTGTAATAGTACAGAGTGTCTGCACTCAGCATTGGGGGCCCACAAGCCCCCAATGTGCATTCTTCTGTAGGCTAAAAAATGCCCTTTGTTTGTTTGTTTTAGGTTTGTTTTTGAGGAGGAAGTCAGATGGAGTCTTGTAGATCTAGCCATACTGCATTTGTGGAAGGAAGTGGAACATTAGGATATTTCTGACAGGCTCTGCGTGTTATTGCATATGCTTTCTGGGTTGTTAGTTGGTTGTTAGCCAGCATAGAAAATAAGCACTTAACACGGTATTTTGGAAACCATTTCCATGCATCATACACCACTAAAGGTGCCAAAAAGAGATATTTGGAAGGATGCCACAGAAGAACCACTTTTGGGAGGATGATTCATTCAGGATTTTTAGAATGAGACACAATGTAAAGAACTACACAATGTACAAGCCAATAGCTTTTTATCAATTATCTGTTTCAAAAACATTGAGGTTCTGAATTCAGAAAGGCTGGTTGAAACATGGCAATTCAAGCAACAGAGCAAATCACAAAATTAAATTATATGCTGAATCTTGTTTTGCATTTTCACCTTACTAGAATTTCTCTTTTGTATTACTTCTAATATATTATCTGGCAATAGTGTTTCTTTTTTCAGTTTACCTTTTTTCTTTTTATATTTTTTCATTAGAAAAATTTCAGGACAGTCATCTAGATTACATCTCAGCTCCAGTCCTGGGGACTCCTGTCCTGCACAGTTTGCATCATCTTCTCCAGCACATTTGATCCAACTCATCAGCTAATTATCAAGCCCATTTTTGAGCTGGATTATGCAGGGAGAAAGGACAGTACAGGCGAGTGTTGTGGCCATAGGAACTTGAGAACTTCTAATGGTTCCTGCTCTCTGTTAAGCCTAATTCCAAAACCATTGAAACAGTAGCTGATATTCAAACTAAAAACAGTGATTTATACATTGACTTTGGCCTGTATTTGTACAATTTATGTAATGTTGTAAACATACACTCGTTTTAAAATCAATACCTGCAGCATGTTCCCAAGAAGTTGGGACAACAACAATTTGGGGGTGCGGGTTACATTTATAAATGTCCAAACAACATCTTAACGGTGAATCGCTTGTTAGAGACCTGTCAATAAATACGACCTGATGCTGCATACTAAAACTATGCAATGCAAAGTGAAAGTCATATGTCCAAATGCCCAGCAATGCTGCAGAGATCTCTGGGCTCAGGCTCATCTTAAATGGGCTGATGCACACATGCCACTTCATGGACACCCATGCTTATTTCAACATGGTAACACCAAGACACATTCCACATGTGCTACAACAGAATGGTTGCGTGATCAGAGAGTGTTAGGCTGGCCTGTCCACTGTCTCCCTTTAAAAACGTATATTATTAAGGTCCAAATATGTCAATGAAGGCCCTGTTGCATGGTAAAGGACTGCTAAAGACGTGTAGCAATAGCAATAGAATGGTGTAAACATTCTCAGTCCCCAAACATTTATTAAGTGCTGTTAAAAGGAAAGGTGATGTAACACAGTAGTAAGCATGCTCCTGCCCCAACTTTTTAAAGCTTTGTAAACACCTTCTTATCCAACATTTCCCTGAAGTCAAGGGTATTAGAGAGTTTGCCCTCTCTTTTCTGCAGTACAAGCCTCAACTGTTCTGTGAAGGCTGTACACTAGATGTTGGAACATTGCTGTGAAGATTGCATTCTGCAAGTTCAGTAGTGAGGTCAAGCACTGATGGTGGATGATTAGTTCTGGATCATAAATGGCACTCCAGCTCATCCCAAAGGTACTGCATGGTGCTCCATTGCTCTAGAATGTGCAGTATCGCTACTCTACCGTCCAGTACCAGAAAAGCTTCATATCCCTGTAGTTTAAGCTTGGCATATGGCGCCCTAACCATGCTCCAGAATGTTTCGTTTTTTCGGTCAGTGCTTTTCCATGATAAAATATGCCTGTACCTTTCCAATTAAACACCTTTGTTAGCAACTGCATGCCTTAAAATAGTGCCTAGTTTGGAAGTCTGGTTATGTATTGTAAATGGAAATTATGGATATTCTAACCCATTAATCATATTTGTGAAGACAAGAAAGTAATTTCACTTGCAAGTAATCACTGCAGGAAAGCACTGTATGTGGTGAAGCTGATGCAGCCATGTGAGAGAATAATACCAAAAGGAAGAAGGACTTTACCATCATTCAGACATGTGAAATGTTAGCATAATTGGAAGCTGAAATCATTTTATTAGTATTCAGCATTTAGCATTACATAAATAGGTACAGTAAAATCCCTGTATAAATGCAAAACATGGCCGAATGAAACTCCCCATCATTGGCTAAATATTTATCATGTTGACATATGACTTGTTAAAAATCAATATTGAAAACCATAATGCAGTGTGTGATCACTGGGCTGTAAAAGGTTAGGAGTTAACCAATACTCTGTTTGGCCACAGCTGATCTTTATTCAAAGTAATTGATCTAGGGTGTCACTTTCCATTGTCTGCTCTGCCGACTCTGCCAAGCTCTGCTATGTCTAGCTTTTTAGGTCTGTAAAAAATCTGTTCTTCTCATCAGTCTACCCGTGCATTTGCCCCCTGGCCCACTTCTGCTGATTTGGTCCATGTGTATCATTAATGCAACTCTGAATCACCTGGCAGACTGGCACTGATAGCCCCTTTTCTCGCCCTCTCCACAGGTAGGCCATCCCACTCACAAACCCCCTGCTATTCAGAAGAACGAAATGATATGTCTTCAAAGACATCAGCATAAACAGTCAAAGCCACAATCAGGTCGGAAAAAAATCAGCCTTCGTAACCTTCACTCAAATTATCTCAGGATTTTTCTATTTATGGTCACTGTGCCTTTCATTTAAAGTTGTGTTTAGCAATTTGCCCGCAAAGCTTCTGTATCGTTGTGTGGGATCAGAGACATCTACTACTGAGAGCATGTGGGCACAGACTTTCCTCAAAGCAGTCGGGGGTGGCCATCTACTATAAGTCTGACACAGATTAAAGCCATCCTGAATTCGAAAGGGACCTTTTTACCTTATTAGTTCATGTTCTTTCATGTCAGATCATATTAAGCACAAACCCTCAGCTTTCAGCAAAATAAACCAATAATATCTAAGCATGCTCCTGCTCCCCAACCAGATCAGTCATACCCATCATCTCCTGAATAGCACATGGCTTTAAATGAAACACTCCACACAGTGAGGTTGGATATTAGTCTCTGTATGCAATTTATACCGATGTGTTCTTTACATATAGTCAGTTCCTCTAGGTTGTAGAGAAAAGTTGGAAGAACAGCTGAATATTAAAACCATGTCTCAGGTTTAGGACAGATCCCGACTCTTCATCTGGACCTGGTCATTTTTACTGTATTGTTAAAATTAAAACAACAATTAAAAATGAAATGCTGTATTCTATATTGTGTTGCTATTACAGGTCAAAATCAGGAACACCTTCCTGTCTAGTATGACAAGCATTCCAGAACTTTGCTTTAGCAGTTTCATGCATGGCAGCCAGCATGCAAGATCACAGAACTCCAACATACAAAGACATGCAAATAGAAATGGAAAGTGTATTACTGCAGTTAGTATGAATCAGGAATGGCTTGTCTACAGTGTAACTGCTGTGCAATGCCATGTAACAGTAATTGGCACAGGTAAGAGCACAACAGTAGGGACTGCATAGAGAATAATGGGAGTAGCCAGACCAACAATTGTGCAGCTTTTCTGGTTATAGTATAACCACTAAATAGCGACAGTGAACAGGAATTGGATGAAGAACTCACACAAGAAATAAATTAGCACAAGCTGTAACTGTATTTTATGAACACACTAACAGATGTCAAAATTAGTACATTCCATAGAAGGCAACAAGAGAAGAGACAGCATAGAGAAGAAACAGTTAGAGGCTGTTGTACACAAAGTAGTCAAAAAAAAGTCCTCCATATATGTTTCATATACACCGTAATGCTTGATTTTTACTGTATTCGTTTATAAAAAGTAAAAAACAAGCATGATAGCTAATCAAGCATGATTATATTATGCTACTTCAGTCATGTCCTGTTGGTTTAGGAAAGTGACCCTCTTGTCACAAGCCTCCGGTAAGGGTTAGACAACTGGTTTAGACCCTTTATGAACAAATGACACGGTGTTGCATGCCCAAAGCTCGCAATTTGATCCACAATGGCAACGACTGCTGTTCTGTCTATAGATTCTGTCAGACAGAAAGGTTTCTGAGGCACAAATAGTGGAAAAGGCCTTAGTGAGGGTCATGGGAGCATTGCGTAATAATGCAGTACATTGGGCCTCCATCAAGATGAACTGTGGAGAAGAAGACAAGCCAGTGAAGAGAGATGCTGTTGATAGTCCATCATGTTCTGTTGGCAAAAACCTGGGTACAGGCGTTAATGTGTGGCATATGCCTAACTATCACCCTGGATGGGTTAAATCACTTCAATTCTGTCCCCTGATAACAGTGCTACTCTTTCAGCAGGATAATGCACCCTGCCCAGCTGCACACATTGTTCAGGACTATTTTGAGGAACTTGATGAGGAGTTCAAGGTGTTCTTCTTGGCACTAAAGTCCACAGATTTCAGTTTGATCAGGCATCTATGGGACAGGCTGGAAAACCATGTCCAAGCTGCAGCCGTTTCACCTTGCAACTTAAAGAATGTAGCATCTTGGTGCCAGATTCCACAAGCATAAAGAGCTGCTTTGTGGACCAACAGCATACTAGTCCGGTGGTAATAATATTTTGGCTTTGAAAAGCTTTTAATGTGTTTGCCTTGTCAACAGTGTCAATGGTTTTGCTTGGCTCTTGGCTCTTGCTCTGTACGTCTTTTCAGATTCTGTTTCTATGTGCATTAGCATTAGCATCATAAAGATTAAGACTGTTATTAACGCTGTTATGTTATTTTAGTCTAGTCTTGCTTGGTCTTAATTTATTTATTTGTCCTTTGTGTTTAGTTGTTGCTTATATGGGAACACGTTTACTACACTTTTACCTTTTTGGCTTGTTATCTCCGAGATGACATTTTGGTGAAGAAGTGATCGCCAGGATGGGTCTGTGATCTGCTGTGTTCCTTATTCTGAACAAGTATAAGGCCTCATAGGTGGGGAGCTGGAAATCAATGACCTTCTTAGCAGAGCAAACAGAATGCTGCAAACTGGCCCTAGAGAGGGTTGAACAGATGCAGAGCAGACAGTGATGTAGATAGTAAGCATCTGCTGAGCTTTAGTGACAAAAACGGAAATGTTACCATCTGATTTCAAGAGCTTGCAGGGAACTTAATTGACTTGAATGATATTCACAGCTCACATTGCCTTCTAATTCAAGGCAGGCGATGACCGTTTATTGATTATCGCTTTTATTTCAGGTGAGTCAAGCTACTGGTACGTGACATGACATAAGACTGGCCACCTTACTCTTGGAGATAGATTCATCACTGTCAGAGATTAAGACCACCATAGTGTGTGTGTGTGTTTTATTTTACAGATCTCAGTGGATTAACGAATGTCTCAAGGGAAAAAGAGATGAAAAAGTTATACAGGCTTGTGCAGCTTCTGGATAAAGATCAGAGAGATGGAAGCACAGCCACACATACTACCAGTCAAATAAATTTAGGTAAAGAAACCCTTCTATGAATAGAATATAGAATCTATGGTAGTGTGAAAATACCAAAGATTATATATTCTATTCATAGAAGGGAATCTTGATTTACCACATTTAAGAATAACAATGGGGGCATTGTTTAAATAACACATTTATGCCATGGCAAATCAGCATGCACTTTTTTATTTTAGGTTCTTTAAAGCTGCTCCTTTGCTTTGATGCAGCTTTGAGGTCTTGGCATTCACTCAACCAGCTTCTTGAAGAGTCACTTGGGATGCTGTTCTAAAAGGACTGAAGAACTTCCAAGGGCTAAGCTCTTGTTAGATGCTGAGAATTACTTGTTTTCGAGCTATTTAAAATTGTGGCAAGGTATGTTTTGCTGGGGCATAAGCTGCATAAGCTTAACTGCGTTCATTTTGTAAGGCTGGTATGCTGTGCTCATTTCTATGAAGACTAATTCAGTCAGCACTCTCGAAAGCTTGGTCGAAATGAGCAATCTCTCATTTAGTAGTTATCAAAAAGATTTAATGGCATAAAAGCACAATTGCACAGGATTCGTTTTACATAAGGAGGTGAGTTTCTTTGTATTTAAAGACCTTTTCGAATCCATCATGTCATTCATTATGTCCGGTGCTTTTAACTGCCTCTGAGATGTTCTGTAAAAATAGCCACAGATTATATTTATATTAAAACTTTTTATTAATGTAAAATGTTTTCTTATATATGAACTACTTAACAGAACTCTGTAGAAAGTGATCATTTTTAAAAAAGCAATCAACCCAATTATTCTACTTTCCATTCTGGTACAGTCAGTCACCATGTACTAGCACTTCATGACTTCATTATTACCTGAAAAGGTAAAAAGTGTTCATTTACATTGCTTTTATTACAAGGTGAGAATTTCCAACTAGAGATTTTGTTTCACCTGTGACTTGGAAGAGCTTTTTATTGTATTTTCAAGACCATATATTTCAATAAATGTATTATAACTACTGCTTCTCTTCACCCTCCTAAAACCTGTGCCACTTTGCTGACTACCTTAAGCCAAAGCTCATGGGTGCAGGCTATGGCACTTAAGGTCAAAGCCAGTCTGAAGGCAGTACAAGGATGTATGCATGTATTTTTTATGTGATGAACAAAGATACGGGACAGTTAGAAAGTCCTATCACTGGAGGTCAAATGCACTCAGAAATATGACATTAGTGTTTGAACATTCTGTGCAGAAAAGCTCAGGTGTTTAAGAGCTCCTTATGAACCTACTGATTTTGGATTTGCTTAGGAGCATTCTCTAGTGTTTGACAAACCTAAGATACGTGTACTAGTGGTACGCTAGTGACCAGAGAGCAACAGAAAATGACAATAATGGCAAAGAAGATGGTCAAAGATTAAAATAAATTAAAATTCCTTCACTCTCTATCTCACTCTAAAAGCTTAAACCAGCAACCGACAAACTTATTCTGCTTTTATGGAATCCTAACATGACAAAAGCTCTTGTGACAGCCCTTTTTCTTACTGTTTGCATGGGTGTGGAGTAGATTTAAGGTAGGCAGTGGCATTTAAGGTAGAAGATATAGCATCACTGCCTCTGATATTGTCAGAAAAGAAGAGGACAGACTGAACAAACAGTAAAATCCATAGGACAATAGCTAAATATTTAGCCAATAGCAAACCTGATGACTAGTCAATTTTGCATCATGTTATGCTAATATGCAAATGGAAGACTACCAAACAGGATAACGGAATACAATGTATGGCCAAAAGGTGCTTTTAATTATTGGGCTCAGGTGTTTCCACCGCAGAAGATTTATAAAATCAAGCAAACAGCCATTAAAGATGTTGGTAGTCTATGTACACTTGCAGTGCCAGAGCACGTAGTGTGTAATAAACATCCGAAATTGGCTCAGGAAGCTGCAATACTGTTTGTCAGGAGATTCATGAAATGTTTTCTCATGGTCGAGCAGCTGTACACATGCCTGAGATCACTATGTGCAATGTCAAGCATCAGCTGGAGTGGTGTAAGGCATACTGCCACTGGATTCTGGGGCAATGGAAATGTGTTCTCTGGAGTGATGGATCACAGTGTCTGTCAGTCTGAGGGATAAGTCTGTTTTTGGCAGCTCCAAAAGGGACACTACCTCCCAGAATGCATAGTGCCAACAGTACAGGTAGGTGAAGAAGGGATAACAGTCTGGGGCTGTTATCCAGGGTTTGGGCTCTGACTGTTGGTTCCAGTAAAGGGTGATGTTAATTTTACAAAACCCAAATACATTTTAGACAGTTGTCTGATTACACCCTTGTGGCAACAGTTTGAGAAAAAGGGATGGAGTGGCTTTATAATAATGCCCAAGGTTTCAGAATACAGAAGTTCCATAACCATACATAAGTTTAGCAATTTTAGTATGGCAAGAAAGTATTCCTCATTTGACATGTGGGGTAGTGGGGAAATGGCAAGCAGGACAGAAATGAATGGAACTCTGGTATATGTACTGGTGAAGTTGAGATTTTGAGGATTGTCATTGAGTGATCAAAAATGTGTAATTATGCTCGCAATTATTTTCCTATTGTCGTGTTTTTGAAACAATCACAATGGAATAACTCACACACATAGACTGCAATACATTTTTTAATATATGTAAAATCTTATGAATTGTGGTAATTTCTAAATAGAATAAATATGAGTACATTCCAAAATGTTTCCCTCCTGCAAGACAAAACGTGACCCTCAGGTCAGATCTTCATTATATAGATCCTAACCAGTGATTCATTATACACAAAACGGCATTTAGAACATACAGAGGTATATGCTATGGCTTGCATCAGCCTTTCTGTACCACTCTTTTGAGCCCAAGAAATTGGGGAGATCAATACGCAGTTGCTCTCTTGAATGTACTTTGGTTCACTTATTTTTAGAGTGCACACTGTATGATTGTTCAGCCTTTATTCTAGGTTCCTGATTGCTCTGGGGGCTCTACTCAGCTTGGCGCCTGCCGTCAGCCTTTAGCAGGGAGCTAAGCTCGCTTTGTAAGATTAAGGGTTCATTTTCCCATTCATTCAGCTTTTCACCATGGTGAAAATGAATCAGCCCTTGTTATAACGAATATAAACACCATTTATTTAGAAAATTCTATTATTTTTAGCTGTCATGACATGCTGAAAGAAACTTTCAAAACTCTATAAATGCTTAATTGAAAGCATGTTCCTTATGGAATCAATTCCGAAGCCCATTTACAAGTTAGCATGACCTCTGACAAAAGAGCCAAACATGCCCTTTTATGGCTGTCCAGAAATGAATATACATGTTGTGGCGCTCACCACGGGCTCCATGTTTCAAGAGGAGATCAAGGTGCGTGCCATGCAAAGCTGTGCCTGCAGGCACCACCCCCTCTATTAAAAAGGACATTTGTTCTCATTTTGTGATGCTGTTGTTGTTTGTTCGTTTAAAGTGTGTTTACGTCTCGACTGTGTTTTATTGTGTTAAGCTGTGGGTTCATTAGAGTGGTGCATGGCTAGAGGTGACTTTCCCCCCTTATTTTCATTTTATTCAGTGGCCCTTTCCGCTTTGATCAACAACATAGTATTTTCCCTGAGCAGAAAAATGGCATCTGGTTCCTCTTTTGCAGTAAGACTATGATATGTCATTTCTTTAAAGAGTTGCTTTCTGCTGTGTGTTGTGCTTCTCATTTCCAATTTAACCTTTAAAAGGCCCAAACACATTTTATACCTTTAGAATTTGCGAACGACATTATTTGCATTGCATTGGACTGTACCTGTCCAGGAAATTGGCACAAAATCTGTGTCTATGTGAGATATGTTAATTTGGTCAACTGTATGTCATTAGTTAGCAGGTCAATTACTATTAGACCACAACTGAAAATAAAACTCTTGCTCCAAAATGTAGACTAATTGTGTGTCTAGAAGATTCAGAACTGTCGCATGTATTAAATTGGTGGATAATTAAAAATGGCATGTTAAGAATCTGAGTAAACAAAAAGAAGAATACTGCACAATTCCTTTTTCAAAAAATGCATGTGCTGTTTCTCCAGCATGACATGCCGAGGATCGGAAATTGCTTGTTGAGGGTATCACAGGCAGATGTGAAGAGCACTTCCTGAATCTTCTTGTACACTATGTATAATCCACCCCAGTCTTACACAAAAACGCCTTGACCTTGTTCCTCTGCTTAGGGTGTGAGTGGATGAAGAATGTCTTCTTAATGGTGGATCCATCTGCACACCTTGGAGTAGTGGGACTCAGTACAGGGAATTGCTCACTGCTGTCATTTCTTATTAAGCTGCTCTCATTCAGGGGTGGGCACATTGTGTTCTCTCTCATGCGCAGGCCCAGCTGGACCCTGCTACTGCCTCTTACTCTCGCACTCATCACTAACTCAGAGGATTAGGGGCGTCTGATGGGTTCAGCTTTTAGGAAGCGCATAACACATCTCAGTCTTCAGTGCCATGCGGGGAATATTCTTGCTTTGTTTTGTCGCTCAGTGACACTTTTTGGAATTAAATATTAAAGACATTTCAACAGTTTCAAACGTTTCCCTTTGAATACAAATCTTCACCTTTAGGATCACACAAATGTCAACAGTTTGCTCTGTTAGCTGTTTGAAATTGCAAAGAGCAGAAAATTCCCCCACCAGAAAAAACAAAACTAGGAAAGAATTTGTTATATTTTTGCATATTAATTGACATTTCATAAAGCTAGAAGTAAACAGAGTATAATCAATAAATAACATTAATTTGTCTCCATAACCTTTACCCGATCTAGAATCAGTTCCATAATTTTGCTGTACTATACAGGTATTATTTTTTAAAATATGTATTATTTAATGAGAAACATAGTTTGCTGCATAATAAATCATACTACATACTTTTATTTAGATGTCATCCAATGACAAATCAATAGCAAACAAACCATTTTTTCTTCCTTAAAAACACTAAAACCAATTTGAAATATTTCTTCACATTACCTCTTTCAGTGAGCTACACTGTCAGTCCAGGTAAAGCCTAGTCCCACCATACACATAAAGTAATTGTCCCCTTAAACCTGCCATATGGAATAAGCAATGGTAAAAAACAGCTTTAAAAGAAAAGTGCCTAATGAGTAAATACAGATGGTATCAGAAGGTTTAGACATGGCTACTCATATAAGGTTTCAGTTGTGTTTAGCTTAATGCTTTATTTTAGAATAAAAGTAAAGACAGCAAATTATAAAATAGCACTGTAAACTCCATAATGGAACTTTACAGGAGAACTAAAAAGCTTTTTAACCTGCAGTAAAGGTTGATATAACAAGAGTTTCTTTCTAAGCAGTTTTGAACAAATACTATTGATCTGTCCATCATGAATAAGATTAAAATCAAAAGTACATGTGGTATATCAGGATATTTAATTTTTTAGACATCTCATCAGTTGGAACTGTAAGCGCAGTCTTTAAATTAAACAAAAAACACCTTTTTTTGTGTGTAACTAAATTTTTAACTGGTATATTATTTATATATAAGTGTAAAAGCAGGATCATACGCCCTTACCGGTCAATAGTCTATAGTCAGACTGTTTATGTTTAATTACTTAATTAATTACATAGTTTGTCACATAATGAACTGCATTAACAATGTACAAAAAGTCTCTTGGTGATGTTGCATTGTTGTTTTTCTTTAAGTAAAATCACATGAAACCTCCACATGGAACACATTAAATATGCCATTTTTCTACAAATTTTAATGCACACTTTCCATGTACTTGCTTTTCATTAGTTATTCATTTAACTCAGAAAAACAAAAAAAACAAAGCCCAAAGAACCTGTGATGTGCAATTACTTTTGAACAAGCTGCATTTAATGTTAAACTTAGTATGTAATTTGCATGTAATTTGATCAGGAGTATGCAACATTTGCACATGACTGTATTTTCCATAGACTTTGGATGTCTATCCAAAAGTTAAAACAACACAGCACATTTCCTTCTGCTTGTTTCAGTGAGATGAACTGTCCAGATATATTTTAGTTCTCCAAAGTACAAAGCAAGGTAAACGTATCATCAACACTATGACATAATCCTTGTCCCTATCCATAATGTTCAGAAGTGGCTGTAAATGAGTTTTAGAAATACTCACCATCCCAAGAGGGAATGTTTCATAACATTTTACCTAGAAAAGCCTGAAGTCGAGAATGAATGTGGAGTCAAAGCAACAACATTGACAAGAGAACAGGATGCAGGAGAACAAAGTACTTTGTTCCCTTTTGTGGAATTAAGTATTATGTTCCCTAACTAAAGATATTAAAGCTGTACCCTTGAGGGTTCCACTACAGTGACACTCATTTGTACCCTGAATATTAAATCACACCATGCTTTTTATTACAGCCGGCAGTAACTGCAACTGCATTTCTTTAAATCCAATCCACACATTAAGTAGTGCTGGTGTTTTTAGATTGTTAGTCACTGCTAAAATGGATAAAAATGTTTTCCTACATTCATAAATAGCTGGATAATTCATATACTGCATAATAATAATAATCTGATTTACTACATATTGTCACGGTCCAAAGAAAAACATGTAGATCTATTTTTGTCAACTTTTATTTTTATGCATCATTTGAACACAGCAGCTATCGACTACAAAATTTCAGAATGAATGGACCAACAAAAATGTTGATTGGATTCGAAAATTTCTGACAGAAAGTCCTGAGCTTTTGAGATATGGGAATAGGAATTTGATTGAGCTTTACATCAACTTCAGTCTTTAAAAATGCAAACCTCTGAAACATAGTTAAATGATAATAGCATACAAACAGGCGGCAAATTAAAAACCTGCATAAACCTATGAAAAAACTCAACAAGCATAGATACATCCAGATACTGTATAACATCCAGACCATGCCGCGTGGCATGTATTAAAGTCTGGAGTCCAGTTGACCAAAGTGGTTCATGATGAAAATAGGAAAAGATGTAAGTGATTTTGAAAGAGGGTTCATTATTCGGGCACGGACTGCAGGAGCTGCTGGCCAGTGTTTTGTTGGAAGCTGTGACTAAAGTAGCATCTGCATTTAGATCTGTTGGTAAGACATCAGCAAACAAAGCTGGGCCTTGGTGCAATCCATAAGGAAAACCAGAAGAGCAGCTGTTCCTCATGTGACTGAGAATGCCCAACGCAGGATGTGATCAGATTGTGTCAGCAATATACTCATTTGGAACTGAGCTGCAAAAGTTGCACTTAGCTAACTCCAGTGTGGTCAGCTTCCTGGGCAATCATGACATGAGTGTCTTGACACTGATTTTTCTGTAACCAGCTGCAAGTCTAAGTTTCTGTAACCTTGCCAGCTAAGGCTAACATCTGTTTAACAGGCGGCTTGTGCAACTGTTTATTCTTTGGTGTTAGCCTGTTTTTCTAACAACTAAGATTCATTTGGAGCTCACTAACACAGATTCAATTGCACAGAACTAAGATATATTTGGGGTCCAAATAGTGAAGATTACCGAAGGGGAGATTACGATGCAGTCTGTGACTAATCTGTCGTGCTTCAAGGACGAGGAAAAGTGACACAATATGTCGGCTATAACCGTAATGGTTTTGGAGAATTTCTGTTGGTCCATCATAAAATTTCCACCCAATGTAAAAGGCAGCTGCTGCACGTCAAAGATGCAGAAAAGTAAAAAACTAAAAAATGGAGATAAACATTTTTTGGACAGTATATTATATTAAAGGCATCTAGATCTAGTCATACGAGATGTGGGGAGATACAAAATAGGGTAAAAACAGCTGAAAGAAATTTTAAACGTTTAATAAATAATGCATTTAGATGTATAACCCCTCATGCATGACTTTATAGCAAGGACATTTATCAAACACCCATGTGCATCACAAACCATAAGCTGCTCTTTTGGCTATCAGGTAGTTACTGAAAGACTTGTATGCAACTTTACTTGCTTTTTAATTGCTTTGTGTAACTGCCCAGTAGCATGGAAATTAGGTTGCAGGAAACTAGTTGCATTAAGGTGGAATTGTAGAGCCAGCCTTAGAGGGAACTCTCACAGCAAGTCAATACAAAGTCATTCTGATAGATCTCTGGTATTCTGTTAAGAGAGCTCTCTTATAGGATGGCAATGCTCCATGCATGAGGGGTTTAATGAGTATGAAAATGATATGAATCACATGCTATGACCGTCACAGTCACCAGAACCCATCCAAATGAAACACCAATGGGAGATTTCAGATCAGTGTGTTCATTAGTCTACCCACATCAATCAAAACACCTGTCAAGAGAAATCATGCTCTATCCCAGCAGTCCAGTTCCAGATACCTGAAGGATCTATACCAGGGCACATTATACATGTTTGACGGCTTGTGGTGGCCCAACACCTTACAATAACACTTTCAAATTGGCTTTCCCTTTCATTTGTCACTCGTCTATGTGGAAGCCCAACATAGACTGCAGTGCAAACCCTTAACGATAACTGAGAAGAATTGTAAGGCTTTGCTCAGGTAATACAAGCCATATGTAGGAACATCACAATACCAGATCCTGACACTGAGGCTGCTCTGCTAATTAGCTACAGCTCCAATGCTGCTAGTACTTGATTCTCACATGCACTTCACACAGTGACCGAGTAATAGCCCAGCAGAGATGTCGCACAGCTGCATACAAAGCAGAGCGGAAATGTGAGGAATACGGTGTGACAGCAACACTTAGCATTCATCAACCGTCTTTCTTGATGTTAATCAATCACAGTTCACTGAAATTATTCTCTCTGTCTTTCTCCACATTAGCACAGCTTTCATGTCGATTATGATATTCCCAGGACTTAGTTATTAAGGTGATGGAGGTCGAGCCCTTGTCACAGAAAATGTGCTTCACAGCAGGACAGCATTTGCATGCACATATTCTCTTCCTCACACGTTTGTGAGGAAAACAACAAATGGCAGTATGCTATATTTAGGTGACTTGGGGGCTCAAGCGCGTGTGTGGTGAAATGTGAGGCAACTGATGTCTTTAAGTGGAATCAGATTGGAAAACAATAATCAATTAACTTGTGTTAACATGTTTATTGATTCAGTGCCAGCTTTAACAAGCTGTGATTGTCTGCCCCACTCATTTAGAATCATTACCACAACTGCTTGGTAATCCTGTGGCCAAATCTGAAAGGCATTCTGCAGGTCAGGATTGATTTGTGGGGCTTACATCCAAGGTGCATCACAGTGCGAATCCTCAGCTGGAATTGGACCACTGGCCAAGCAATTCCTTTGCAGTGCTTGGCGACTTTTAGATCCTTGCCAATATAGGAGGAAGTCTATTAAGCGTTAGTAGTTCTCCTGTGGGAGAGATTACAATAGAAGACTTGGAGGAAATTAAGCTGCTATCTCCAAAACCTCCAGGCATTCATTAGTTTACAAGAAGCCCATTGTTTTCCCACATAACTTTTCAAATCTTTTATTTGTTGAATACTTGGGGCAAAGTGCATACTGGGATTGCTCCCCAAAGAAAAGCCATCAGAAGCTGTCATTTTCAAAGTCATTGTTTTCCTGATTTTGTGAAAATCTTATGAGAAATCAGTTCACTGTTTCTAGAATAGGGATAGATTTTATGCTATACGGAGGGTTATTAAAATCGCTCCTGTTGGGACTGACTGAATGAACTGAGGTTCATGAACAACAAAGAGTAGGTGAATTTAATTCCTTTTGAAGCGAAGAAAGATAAATACATTTAAACCTCTAAAGGTGTTTCATGCACATGAAATTGAGACTGTCTGACATTTATGGATGAATAAACTATGCGTCTAATTCAGCAGAACAAAATATGTATTATTTAAACCAGCCTCTCGCACACCCTTATTAATAGTACCAACCAAATATCATTTGAAAATTCAAGAAGACTCCAATTTTGAAGACTGAGTCACTTGGAAGCTGACATTTGAAATGTCCTCTTGAAGGGGTTTCTGGAACATCTCCCCAGGTGATGACAGGTTTGCGGAACATCCACAGGCCTTCATTTCGATTTCATTCATAAAGGCTGTCACTTTGAAACTGGGAAAGCAAGATGATGAAAAATGAAAGCCAGGATTAGAAAGTCAGGCAAGGCATATGATGATGTGGTAACCCAAAAGATGAACTGTCCCTTATGCCAGCCTTAATTCCAAACAGATTTTTTGATGAGCTCATGCTTTTTATAGGACGAAGTCATCCTTCAAACGGAGCTGTAAAATGACATCCTCGCTATAGTGAGTGTTCTGATTCAGCTGGATCTGACATAATTACCTGCCACATCATTCTGGCTACTTATTAAAGTAGCACAAAAATAAGCTCAATGCAATATACATCCACTGGCCACTTCATTAGGAACACCTCCTTGTATCTACATTCACTTTATTAGCTCCACTTACTATATAGGTGCACTAGTTCTACAATTGCAGACTGCATTATGATCTGATTTGCTGAATACTAGCCTCTTTTACCCTATGCTTCAAGGGTCAGAACCACCACCGAGCATAAGTGGAGCTGATAAAGTGGACACTAAGTGCAGATACAAGTAGGTGTCCCTAGTGAAGAGATCATCGGGTGTAGAAAGCAATATTAAAACAGAGCTGGCCAAAATGTATTTGTTTAGCAGCCCATTGCTATAAATATTGGAGAACCCACATTGTTCTCATTTGTCACATGGAAAAGCGAATGAAACAGCCGTAAATAAGAAGAAAGACCTTGAACCACTTCTGCAAAACAACCCACATGTTCCATCTCTGATGATTGCAGAGTGAAGAATAATCTAAATAGTGAAATGAACTTAGGTTACCAGCTGAAAAAAAAGACTTCACTTAGCATGAGCACTAGAACCATTATTTCCCTGAAGCTGTGAGCACCCACTGGAAGGGCAAATTAAAGAAATGACCAATTTTCCACTACCTCCCTTCTTTAAAAATGTAATTTCTGCTCATACGTTTTTATGGCAAACCTTATTATATAGCCTTGAATGAGCCCTTTGAGTTGGACAGAAGTACAATCTACATTCAATATTCTAGTCTCATGTGACTGAAATTAAATGCATAGGGGAATAATGGTTGATAATCATGTATCTCATCCATGTAGTTCACTTTCAACCTTATCTGGAAATATGAAGAGAACCAATCACTTACAATTATTCTTTTGCTAAAATAATATTTTACTACCAAATTATTCATTCTAGCATCGGTTCTCATGTGATTTGCTCAAAATTGCACCTGACTAATTAACATGAGGTATTACAGTTGATTAAATCCGGTGGACATGAAATAACACTTCTAAAACCTGAAGAACGCATTCATGTTCTAATTGTAGACTTTACTGCTAAACAGTAACTCAGTATGCTCGGTTCTCAGTTGAGCATCATAGAGAAGTCAGTGAATTCCCCGGTGTGACCAATTAGAGTCATGATGCTGAGCCCATGATGCCCCTACCTAATCATTCATCCACCCCCAGCGGCACAGAAGCCCAGCGGGAGGAGATGCTAATACACACCACATGCTTCCATCTAAGAAGAACAGCCTATTCATTAGCCACTATGTGAATGAAGTAGCACCATTCAAAGTGGAACTTCCAATAAATTGGTGTCCTTTGATGTGTACGATATGTTACTGTAATAATAATCCAACTTCAAACTTCTTAATACATGATGCGTGTGTTTGTCCTCATTCCGTTATGCATAAACAAACTAATGCTATATTGATTGGCTTTCTGGGACTACTCAGACACAGATTAACACACATTTAGAAAACATGCCAAACATAAGTGAAGGTGCGTATTTCAAAACATCAGCGTGTTAATGATGCAACCTGCTTTGTGATGTGTTGACCCAATTGCATTGCACAACATAGCTTTTTTTACCTTCACTGAATTTTCAGCTACTAATCAAGTGAGTCTTGGTGTGTAGTAAAATCATAGCTCTGCGCTGTTAGAGGGAGCAGAAACGTTGGTTAAATCAATAACCTAGCCAAACCTTGCCTGAATTTGGCTGAATTTGGTTATCTAGTCTAGTGTGAAACTAAATGAATGTATTAATAGGCTGAGCACAGGGTTGCAATTTCCAGAGCAAACACAAACATGAAGAACTGAACCTCCCAAAGCCTTGAATACCCCCTAAAAGTAGTAGCTGTGGTGGTTCCAATTATACAGTTGTGTTTATTAGGTACATATACCTTGTAGCTTCTCATTGGATACTTAGTTAGGTACACCAGCCAGATACGTCTATTTGCACCGCTGACCAAATATCAGTAAAGCAGTGACAGAGATGTTGGAAAATTCCTGCAACACCACTGTCTCTCATGTAGTTTTTAAATGAAGCATGGCCTGAAAGTATCAGTATGTTTTAAAATATATCTCTGAGGAGATGGATTCATGTTTAGCTGTCAAGAAGCTCCTGATCAGAAAAGGACGTAGATTAACAATACGGAAATTGGCTTATCAGGGGTGGTCTCTGGGTGGTGTATATATTGATTGTGTGTGTGCGTGTGTGCGTGTGTATGTGTGCAGTGTAATATGCTTACTCAGCATTACTCAGGAGCATAGACGATGCTAGGCCAGCTTTAATTAATGTATTTTGAAAGGGAAGCTAAATAAACTCATAAGTTGTAAACTAATCATATCCGATCAGCGAAAGGGTATTTGATTTTATGCCCTCTGCAAAGTAACATGCATCTAAACCACTAAAGTTGTGACAAGATTTTGGCCAAAAGCTCACTTAAATAAACAATACATCTTATTTAAAATCTGTAATACACAAACTGAGACAGCAAGTTATAGAGTTGCATAGCCACCAAAAACATGGATTGGAGCCAAATGATGGTCAGTATAGCTGGTTATTGGGTTTTTATGCAGTAGCTCGTTAGCATTAGCCAGCTAGCTCAAGAATCAGAAGAAACAAAACTCTTGATATTCTTTTTGTATTTCTCTTCAGTGTTATCAGAGCAACACTGATACTTGTCTTATAGTATTGCTTAAAGTATGTTAATGTTAATAAAGAGCATATAGTGTTGATTGCTGACTTTACTGGCAGATTCACATCACTTGGTGCCAACCTGAAAGAAACCTGAAGGATGTCCCGCTTTTTCCTCCCCTCCACCATCAGTTCGGTCATGCCCAGCTGTCCAGAGGCTGGATTCAAAGCTCCAAAGCCTGTAACAAGTATAGGGCCTATGCCAAAGACTCCAAATATTTATTCTTCAAATTGTAAAGCCATATTGAGGATTAAAAACGATCTTTCTTAACTCCGTCCTGAGTCTGTCTGGTATAACTACCATGTTCCAATTTGACCAAATAGTAATTTTGGATCACTTTTCTGGTCGTTGCTGCTCTAAAAGTTTATGATTAATGGACATCGTATTGCTATTTCATCCCTACTCAAGGGTCACATCTGAATGAAGTTATACAGGGGTTGGACAATGAAAATGAAACACCTGTCATTTTAGTGTGGGAGGTCTCATGGCTAAATTGGACCAGCCTGGTGGCCAATCTTCATTAATTGCACATTGCACCAGTAAGAGCAGAGTGTGAAGGTTCAGTTAGCAGGTAAGAGCACAGTTCTGCTCAAAATACTGCAATGCACACAACATTATGGGTGACATACCAGAGTTCAAAAGAGGACAAATTGTTGGTGCACGTCTTGCTGGCGCATCTGTGACCAAGACAGCAAGTCTTTGTGATGAGCCACAGTATCCAGGGTAATGTCAGCATACAACCAAGAAGGACGAACCTCCACCAGCATCACGTAGTGACCTGGCCACTATCCTGCAAGAAGAATGGCTTAAAATCCCTCTGACCACTGTGCAGGACTTGTATATATCATTCCCAAGACGAACTAACTCTGTATTGGCCGCAAAAGAAGGCCCTACACCATACTAATAAATGATTGTGGTCTAAAACCAGGTGTTTCAGTTTCATTGTCCAACCCCTGTATATACTGCAAAGACTCAAAACAAGACAAATAAAGATGTACATGTGTGGCCTGGGCAAAATGTAAAGCTTTAATGAAAAAAAAAGATGTATTTACAGTGTCAGCACTGCACGTCCAATTCCCTTTAGCCTAATATGAAAAGCAGGCTTATGCAGTTTGCACTCTGGACCCCATTCCAAAATATGTGTCCATGAATATGCTTTCATAAGAAATAAATTAGCATGTTAAGCAGCAGACCGGTATGTCGCCTGTTTAAGTCATTTGGAGGCTTACGGTGCTCCAGTGAGGAAATGAAATCAGTCTTGAAGAGAATCATCTATTTGCTTCAAAGAACACTCTGTGTGATTTACACACGAGAGGAAGGGAAATTCTTCTTCCCGGATTGAAGAGCATAATGAATGTGAGAAAATAAGCATCTTAGGATGATTTTTTTCTTCTTTGTGACATTTTCTACCACATTGATGGAGGCTGCTTGCTTTCGTGTAAACAATGAATGCGTCAACGGTTACAACAAAATACCACAACATTTACAAACAAATCTGTTCACATTGACTGTTTTTCCACGTTCTGACTTGATGCGACTAAAAGCAGTCATGCTCTCTTTGTAAAACGCACAACTGAGTACATCACATCTCTCAGAAAACAAGAAACAAGATACATTTTAATACATATATACATTGAAAAGTAAAATGCAATAGAGATGCAATAATTTTATTAGAAGCAGAGACGCGAGTCACAGTTGGTTGTTGGTCTCTCCATTGGTGTGTGTGCTAATGTTAAGTTTGGACCCACGATTGCAAATAGAGTTTGAGCAGCCATCATCATCATCTGAAGGGTTCAAGCTGAGATGTGTGTAGAATACTGATCCGGGGCCAGTTCAGAGGGCAGTGGCACGCTCAGCTGCTGCCAGCCTCAGGCCTTGGGCAGGTCAGCAAAGTGAAGAAGGAGACGCAGTGTCACTCTCATCTGCAGTCTGCAGCCATTTGACGTCTGTGTAATAGTATTCAAAGCTTTGAAAATGAACTCTGGTTCAGTAATTGTCTCCTGGAGTTAAACAGAAAACCTTTCATCATTTTGCTCCTCTCGAGTGAGGCGGAGATGATAGACAAATAGAACGAAATTGTCTGATACTTCTCTAATTTTCCTGGCTGCTAAATGCCAGCACAGCTTGTGCAACCGGAAACCACATTAATGTCAGCATGCTTCTGTTTTTTTCCTCTTTAATTTTCCTCTCTAACAGCAAATTTAAGCCAGTTTTCATTCTTAAAATCCATGTTTGAAACGGTGAAGACTGACACTATGGAAATTACTGGAAGGAAATGAGTCTTCAAAATAAACCACTTGGGAAGGAGAGAGTTAAAGCTGCCTTTTGTGAAGCATTAGCCATTCTATGAAACTTCATCTTGGAAATCTGAGTTTGATGGACAGAATGAAAGAAAAGAGACCCATTAAGCCACGCTTGCTTTGCTCTTGAGATTTTGCTCAATATACGCTGAATTAGAGCAGGGGGAATTTGACGTATTCGCTGTTGGGTGCCTTTCAGAAGACTAACTGCTAGGCTAGGCAACTCCAAGACTGTGAAGTTCCGAAGACGTGATGATCTATCTGAAGGTGGGCGAAGATTTCCTGCAGTAACTTCTGTTCCACCTCTGGGCCATTCTTCTCCTTTACCTCTGTCCTTCCTACAGAGGAAGGAGATGCCAGTCATCTCGGCCTGCCTGGGGGTCTTCCTGCTGCAGCCACTCTTCTATCCCTGTAATAGCAGCAAAAGTAACAGTCTTCAGTATTCGGTTAATACCCTGTGCTGTTGACTTGGCAAATAGAACTTGGACTGTCTGTTCATTCTGACCCAGACCATTCTCCCATATGGTCAGGTTTTAGAGCGAGCTCCGTGTGTGTGTGGAGCAGACTCCTACCTCAGTGTGGAATTGATTAAGTCATGCACAGTGGCCAAGACTTTATCTGTCTTGCCTTTTGCAGTATTGCCTATTACGGTAGTGCCCGGTTCCTAGAATGCAGTGCCTACAGGCCATGATACCATATAAAATCAGTTGGTTTACGCACTCTGGGCTATTCGTGGCCTTGCGGAGGTATCATTTGCATTACACATATGCTCTTACAGCATTTTGTGTAATAAAGCAGTCTGCTACTTCCTGATCTGCAACCACATCAGGAATACTGTCATTTCAGGCAACTACCACAGACAACAATTTCTTTCAGGCATACTGATAGACTTAAAACCATACAAAGTTCACTTGTATACTGCTTCCATTCATTGCATACATTAATCTGTCTGTTTCGGGGAAGGTTTGCAGATATTTTCCTGCAGACAGAGCTAATTAGATTACAGAAGTAGAAAAAAGACTACAAGACAAAAAAAGACATGTGGATCCTTAGCTAGGGCCATGGATTGTTGTGTACATTCTGTTCCCCTCAAACAACCCGACTCTCTGGTGATACCAACATTGCCTGTGTGCTGTGGATCAGCATACTTGTACTACTGCCCTTAGAGGTGTTGACACAAGGTGATGGATGAGGTCACTGTGTTACAATAACCATGACAAGATTCAACATCTTTCCCCACTAGGAGGCTATCTAAGACTGATATAGGGTTTACAAAGTATGAACTCAGTAATAAAGTGACAGGGCAATCATTTATTTGTTCTAAAAACATTTAGAGAATATGCAAGGAAATGTTTCTTATGGTTCCCAGTTGTGTGGTTCAAATGGTAGGAGAACTTTCTTTAATAGCGTCTTTTTATCTCAAGTCTTAGTAACATCCAAAAAACATTTTCCCAACATCCTCAAAACGTCCATTAAAACATTTTCTTCATTAGAACTTTATTACTTAGTAGGTCACATTAGAAAAAAGTTCTGGGAATTACTTCTGCTAGCTGGCTTTGAGCCTTTATGGTAGTTGGTAGGATGATTTTTATGGGCCCAGTGATACATTCCCGTTTTTTTTTTTGCATGATTCTTTAGTCTTACTGCAATTCTTCTTTCATTAAATAATAATATACTACACCAGTAAGACTGGACCGATGTAGCCATCATTCTTTAGACTGATATAGCCATCATTCTTTCACACCTTTAGTGAGCCTAGCTGTGTAAATGTTCAGTGGTTTTGCCTGTTTATCATCTGTAATAAAAACATTTTTATTAAAATGAAGATGCTGCCAGGAACACATGAAGAGCAGCACATACACGGGGGCAGTATCTCTGTTGTTACTAGAAAGAAATCCTATATAGAAACTGCAGTTACAATGCAAATGATGAAATGGAATTGCCTAAACTACTGCTAAACTACTAAATACAGTATTCAGCGTTTGTCTGTCATAAGTCAGTTATTATCTAATAATGTGGTGCTCTCTTAATCACTGAACTCTAGCTCAAAGGTAAACCAGAAGTAGAAAGTATATGCTGTAAGGGTTCTTTCTGGGTAAGGACTCAGATCAAGTGCAAATTAAAACAGGAACATCTCCATCATTAACAGTGTCAGCTGAATTACAGCTGAAGAAACAAGCATGTTTGTGGAAATTTCACTGGGCTTTGAACAACATATCCTGTTCTGGCCTAAAACCGTTCATCACAGAATTTTGCTTTGACAGTTAAGATGGAACATTTCTGAGAAGCAGCAAACCTTTAGAATTCACAGCTTGCTGCACTGTAAGCAGGAGCTGGAATTACAACATAAATGTATAACAGCAATTTCATAAGTAGACTGTGTAGACAGTCCTCTTTCCATTTTTGACCTCTCCTCATGTAATGGGTCAAAAAGCTGCATGTGTGTTTCTTATATTACATTATGAATATGTTGAGACCAGCACTGCCACATAAGCATTTTAAGTATTTTTTTTATAATTATGCAGAAATATTATAACTTACCCTGTGGCTGTTTAAGAAACATGATAATACAAATTTGCATTGATAATAGCAATAATTGACCTTCCTCACTTGCAGCATGGTCTAAAGCCTCCCTTTTAGGGGGAACCATCTAAATAATTGCTAACGTTAAAACACACAGAAATGATGATCTGTACATGGTGACTTGTTTACGTCAACGTTGTGAATACCACAAATGAATTTGTCAGTATGTTTAAGTAATAGCCCAACAGTTAGTCCATTATCATAGCAGGAAGCACTGGACTGAGGCAGGTGATCAGAGAAACAATAATGTAAACTTAATTTAAAATGGAAATGTGTCATTAAACATGTTAACCACATGTCAAGCCACCAGCAACAGTGCAGAACATTAAGAATTAGGTACCAATTACTACAGTGAGTTTTTTTCCCCATGTGTCTCCTTAACAGATATTCTAAGTGCTTTCTAAATACATTAATATAAAAAATGTATTTTAATAGAATGTTATGTATATATATATTCAGCATTCAGTCATAAGTACGTTTTCAGAGTATTGTGCCCAACTTTGCGTGCAGAACATTCATTTTATCATAGTTATCTCCATGCTGTGTAAATGGTGTTATCCATTACCTTGTTTGATTCACAAAAATCTAAAAAGCTTTTGTTTTCCAGAAGCATCTGGAATGCTTTTGACATGCTTTCATGACAGTCCCTCTTCATGAATATAAATATTTTAATATCAAAGAAAAAAATGCTATTGGCTCAACATTCAAAGTAACTGACAAAGAAGACACGTGTTTACTGGATGAGATGATTATTTGTTAACTACTCCAGTTTGGACAACATTTCATATTAGAATGTAAGTGAGCTGTAACAGATGGTGGCTTGTTGGGGGTATGTACTATACTTGCTCCAGGACTCAAAATTAAACATGAGTCAAGTATTTAAAATTGAACCTGTTAACTTATAAGAGCCCAGACCATTTCCCCTTAAAGGAAAGCTATGAGGGATCCGTGATGCAATAATTAAAGATCAGACACATTGTGTCTTCAGTAACTATTTTAAGGTCAAAATACAGATAACATATGTCTCAGTATTCACTTCACAACTTGTATTTCATTATTTTGTTCTAGAGATGGAATCAGAATGTGTTGTATGCAATACAGAACATGTTACCAAAACAGATATATCAAACAAATACATGCTTTGAATGATCTGATATTGTCTCATGCGCTAACCAAGCACACTGCCGTTGCAAATGAGGTCACATGTTCACAAATTTATATTCCATGTGACTGCATCCAGGATGTTCAGTATAGATCACACAGTGAGTTTAAGTCAAGTTCACTGAATTTAAGTGAAAGATAAAGCTGTGTAAGGAATTTTCCAGCCTCAAGGGCTTGTTACACATACATCACCATGAGCTGTTATGGGTTAAAATTACATGGAAACATGGATAATCCAAGTAATAGCAGTATAGTTGTTTAATTCATTCTGGCAGCATCTGATATTTGAATAGTGAACACACATAGAGTTTTACATATACACTGTGTCCCTCTATTAATTTAATCATCTGTCAAAAAGATATTCATTTAAAATGTCAAGGAAAAGCTACGTTTTAGAATTTATATCAGTTATAGAAGCCTCCAATAATGTTTGGTGTTTCCACTTTATTACAGCTTTCATTCTTTTCAAGTCACTTGCTCTGAGTTTTTCAAAGAAATCTGCAAGTTCAGTCTTAGAAGTTTATGCATTTTCTCCTTCTCCTAAACAAGGTGGGGGGTCCTGGACTTTAACCTATAATATCCCATTAATCAGGAGGGTCCCTAAAAATAAACTGCTTGTGATGTTGATGTATGAAAACATAGGGGCTTACATTAAACTGCAGGAAAGGCCATTGTTCAGCTTGCTTGATCCACAGTCAGTGAGTTTCTGTCTTTGGTGTTTTAGACTTACTATAGATGCAGCACTGTAGATGCAGTCTGCCTCAGAGTGACGCCCTAGCAAAGTGGTTCACCTAGTTGGGGCTTAATATCCTAGCAACTGTAGTTATGGGCAGGACATCACACACATTTCCCAAACTTTTTTTAAAGCTTTAAAAGAACAGATGTGTAAAACTTTGATTCATGTATACCAAAGTAAGAATAGAGCATTTCCCAAAATTGTTTAACCGTGAAATAATCAATAGTTAAACCAAACATTTGGTGCCACTAGGGCTAGAATCAGAGATGCTTTAGAGCTAGCAGACACTAGCCAGCTAACTCAGGACCCCAAGTGTAGCCCACTTACAACAATTCTGTAAAGAATCATGGTATGTGTGCACAGTATACAAGTGAGACACAGAAGGAGCTGACTGCATTGGCTAAATTGTTAAGCAGTCATGAGTGAGCTCAAGAAGGTGACATTCACATAGCGGTCCTTGGTGCACACAATCCTGCTGTTCACAGATTAGCAACTGGATTATTTACACTTTAAATAGCTCTCTGCCTGGTCCCGAATCTAGCACACCAGCCAATTTTAACCGGCTAATCTTTGTTTCTATTTTGGGGGACCTAATCAGAAAACACACGGTCTGTATACATCACACTTAAAAGTAAAGTGCACTGTACATATATACATATAGCTCACCAGATACTACATTAATCACCTGTGACTGAAATGTACCTAATAACATGTAATACCAACACAAGCACGAATAACATCTGTGACTTGATCTGGCATGGGCTGGACATGTTTCTGGATGTAGCCGACATCAATGTTTATCCACGTTTACATCAAAGAATTGCGCAGTTGGTGCAGATTTGGTGGACACCTCCCTGGCACAATTCTGAGGAGGATTTTCTGTAGACTCGGATTGTTGGGCCTGGGCACTTTCATTTACCTGCAAATCCAGCTACTTTCTTCACACTGTGGGCTTTGGCACGCCCAAATGCAGTCACTTCTTTTTGCCACTCATTAACTTGTGCTTAGTGACACATTTTCCACACGCTGAAAAAGACATCCATTGTACTGTACCACCTCTTCTCCATATATGAATCCCATCACAAACCCTGCAGGTGTTTATAGCCTGATCATTCTCAATACCTGAAGTCATTGCCACCTTAACATAGACACACTGTTTCATTTTGATCACAATCTCTACTGTCCATTTTGACAACTAGTTTGAAATCGCCAGGATGTCAATTTTGGTCTAAATTACCTGGAGCAATTAGAAAGGAAGCCCAAACAAATAAGATGGCCTGTGTTCATTATGACCCTGTTTTTGCAGTTACTGGCTCGGGCAATAGGCTCAGGAGCAGTGAGGCAAAGCCACAATCTTCTTGCTGTGATTAAGCAGAAATAGAGAGGAAATGTCATCACTAGGAAGCAAGAAAAGGAGGAGAAAATCCACAAAATTAGATTTTTAGTAATGCACTAAAGCCAATCTTCTGGCCCGGTAGAATCCTCAGGTTTGCTATAGTGGTGTGCTGCACTGAATCCTAATTCCTAAAGGTCACAATTAAACCCTCAGTGCTACTGTAGTGTTGTGTTGTAAGTGGAAAGAATTTGTGTCAGTTAAAGCTAATAGTAGTTCTCTTGTTTAGAGTGCATGCTATCATATGCATCAGAGGACTCTCTCTCTCGCTCTGTGGTCATTTTGTGCCAGGCATTTAGTGTCCGTTGCAAAATACTGCTGTAATGTTTCTCCTTTAACCCTGATTCATGAACTCTGTGTACCAAGAATGGCAAGAAATAGCTTGATCAGTGAGGCATGGGATTGAAAGAGAGTGCCATTATGATTATCAGGTAATAACACTGCTGGTTTATTCCGGGAAATAGCTTTATATATATATATATATATATATACCTTGACTTCTACTTGTTACATATATTTTTTGACTTGAGTGCATTGTTAGTGTCACAACAACGATAATGTAATGGATTTCTACTTGTCAAAATATACACACAAATAGAATAACTGAACATATAAAAATGACATATAAAATAACAGAAATAAGGGACATTATGTTTAAATTACCATTGTTGTTAAAAAAAATTACAGAATCTGTTTGTTCATTGGAAATGATGTGGTAGCCGTTGGCACCTGGAAAGTCAGCCAAGCCTGTTATTTTACCAGGGTTGTTTAGACATTTTTGTTTGACTACATATTAATATACTATATTACAGTGATTTACTATATTACAGTGAGTACTATTAGTTGTAGTTAAAACAGAGAGGTAGAGTAATCTAGAGTAAACTCATACTTCAACTGAAACTTAGTGGAGCTGAAAAGGTAGCATAGCCTAGCACTTATGTACTAAATAACTCAAACAACTTCAGCGGAAGCGGAGGTGGAAGTGCAGTACATGAAACTTCTTAAAAGCATAGACTGAAATTCGTTAGGCTTTAATCTTTTCATTTTACTGCACTCAAATTGGACTTAAATTAATAATTTCCTCCTAAACATCAAAGGTGAAAGCAGTCCAGACAGTGTGATCAATGTAACATAATAGCATTAAACACACTAAAGTCACTAAATCTTAAAGTGTACATGTTATGGAAGACTAAATGTTGCCCATGTTTTATGAAGTGTAACCATAATCAGAGTATTATAACTCTTTACTCCCTGGGCCATATGGTCCATACAATCAAGTTCATTAACAATTGGGTGCCGGCAAAGTCAGTGCTGTCTTTCATTGCCCAAGCATTGCTATAAAATATTACAAACTAAATATAAATTATTAAAGTGCACACTTTGGTGTTAATATTAGGGAACCTACATCTAAACCAGGTAAGTTTGGAACCCATAGACAACAACAGATACTGGTTTCTTCAATGGACTGCCACCTTAGACTGCATATAACTGCATCTGAGCCAAACATATAGCCTATACACTTATAAACTCGTTCCAATGCTGTTATCAGCAATCACATTACAAGGGAACACCATAACACTACCTCCACAATGTTTTTGAGATGGTATGCTCTGGATCATAAGCAGTTTCCTCCATTCTCCAGCCACTGATCTCCACTGATTGATTTTTGTCTCATATAGCTATAAGATTTTACATTTACATTGCATTTATGGCATTTAGCTGACTCTTATCCAGACCAACTTACAAGGTTAATCATATTACAGGTAAGCCAATGTAGTGTTAGGACTCTTGCCCAAGGACTCTTATTGGTATAGCACAGCATAGTAACCCAGGCCAGGAATCAAACCCCCATCTCATAGATAGTGTAATAGCTCCCTGGTGGGTATCCACTGAGCCACACCAACCACAACTGATCTAACTTTGTTCCACAACTGATCTAGGTTTATTAGATTGGGGTATTATCTGGTCTTCCTGTGTTTGAGGTCACCAGTGCTTTTCAGCTTTAGGTAAATCCTTGTTTCCTTTGACAGAGATATGGCTACCTCCTGAATGGGGGTCTTGATCTGGTAAACTGTTGTGAAGGGTTTTTCCTTATCAGGGAAAAAAACATCTGAACTTGTTTTTTTTTTTTTTTTTTTTTAACTATGGGCCCTTTGGTGTTTTGAGGTTACTGGTGCATTATTTATTTTTAAGAAGGTATTAAGCAGTACATTTGGCCACACCTGTTTTTCCTATCCCTGTGATGGGTTTGTTTGATTCTTCAGCCTGATTATTGCAGTGACAGCTCTTTGGCTTTCATATCAACAGGCAACAGTGACAGATTCCAAATATCACACTTGAAATCACCTCTAGACCTTATATTTGTGAAATGAAGAGGGAATAACACATAAATGCTAATGGAACAGCTGGGCAGCCAACTGGCCAGTTACAATTCTATATGGTTTATCTATTTTGGATTAATGTCCTCAAAGTAAAGCTAAAAGGCTACACATTTGCCTTATTCTGAATGTTTAATTTATACTTTAAGATGTTGTGATAGACTAAACAATGCCTTTTTCAATGTCCCAAATATTTATAAATCTGACTCTATGTGGAACTAAGCTTTAGCTTTTTAGCAGTGCTACACTGGGTTGCTGTCAGAATGAAACTGACCAATCAAAATGAATAAAGGCAGTTTACATGCATTGTAGGATTGTAGGAAACCTCATGGAACATTACTATATACAATTTCAGATATATACACGTTTTTAGGTTTATTTGTCATTTGCACAACATGTCAGGACATGTATGCATTGAAATGCTTGTGGTGAGGCTCAGGTTAATACTCTACAGCAGGACAACACTATACATACTAAAGATATTTTAAAATAAAGAGATATAAAAGTAGACCCAGTAAAAGACCAATGCCCAGTTGGAAATTCATTAAACCTTTACCTAAGCCTGCATCATTGAGTACATGGCATTAGTCATTACCCTGGTAGTGCATGACATTGGATTCAGAGAAAAGTAGAGAGGAAGGGGAACGCTCTTTGACTTTCAGGCTCAGTAGAATGTGGCTGCTTGCCCTCTTCAGTTTCCCCTCAATATGCTCCATGCTATTCCACAGCACCCTTGGCCAGCAGACCCTGTACCGCTGCCCATATTTCTCCATCTGAGTGTCTGGAAGTGCGTTCGTTCTAAGTTTAATGGAAAGGGTGTTTTATTGAGATGAATATAGTCATTACTGTGATGATTATGATAAGGCATTATACACAGTGTAACTACATTTGGTTCTAAATAAAGCTATGTCTTCGGAGAGCTCTTGTTTGGATTCATTATGCACTGGCAAGCTTTCTCCTCACTCTCCAGTCACACTTAGCTTCAGCGCATCCTACTCACTTTCTACCTGTGCAATTCTCCCTTATCTGTCCATTGCAGGAGGCCTCTCTCCTCAAGCATGCAGTGACTTTGAGGAGGTGAACTGGTATAGAATGTGTCCCTACTTTATGTGGTGTCCCGTGTTAATGTGCATGTGATTTTAGTTCCACTTGCTCTGTGGTTGCTTGCAATAACAGCTGATAAGCCTTTTAAACAATGACATTCAGTTGCCTGTATTGTAACTGTCATAATAAAACCTTGTAAGTTAAATTTTGGCATCCTTTGCTGTCGTTTTACACTCTCTGCACTTTTAAAATAGAAATGAAACACAATCTAGGAAGTCTCAAAAACTCATATGTGCACAATTTACCACTTACCCTACATATATCCAATCAGCCAAGACAAATTTTGCATTGGAGCTACAAGGCTAATGTTGATAACAACACTAGGAGTCAACAGGATCCTTGGAAAGTCTATATAACAAACACATTCCCAAAATACATTGTGCACTATTATTTAAAGATTAAAAGCTGAACAAAGAAACAGCTTTCAGAACACAGCTATTTTCTTTTAGCACTTGTTGGTTTCTAACACAAGACCACGTTCCAGATGCTGTTTATACCAGACATTCTGTTTACAAAGGCCCATTAACTAATCCATGACTGTCCATCAATATCGACACATGACACATGATTTATGTGGTGAAGGACAGTGTAGGACAATGATTGATGCCCTGTGCACCTGTTGTCTTATGTTCACTCCAATAAATAATATACTATGCTGCAGATAATCAGACACTTACAAGTGGTAGTTATCTCTGCTGGTGAGAAAAGCATGAAGTAAATTGAGGTGAATAATGTTTTGCTTGTAATTTACTGAAAAAAATGAGAAACATTCAGTTAATTGCACAAATTTTTATCTCAATTTAAAAAAAGTTATTTTATAAAAGTTATTTTATTAAGATTTTATTCATTTAAATCATTTCATTCCATTCAGATGAAACAAAAAGGTATTTTCTGAGTTGTGTTGAGCACTGCGTGCACTTGTATGCAAAATTTTGAATACTAAATATAAATAACTTCTTGTATTGATATTCAGAGTAAAAATAAATTGATTAATTTCTAATAATTTGCCATATTAGAGTTACTATAGTACTATAGTAACATAGTATAGACCTATAAATAGTGTCATAACTTGCACATAAGTAACATATTATGTTTTCATTTCTTTAATAATTTAAACTTAAAGCAAATGAATTATGCAGTAATTAAACAGTAATTATATAACAGTAATTATGTAAGAGGGCGTGTTAACTTACTTTTTCTTAAGCTTCTAATTAGAACGGATTGCCAGAACTTCTCTACAAGAATGTAAATTAAATCTAAATGTATTCCGCTGTGTATTTCACTGTGTAATTAATTGTGTAATTACACAATTACAACAATGTAGCCAAAAGTATAACCATAGTACGGCCAAACAGTGTTCTGCTAAGAGTCTTCTAAGGGTTAAGATTTAGTAGCAAAGACCAAAATTCTTTGTTGATGGTCTAGCTTGGTCAACATTGTCTCCTGCTGTCTAAAGAATCAAGAGCAAGTAATTGGATAAAGCAAACAAACAGCCCTGTTCTCCTACCAGCTGAAGAAAGTGACGGAAATGGACCCGAGAGAGTTGCCAGATCATGAAAGCCGTGCGCTCAGCCCTGATTGGCTGTCTCTGGGGACACTGTAGGGAGCTATTTTAGCCTGGTCACGGCCAGGTCAGCATTCTGACGACAAAGGTGGAACTGATGAAAAGGGAGAGTGGGAGAGGAGAAAAGATGAGTGCACAGAGGTAACTGTTGCCTCTGTTGTTTAAATAAACCTTTCATTGAAGTTTTTTGCTGCCAAGATCAGAGGAAACCGTTCTCCTTTATTCCTCCCTCTACCTCTAGTGTAACATTCTGCTATTTTTTTGTTGTTGTTGTGGTTTTGTTTTTTGTTGTGTATGTGAAAGAGAGAGAGAGAGAGGGAGAGAGTGTAGGAGGAAAGCAGATGCTGATATTGTCCAAACCACATGCATTGTGACTTGCATACAGAAAGTGCCAAAAGCTCTTCGCCTGTCTAACCCTGATGAATGGTCCTCCGGGTGCATCAAGCTTCAAATCAGAGAACCTGCAGGCTCTAATGTCTGATTCCTGTTCCCTTCTCTCAATGACTCATTCCTTCAATTAGCTCCAGCTGCACAGCTGTTCAGCTTTACAACACGCACACACGCATTGGTACACGTCCTTTCGTACACATGCACACTGAGGTGGACCACCAAGCTTTTTCATAAATTAGATGCGCTTCTCGTGTTGTGTCTGGGGGGCTGCAATTAAACTGCTTTCCAAACTTTCAGAACCTTCATTATCCAGCTAATAAGTGAGGAATGCAGTTTTAAAATCCCTCCTCTGAATAATCTTAAGCACAATTATATCACTGCTGTCAGAACTTGTATCTCTATTTTTTATTATTCTTGACACAAATTGAAAAAGGCTGTTGTCTGTTACATTCCATGTATATATATATTTTTTTTAAATAGCAGAAGATCTCTAGGAAGAAAGTCTGGTTCAATTGATGTGCATTGAAAGTGAAGGGTGTTGTTCCTGGTTATAATTTTAGAGGCTTATCATTTTTAAGGCTTTGTTCCAACACAGCGATAACTGCTAAATGTTTTTGTGTAGTGACGCATTTGATGGACATTAAAGATGTTTAGAAATCCCTTCATGCAAGTTCAAGGTCTGTCTCCAGTTCCAGTTCCAAGTCTCTGGGGTGTCAGACTTTTCTCGTCTCAAAGTTTAATAGAGAATTGGTCCTTTCTACAGGATCAATAAACACTTGGATTATCGGTAACACATGAATAACATCTGTGATTAGCATCTGAATATATTTAAGTGAACATGTAGAAAATGTACTGTCACAAGTTACTTTAAGTAGATGTATAGTTAATGTGTTACAGGAAGCAGATTTAATATGTTTTGTCCAAAACCCAAATGCTAATTCTGTTTTTAATGCTAACTTAACCTAAACATCAACCCAAAACTGTAAGGGGTCAGCCTGTGCTGCCAGCTACCAGCAGAGGGTGACCGCGGTGAGGCACTGATAATCCAGAGAACTCAAAACCCCAGAATTCCCCAGGGGTGATTAGCCCCAATTAGGCTCACCTGGCAGTACAGGATTCAAGGGTGTGACAAGCAACACTGCTTTGTCACACCTCTGATGCAGTGTGGCCGGTAAGGTACTGCTGCTGAAAGAAAAGAAAAGAAAAAGCCTTTAGAAGTGTGTTGAGGACCTTAAACAAGGCCAAAGAAAAAGGAGGCCTTGTTGGTGGCTCCTTGTTCCTCTTCTCAGGCGATTTTGTTTGTTTTTGCTCAGTTTAAGCTTTCCTTTGTGTGAGCCATGCCATTTTGGTGTCCCCTTTGTTTGAAATTTCCCGCTTTTTTCCCTTCACCATTGAAAAGGAATGCAGTTTGCACTTCTACCAGGGGACTCTGGAGGCGCAGTGGTGGTGTGTCAGGTTGGAGAGAACAGGATTGCCGGTGGGTTTCATCAACTGTGCACCAAAACTCTCTGTGCTCAATTAGTGTACATTACATATACATAATACACTTTCTGTTCTCTGGGTTTACCTTATACCCGCTCCCCACGGGTCTTCCCCTCTGCACTTGGGTCCCCTGACGTCCCATGACAAAAACCTTACCTATTTTAATCATTTTAAGACTAACCGTAACATGAGCCCACAATCTAAAAATCCTAACCCATTTCCTGGTCTAAACTCTAACCCTCATCCTGGCCCTAATCCTAAAATAACCTAACCCAAAACCTTATCCTAACCCTTCATCTAGCCCTAATCCTAGCATTAACCTCAGCACAAAAACTTAATCCTTATCCTAACCCTCACCTGGTCCTAATCGTAATTTTAAACTGGCCCTAATTCTAACCTAACCTAACCAAATGTCAACCCAAAACCTAATCCTAACCCTCAAACCCTGGCCTTAAACAGATCTTCTAGTTAAACTGCAGTTACCCAATGGTGTCAGTAGCATCTCTGTAACAGCTTGTTACACATTTAGTAATTTCTGAATTAAACATCTACAGATATGAACTTGGATTCTTCAAATAAATGAAACACGTAGAGTAGGGTTTCAAAGAAAGAGACACAACAGCTTAAAACTGTGGGTCAGTCTGTATGTTAGCCAGCATAACAGCTAATCCATCTGAACTTGTAAAGGAACGTGATCTCTAATTTACTAGATTAGATTTTCAGATAGAATAGCTTAACACATTAGCTAAATGATCTATTACACTAGCCTGCATACCTGCTATTCACACTACACACTTGCCAAACATTCCAGGTTGTTTTGCTTCCTTTCTTTATATACTGTATTCAGTAAAGGAGGTCATTTGTTCGGTCCATCAGACTGACGGTTCTTCTGTAATGAAAGGAAGGATTTTTATTAAAACTTGTATCAGAATTTAATGCTGCTGAGAGCTTCAGGGGAACAGCACTGCAGTATTGACTGTGCCAAACATAGCAAAACTGTCACTCACATAGGGTTGGAAACAAAAGGCTTAAATGAACACGTTGGTGTTGGTGGTCCTTATCTGTTTGGTTTGTGCTTTTTTCCACAGGTTGAAATTTTAATCTTTACGCTGGAGTCAGAGTCTAAAGTTAGTTAGTTTGTTTGGTGAGTAAAGTTACAAGTCACACAAAATGTAATTGCAATGTGATTCAAGACCCCATCTTTAATGGATATACAGCAGACTAACTTTTACATATTAACCTAAGACTTTATTTATTATTATTTATACTTATTATTACTATTATTATTATTGTAATTATTAATATTCAGCATACATGGCCTACACACTTCATTGTACCGCAATAACTTGTTCTCCAGCTGTGCCAGTTTAACTGACATATTGCATGACCTTTTTAGAGAATGCTTGTTGCTTACTTTCTGAAACTAATCTGAAATCTAGTTTACATACAATGCATTTGTGTCCTTGTTCGGTTCTAGGACACCCTCTAGTGTCTGGGCCTCTCAGTGCCTTCTCGCCCTCCCACCCTACCCCCTTAGGGGCAGTCCTGACCATAAGCAGTGGATGCAGAGTCTTGAACACGTTGGTATTCTATACCATGCAGAGGCAGAAACATAGTTGAGGGTGACAAGTTCATTTGTCACACTGCTATGCATTTAACACTGTGGTTATGGGCATATTCATCAGCGCCTGTTAACACTGGATTTAGCAGGTCATGGACAATGGCCACAAGCAGTGCAGAAACTGACACTCACTGCTATAGAGGCTGTCCCTTGGAGAAGGGAGAGATGGCGTTTTTGATGCAGGATTAACAGGGATTTGGCAGGCCGTGCAGTCTAGTCTGGCTGTCTGGTCAGCCAAAACTCAACACACAACTCAAAGGCCGAGTCACTTCCAACAGCCTGTCATGACTTTGTAAATGTACTGCTCACTTTGTAGAGCTAAAAGTAGCAGAGTTTTCTCAAACATGAGGTCAGTAATATAACATTGGAATGGGTGTACTTAACATCATTTAAAGAAGCAAATGACCACCATAATATGCTGCTAGCACTGTGCTAGTTTAAGCTATTGCATATTCATCTCGGCACTGGGGCTAATGAAATGACATGCATGTTTATCAAGCTGTTCTTGCCCAAGAGACGTAGTTCTTCAAGACGTTCTCAGGCTATTTGCGTCCTAATGATTCCTCTGGCTGATTTCCATGATTTTCCTTGTTTCCAGCCAGTTGAACTTCTAATTGGGCCGGGTTTGGATTCTCGTGGGGTTGTTCTGATGAAAACAGTCACTATAGCACTTGATTACACAGCAAAAGAGAAACTGCTGTTGAACTTGCACAATAATATTTGGCTCTTGGTTCATACACTTTCTTTAAAAACATGTTTTTCAAAAGCTTCACTTTTCCAACACGCTTACCTCTTTGACCAGTTGTTCGTTTTACGTTGACCCTAAGAAAGTTAGCGATTGCCATTGACTTCTCTTTGTCTTTTGGTCAGTCAGCTTTTCGTTTCATTCATAAGCACACCAATTAAAGCTGGAAATTTGAGACAGATACGTTAGAAAAAGCACACTGGCAGGCATGCTTCAGTGGGAATACGGAGAAGTGCCGTCAAGCCTGAATTCGGGCCAGATGCACTCATAATATTAAACGCAAAGAGCTGCTTTTCTCTTAATGGAGTTGTGAGTCACTAGTCCTTAAAACTGAACATAAATCAGGAATCTTACATTTTTCTCTTCTTTAAACCTGAAAATGGTATGAATCTGGAATAAAGATTAGTGTTGCGATTTATTATTTAACTGCTGCATTAATGGCCCCTTATCATTCTTATTTTACAAGGGTTAAGGGAAAAGGGGCAGTTTTTCCACAGAAGAGATAAAGTTAAAAAGAGAGGACTTTTATGGGGGCATATATTTAATAACAACTTTGCATGATGTTGTACATCATGTCCATGATAAAACCTTTAAATGGGCCATAATGTTACACTTGGCTATGTGGTGACCCCTAACTATTTCTACTTTTTTGCCACCAGGACCTGAAAAACAATACCTGGGTAGTGTCGAGGCAGGTATCGCCAATTATTTTCAAATATGGGACCTTCAGCATTTACATGGTGTTAAAATAACAAGAGCCTCTGCTCCAAAAAACATAGGCCCTGGTCCCTTCTCTTGCACAGCACTCAATCATGAAGGCATCTGAGTTTGAAGGGTGGGATATACTGCCAGGCGGCTAGCGTGCCATGTGTGTATTTGTTTTTATTTGAACTACAGGCACCACAAGGAAGCAGTAACACTGGAAAGAATGTGGCTTTCTTGAATTACCTACGAGTGCTTCTCCAATAGGCAAGATCGCTTGACATTGGATCCGGCAAAATAAAGATAGGAGCCAGAAATGCAAGCGGAAAGACAAATAAATGACTGAATGAAAGTGCCAGGGCAAGTACTTGAGGCAATGCCATAAAGTCTTTATTAGGACATGCAAAAAAGACCAAATCGTATAATTAAGTACTGCTTGTCTTTTGTCCAAGATCTCAATGGATGTGGTGGAACTAGAGGTCAGATATTTGAAATCTTGCATCAGCCTAGTCTTTTATAGATGTCTATCTAATTACTCCAAGGCGCTTAGCTGTATAACATAAAGAAGGACAACTCATGTTACCATATCCACTTTAGACCTATGGCACTGCCTTCACATTCGTGGAATGGCCTCCTGTCATGTACATGGCATTCACTGAACTAATGCTCTCCATATATAGAAAAGGACCTTAAACCACTTCTCACAAGTTCCTCAACACAAAATGTAAAACATGATGTTTTGTTTAACTATTCCTAAAAATAATACATTGGTTATTTTACAAAAGTGGCTTAAAACACTATCCATCTATATTAATTATTAATGGGAAAAATCAATTGTTTACACATTACACTTTTAATACATAACAAGACACATACTGACATTTAAATAGGGGTTTAAATGCTGTTCTATTTTTTGCATAGTGCCGAACAATAAAACACACATGTTTTTGCTCAAATGTAATACAAAAAGTAAAAATGAGAGTTTTTTTTAATCCTGGAGAGCAATTTTTCATAATAGTTTCATAATAGTTCATATTTTACCCAAAAACGTTTCAGTTGGTCTCACCTGTTTACAAAACATTTTTTCAGAAGCCCTCTGGGCCTGTCCACATAATCCAAACTAATCCAAACAGACAAGCAGCAATGTTTTAGTTTATATTTATGCAGAAATATAGACAATGCTGAGGATTTAAAACTCTACATAATATTTCTTATTAAAATTCCAAACACTTTATTTAACATTTTCAGACATCAAAATATGTGGTAATGAGAGGCAGAGATACAGTCTCACTTCCTGCTCTAAATTGTTAGAATGTTGCTCTTTGTGTTTTAATTTTTTTCATTTTTTAAACTAATAAATTAATGATTCATCTAAATTCACCATTTAAAGGTTTTAGGATTTGGAATAGCCAACTTCTAGCCAAGTACACTACAGATGTTAATTTTGCATATGTTTAGCTTATTACTGTTCCACTAAGATCTAAATAAGATCTTTTATTGTGGAATTGCAGTTTAAACTAATTGAATTGTCCGTATACAAAATACAGATCTGTTTCACATACAGTTTTCTAAGTGTACAGTTGTGTCCTATGCAGAGAATGGAGTCAGGCCTTTTCAACAGCACCCAAGCAAAGCAGGTTTGCTTAGAGCCCCAGGAAGACTAGGACTAGCACTAGTTTTCACCCCTCACATTTCATCTCTCAGAAAGAGTTTACATTACTGAGCATAAAGATTTGCATTTCAGGACTTCATTTCATGGAGAAGTTACTATATGGACTTGTTGGGTAAAAGGTTCACTCAGGAGCTGACGCCTGCGCATTTATAGAGGGGGAAATGATGAGCACTAGAAATATAATAATGACTATTTTTATAAAGGACTATATTTGGTCGTGAAGGACTTGTAAACTGGGCTTTATACTATTTTAGCTGTTGATTAAACATTATCTCATAATGACCTCTATGGGGAAGACAGACCTCCCGTGTGGGAGCATCAAATTAGATTATGCTGTGGTTGATAATGAATCTCTTTGAAAATGAAATTTCTCCCATTCCAGAAGGACTGAGGAGATTTATTCAAGGACACCACGTAGGTCTCTCACTTGGCTGCTGAGGATTAAAGTTTGCTATTATGGGAAGTGATTTAGTTTTACATGTTACTACATGCTGAGCTGGTTTGGAAATAGCTTTCTCTTCTAAAACCGGAGCTTTTGAAGTCCAATAGAGGTAGATTAGATAGTGAATCCATTGGTAATAATAATGGTTTAAGTGTTAACGAGACCTGGCAGATGTAAGATGTGCAAAAGTGTATGCAGTTGATCTTTAATCAATAGCTCTTTATGGCTTAAGTTTGAAGTGTTTTGATCCGTTACACTGGAATGTGTCCTGCATTTAATTCCCCTTCCACTTTTTTTAAATGCATAAGCTAAAAAGGCAAAGGAGAATTAGGCAAATTCTTTAGCTCTTTGAGGCATTTCTACTCTTTCTTTTGTTCTAGATCAATCTACTACACAGTCAAGCTACAGGTTATCTAAAGTCAGACGATCTCTAACTGTTTCCAGCCAGGCACCCCTTCTAGTGTGAAATAAATGTTCCAGAGACCTTTAAAGATTTTATGAATACTATCTAACAGCTCAACCGTATCTCCAGTCGTATGTGGCTCTATGCTTTTAGCAATCCAGTAAGCTACTAAATAAAAAGCCCCCCGGGGGTTTTTATCCTCTCAGAGGTTTTGGCCACATTCACTATCTGAAGATTGTGTTTCACACTTTTGCTTGAAAAATTATTTTGGGCTGTAAGTACAATGGGACGCTTTATAGAAAGGCTGGCTTCATGGCTTTGTTTGCTAGCACCTAGAGATGACACATTCTGATCTACTGCTATTATGCTTCTCAATAAAAAGTCTTTGTACTTTTCTAAATAAATGATACATTTGTGAACCCACTGGTTATATGCCATGGAAGCCCATTTAAAGAGCCACTGCTTTAAATAACTTAAGTGAAATTGCTGAGGAAAGAAATGATAAATGAAATCCAGTGTAATCCCATAAATCCTTGAAAGCAATCCAATGTGAGCAATTTGCGCAGCTAGACTTAATAGACTTAATAACTAAGACACGGTTTAACTTACAGACAAGCTACACATCTTAACATTTAACTATAACAGTGTCAGCAAGCCAAGCATCAGAGAGTAATCTGGTTTATAAAACAACCCAAATTCCATTCATTTCTTATCCTGATTATATTTCTTTTGTATTATTATATTCTCTGTAGGACATTTCTCTTCTTTTCACCACATTTTGCATGTGGTTTTGCTTGGAACATTACATCATGCCTCATGTCATGACACAAAAAGTAAAGAAGTCCTGTTTTTACACCTAACCAAATAAACATAGTCTCTTTTATACTAGTGTCATTTATAATTAAGTGGATTTATTAAAATACCTCAGTTGATTCTGTAGCAAGTGTTAATGTCTGTGCGAGGGAGGGGCAGGAATTTAGTGATAGATTTATGCTATTTAAAAACCATTAACATTTCACGGGCACTCTGATCTAACAATTTCTGGAAAGACATCAGGACTGAAAACTGCTATGATAGTCTAGTCTACAAAAATAAGTATGCTAAGTAAATTATATAATTAAAATAAACATGCTTTGTAAAGATGTAGGGTTTTATGAAAATAATAACATATTGTTCATGTGACCATTTTATGTAAATACAGTGTAATTTTGATTGAACTTTTAATGTTCTATAAGAGTTATTCCTGGAATAGAGTAAACAGGCCTATTTAACCAGATTTATATTTTGGTTTTCACTACATGGACATCTGGAGGTTTGAAAATAGCCTCTAGTAATGAGTGTGTAGCATTGCAGGTTAAATCAGACAAGCATTCCGAATAGTGAGGAGGAGAACGCTGGATCATCAGTGATGGGGAGACTAAAACTGATGGGTGTTTTCCAGTGTCATTGAGTTTTGCTTTGCTCTGAAGGTGTCTTGGCTGGCCGTATGTCTCTCCATGAATTCAGGGAAGATCTAATTAGGCAAATTTGGGCTCGGTTTCAACCTTCACCTCCCGAGAGCACATTCTAATAAGCACTGCATCTGTCAGCCAGTCGGTGATAGAACTGTAGTAACATATGGCATTTTCGCTAGCAAAAGACCTCTTGCTGTTTTACGTCCCTGTTTATCCTTAGTTGAAATTTATTTACCAGGGTAAAGCTGAGGGTGGCTTTGCTAATACTTTCCAGGTTCCAGGCTTTCTCTGGAGAATCTTCGTTTCTTCTGGCTATCAGTTAAAGCTCTCCATACATTCCAGCTTTTTGGACAGGATGAAACACAGTTTTGTACCCATAAGTTCTGAGGCAGTCTCCTACATCATTTTTTAAAACTTCCTCCCAAATCAGTGGAAAAAGATTGGACCCCAGACAGTTTCGAGTGACTTTAGAGTTCTACCTAGATCCAGATGTTTTCAAAAAGTCCCCTGCTACTCCAAAATCAAAACTGGTTACCCACAAATCTTTTTCTATAACAATTATTTTAGTAGAAGGCTTCCAAAATGTCATTATTAAAAATACCTAAGCATTGTCTGTGCAGAGCGTCCAATAGTACAGCGGGAAATTTGGTCCACATTTTGTTTTCTTTCTCGGAAAAACACCAGCCAACAATAGCGCCATTAAGCCAGAGACACGAGCCAAAACCATGACATGACTTAGCACCCAGCTAGATGCTTTTAATGCTACAGAAAAAGGCCAGACTGTGAAAATACTGTTATAATAGGGGCTATTCAACAAAAAAGTAATTACATTTTAACTGGATTAATTACTTCAGCTAAAAAAGGTAAATGAATGAGTTCGTCATTAAAAATATGAAGCCGATTTCCATTCCACTCTTTTCCATTGCAAACAAAGATGGAAATAAACATAGTCATTACATTTTGCAAGGAGATAATTAGCTAGCACAGATACTACCATTTAATATTTGCCTATGTGGCCTTTGTGATGAACTTTATTCAGACGACATAATTACTGCAGTGACATAATTACAGGCATGCAAGTAAAAGGAAACAGTCATTTGTAAAGCACTCACCCAGGAGCCCTGCACGAAATATGGCATAAGCCTCCAATATGAGTTCAGCTAGAGGCCTGCGGCCTCTGAGGCCTGCAAGCCATGAGGGAGACACTTAATGCTCCTCTCTAGGTCACATTCGCCTGCAAGGACACACCAAAAGCAGATCAAAGGTCATGGGTTTAGAGGATCCCCTACTGAATATTTCAGATATGATTTGCACTGTGAAAACCCGCAAACTAAGTGGATTTACTCAGAGCCTTGGAAGGTTGAGACATCACGTTACTGACCCCGTCTTCTGGAGAAATGTCACATGACATCAGCTCAGCATGCCTTTCTATAACTACAGAGCTTGGGCATGTAGGTTTCACAGCTGTGGTGTTACTGGTACGCCAGAACCAAGCACAATTACATATTGTGGAAAAAAAAAGAAAGAAAATAAAAGGTAAAAAGATAAAACCTATTGAGGTTCCACTTCTTTACTTATCATGCAAAATACCTAAAATTTATGCAATTCAGCATAGACAAATTTATGCAAACTGAACATTTTCAAATGTTTATGTTACATGATAATACAGTCAAGTGGAAATTAATATGTTACATCTGCTACTGTGTTTTAAGTTTAAATGATAATGTTGGTTAAACCATTGTGTGGCTGGTTATGTGGCCTACAAGCTGCAAATGGCTGGGAATCCCTAAAATAAATCCTTTGTAGCACATTTTTCTATTATTAATTTTCAATTGTTACTGGTTTGCCAAATATAGGCATTCATTAGGGAGAACAATTACCTTATGGGACCTGTGAAACTAAGCTTTACAGGAAGTGACTCAAAATAGTTCAATGTGCTTAAACTGTGCTATTTCAGTCATTATAGACCAAGCACTCAAAACTGCATCAGATATTTTCCACCTGCACTACCTACATTAAAATGCCATCAACAATGAAAGATACAGTATTTAGAATGCCTTCGGTTGTATTTAAAGTGGTTTTCCAGCCTTGAATTTGAAGTTATGTTATTTATGTTATTCAATATTCCACACCCATTACTCTTATCAGGTCATTGTAAAAATGGTTTGATATTGTTTCCAGGTTTATTACTGTCCCCACACTGTAGTAGAGAACGTGCAATATGCAAATGCAACCACTAGAAACAAGTTTTGCCAGTCTGAAATCTAGATGCATCCATATTTATCTTGTAACTCTCATATTAGAATGGGATTTTAATAGACATTTAACCAAAAGATCTCACTCTAGAGACTACCCAGGCACTGCTACAGGATATGAGTAAGCATAACAGATGACTATGGCTAATTTTATTTTAGCTGGAGTGCTCCTTTAAAAAGTAAAACTATTGCAAGTTATTTTAATTATTAATAACTATGTCATATTATAATAATTATGTCATATTATTTTGATTAATAATTCCTATTATGAAGACCTGTGTGAAGTAAGAACAGTGTAATTTGTTCGAAGAGTATGAAATAGAATGTTTAGTGGACTGTATGTTTACTTTGAAATTTAGTGAAGTCAATAGGTTCCAGATATGTAATATTTTAGTAAAGCAGCTATGTGCACTGTTGCACATTTCAGAAATAACTCTAACTTTAACCTTAATCCTGGAAAAGCGCTGTTCCTCAGTATAAGACACAATAACACAATAGTACAGTGAAATTTTCTGAGTAGCATGTAATTATTCTGACTTAGTATGGAAATGAATTAGATTCCTTATCTGTCTTTCAGAGATGCTGTTCATCTCACACGCACACACACACAATCTGAAATGTGAGTGATCAGCATGCTAATTATCAACAGAAGCTTGAATTTACTGTGCTTTTTTACATTTATCTGAAATGTGTTTGTTTATGTAGTACACAGCTCCATAATACATTAGCAGCATGATCTTCAGTTTGAGACAATTCATTTGCATCTGCCTGAGCTTACTTACAGACATAAACAATAACCTAATAATGTGTTCTGAGCTTCAGTTTCAGGAAGAAATAACTGATAGATCAGCATAAAGCTCACATTTACAAGAATCTAAGTTTCACCACCATGTTCAGGTTGAAATCTGTCCTAATCTCTGTCTCTGAACACACAACGGAAGCAAGTTCTCACTTCAAGGGTTCTTCAAGAATTCTTCAGGGTAATGGTTATACCATAATAACAATTTAAGGTTTAAAACTTATTATATTTATATTATATTTATATTTCTGAAAAGTGATTCCCTCTGTGCCATCCTGATTTTGTCTCAGAAGCAAAAAGGATAAAAAAAGAAGGATTTTTTATATTGTTATTTTTTATATTGTATATTTCTGCTCAAGGAAAATTCTATTTTATTGCGCAAGGCAGAAAAGCCAACTGAACTACACCCAGAATAGCTAGGTAAGGGACTTTTAGCTATTTCCTTCACTCTACAGTAAAACAACACTAAATAACTTACAGCATAACACATTAAAAAGGATAATAAAGACAGCTTAAGCTTACAAACAATGGTAACAACAACAAAAACCACAACAAATATCACAAAGAAGGGGGACGGGGTGGGGACGGGGTGGGGGGGCAAGTAACCCAAATTTAAAAAAGTTAAGACACTGTGTAAAATGTAAAAAAATGTAAATATAAACAGAATGCGATTATTTGCAAATCTTATAGATCCATATTTTATTAGATAGATAGATAGATAGATAGATAGATAGATAGACAGACAGACAGACAGACAGACAGACAGACAGATAGACAGATAGATAGATAGATAGATAGATAGATAGATAGATAGATAGATAGACAAAATTTACTAATTATTGTAATTATCGGGTTTTTTGATGACACATGTCATGGTAAATCAATCTTTAATATGACATTATAAAAGCTAATAAATTGAATTATTACTTGAGTAAAAAAGTGTTATGAATGTTGTATGAAGGTTGTATGAACATGCACACTAGGACATCCACAATATTATTGACAGTTATGTGATGAATATCGAGTTGACACATCATAAATAAAATCACAGCAGAAGGAAATGCTTTGTGAGATGTGCCCTTTTCTGGGAGCCCTGAATCACCCTGCTAGCCTTCAGGAAATCAGAGATACAGACCCCGAAATAAATTAAATTTGTATCCGACTAGGGCTAAGTTCAGACTGCAGGCAAATCTCATTCGTTTCTCCGATTGGATCTTTTGAGACGATTGCCCAAACTGTTATTTGCAAGTGATTCAATCAGATTTGTGTCTCCAGACACCACCAACTTTTACTTGCATGAGTTGCTGTGATAATAACAGAGGCGTCAGTCACTACGTAGCTACGCTGGTCAGGCAGATTTTAAGGCAAAGGCATCATTTGACCCTTCAAAATTTTTCACATTCATCCCCTCCATAGTGCATGCAAGTAGAACTTCTCTGGGTTAAGCATGAATCTTCTTGAATCCCAGCACTTTTTAGTCTGGATTTCACATTGTTTGTAATGTTGTGAGGAGATGCAGGAAAACTTGGAAATCTGATTTGAGGAGCCAAGGCATCCAAACGCAGATGCATCTGTAAAAATCTGATTGGAATCACATTTCATACCATATCTAAATGCGGTTTGGATCCGATATGTAAAAAAAGGATATGTAAAATCAGATTTCATGTGCTCCTTGCTGTCTAGACTATCAAAAATGCATTTGCGTAAAATCCTGATATGCCAAAAATCAGATTTGGGCTGGCGGTCTGAACAAAGCCCTAAGTGTACTTTCGGCAGCCTTACTGAGATGCTTGCACGCAGCAGAGGTCCCGAGAGCCAGAGGAATTTAAAGCACTGTAACTCTGCGAAAATAAGAGTAACTGACTTCAAACTTTACAAGGACGTAATGACATATAGCTTTTTATTTTAGCCTTAGGGAAAACAGAGATGACAAGATTCAGTATCTGAGCTTTGCAGTACTGTGGATTGGTGGAGAAATGGTAGAATGAAATCGAGCTCTGCAGTTCAGAAGATCATGGTATAGTCTTTTTCAAAAAGCCCTGGATTCCATTGCTAGCTTTCAGGAAGTTGAGGAGATCTGTGGTCTCCTCTTTAGCATTTATGTTATTAATGTCAATCATGTGATTAGTGATTAGTCTGCAGCTAGTTTAAAGCATCATTGCCAAGAGGTGAACTGTGTTTAGAATTAACCAATTACATTCAGTAATGCTTTCCAAAGATAACTACCATACACCTGGCACCAGTAATTGTTATTCTAATTAACCCCATATAAAAATCCACTGTTGCTGTAGGATCCCTTTAAGGTGGCCATGGTTTCATCCAACTGGGACAGCCATGGTCAGTAAAAAGCTGGGAAATCACCTACAGGATTTCTTTAAAGGTACCAGACAGGAAATGGGTAAAGAATATCAAAGACATTGGATGTATCATGGTGCACTGAGCAGACTCTCTTCAGTTAATGGAGAAAATCTAGCACCACAGGTACACTGCCAAGGTCAGTTCAACCCATCAAAATTGATGACATGACAAGGAAAAAATGCATTAAGAAGGCTACCATGAGGCCTATAGGAACATTAAAGGCCACAGAATGCATTTTTTTTTTCATCATTGCTCTCTGATATCCGCATAAAAGATATGTGGCTTAGTGTGAAAAATGCCCAGATGCAGTTTTACACACCCATTTACAACCCTATGATTTGGCACAAGAAGCAAATGAGCCGTTTTTGGTAGCTCACAAATATTTTAATGAGTTCTCTTCTTCTCTGATTGGCTGGTTAAGAAGCAACATGTCAAAACAAACAGAGGAAGGAAAATAAAATGAACCTCAACATCAAAGCAAAACAAATTAAAGTGGGTAGTCACTGTGAAAACTGCAGTTTAAGATACTCTGCTCCAACAAATCAGATGGCATGGCTGCTACTTACAGGTCACTGTAGAAGTTAAAATCTTATACTGTCAGGACTGTTACATAATACTCTATTCTAGATTTTGGAATCACCTCATTTTACTGCCCACTTTTGCGAAGATGAAATTTGTATTTGATGTAAGAAACAACAGTGTTCAAATGATTGGAGCTATGTGATTTCTGTGAACTGAACTTATTCCTTATTCCTTATTCAACTAAAGTGGTGTCACAACAGTTTCCCATTCTATGGCACCTTTACTTTAACATTATAATAATAATCTCACTGTACAGCTAACGAAACCTCTTATTGTACTGTATAGAACCTCTTTGTTAAGAGGGTAGGTCTCATGAAGCAGCCTACATAGACAATATTTGTCTTACTTGGCGCATGTATAGAACCCATCTATCATCAAACCCTTCCTGTTACTCTAATGGCTTTAACACCTGACAGTACACCTAGTATAGCATTCTCCTCCCTTTCCCCTTGGTTACACAAACACGGCTGCTCATATGGGGCTTCCAGTGCACAGCACCTGGAATTATCATGGAGTTCTGTCTCTCCTCAGAGACTCCTACCCCATCCTGAGCTGTCTATGCCCTGGGACTATGCTCCAGCATTGTGCCTGCTCACAATTTCCCTCCTTCCGCTTCCTGCACGCTCCACAGAGCTCTAATTACACTCCCACCCCACCGACGTAGCGTGCTGCGCTACAGAACCTTCAAGGACTTCCCCTTCATTCAAAACAGCCCGATAGCTGCTACTTAACCGCTGGGATCGGGAGGAACAGAGAAACTCACAGCAGTGGAGGACAGAGATAGCATTAGAGAGCACTTATGAACAGCATGAGCATGCTTCTTCCACGAAGAGTTCTGATTTTAAACTTCCAAACAGATTGCCAAGGGGAAATGCCTCCTGTTCAAGCAAAACATAAAAAAAGTGATGGATTCAATTAAACAAAATATGTACCTCATTAGGAAATGTTATGTTTTAGTTTATTAACTTTGGTGATAAGTTAAGGCACCACACTATAAATGAATGCAAAATTAAGGTTTTGAATGCAGCTTCGTGTACATATGGGTTTGGGAAAAATCTAGGAACTTTTATACAAACTCTTTAACCCAATAACTCACCAAGAGGAAAGAAATGGACATATATTTTTTTGCATTTTTTTAATTTTAGGGGCAATAATAACAAAGCAAGTTGTTAATTCTAAGTACATTAGCTTAGCATAGACACATTAAGAATAAAGAAACAGTTGTACAATTTTTATAGATTCCTTTTTGTTATATACATAATTCTCTTCATTAAAACCTCTGAAACTGTAATAACTTCACCAAAACAATCCACATCTCCAGAGTTATTTACTTGTTACTTGCTTCCCCCATGCATGAGAACAGTAAAGATGCAAATCTACTGAAAAACTCAGTGACCTCTAGTAGATTTTCTAGCTGATTGATAGAGATGACACAATCAGGTTCAGGAGTTCAACAGAGAGTGAGTGGCTCAAAATGTGCTTCACCAAAACGCTGAGCAGGACGTTAAAGGGTTAAATGGGTGTTTTTAAGGATTCTTGACACTCATACATCTCAGTAATAAAATCCTTCTTTATACTATCCAATTAAAAAGTTCTTTAGGGAAAGAAAGCATGTTCTTCAGTGTGACTGCCTCACAGAACTTTTCTGCCACCTTTATTTTTAAGAATGTACCACAACCTCCAGCAGACACCTTTTAGCTAAAAATGAATTTTGTATAAGTGTATGTGTTGCACGTAAGCTCGGAGCACAGGGGTACAGCTATTTGTATTCCTGCTCTGGGAAAAAGGAAATGTCACAATAGAACGTTCACAAGGTTTGCGTATTGTTCAGATAAAGTTTGGTGACTTTGAGGAAGGAGGCTTATCATACTCTCAGGGCACAGAGGTGGAAAGGAATTGAACAATGCGTTCCTGTAGTGACATTACACCATATCAGTGTCATTTACACTCTGTATCATTAAGCACGAGAGGACTCATTGCAACACAGTAAAAGCAGAGTGCATAAGAAATCTCCACTGAGTATTGCATAACAAACTGTGCAGATGAAGACATGACTATAAAGGGGGGAAATGGGTGGGTCACCGTCTTTTCTGCTTGTGCGAGATGTACTCTTTCACAACTAAAAAAAAAATGAATAAAACTGCTTTTACAAAAAAATGTCTTTACACCATTAATTTCTCTGCAGTTCTCCAGAGTTTCTCAAATTACATATGGATTATTTAATAGTGAACATAACCATAAAAATTTGAGAAATAAATTTATCAATTAATACATTCATATAATAAATACATTTTTATTTTAGTGATACTAATGGAAAAATGAAACAAACTTTGAAATTAGAAGCATCATCTATAAGTGCTGGGAGAGAAGGGTGTTAATAATAATAATAATAATAATAATAATAATAATAATAATAATAATAATAATAATAATAACAATAATAACAATAATAATAATAATAATAATAATAATAATAATAATAATTAAAATAATAATAATAACATACTAAATAATGTACTTTTTATCACAGATGCAGTTCAAAATGCTTTATAGAGAGGGGATACACTTTAGACTGAAGGAACATTTTAAAGCTGAGTGTGATATCCTCTGTTATAGTTACTGTTACTGTGGAATTAAGTTTCACAGTTTAGAAGCGTAATAACAGAAAGAGGCTTTCCCATGTGTTTCCTATTTTACGGAAGATCTCCGCAGATGGCCAGTGTCTGCAGATTTAATATCACATGCTGGAACATAAACCGAAAGACATTTTCTGAGGTATGCCTGTACGGTAACAGGACTTTACAGTCTATCTAATAAAATACAGGTAGCCAGTGCGTTTTTATAACAGCCCTGACATGCCTGACATGCTGTCATTTTTATAGGGTCTGTGCTGCTGCATTTTGTTCAAGTTGTAGGGTATTTTGAATGCCAGTAGGAAGGGCATAACAGTAAGTAACTCTGTAAGCTTGCAAATGCATGAACAAGTTTCTTTGTGCTACTCTGAGTTTGAAAAGGCTGAAATGTAGAAATATTTCTTAACTGATAAAAAGCTACTTTAGTGTGGCTGAAGATAAAAGCTCTAAAGTTTCTAAAATTGCATCCAGATTTCATACTTCAGATATGACAAAATAGCCTAGCTTTTCATAAAGCATTTTCCTGCCAGTGTTTGTTGATTTCAGCTTCATCTGATATACACACTACAACTATTCATAGTCATATTATTACTACACACCTAACAGAATAACCACCCTTGACTGAGCGAGACATCGTAGCATGAACTGTATTAGGTGACGAAAGGTATCTGGAATATGCCTATTCTAACTGCAGCAGAGCACTGAGGTCCCTCAGATTGTGTGGTTGTGGGTCAGCACAGTGAACCTAGTGATCCAGATGTTCCCAGATGTGTCACAGTAGATTGAGACTGGGTGAATTAGCAGGCCAGGGAAAGACACCAAAGTCACTGTTCTGCTGCTGAAACCACTCATCCACCAGATTTGCATGGTAAGGTGGGCTGTAGTCTGTAAGGGTGCACATGATCTGCTAGGATTGCCAAATACCCATTGGCGTCGGTCAGGAGAATCATGCAGTGGTATAACTGGTTTTAACAAGATGTACATTACCACCATCGCCCTGCGTGTGGCCCACAGTTCTCTTTGGGCGGAGGTTCCTCCAACGTGATCCCTGACACTTTTCCAAGTAGCCCTGTGTTCATTATGGAGGTTAACTGGGCACATCGACTGCTCTGTACCACTCTCGAGAGTTGTTGTTTCCCTCTGGGATCAATGGCCCGTGAGGTACCACTGTTATGCCTTTGGGAGGCACTCAATGTATGAGTCCATCCTTAGCACACCTTACACCTGCTCCCTGCACACAAAGTTACATTTTGGAGATGCCACCACTCTTTGCCCAGTACCCTATTATCTTCGGACAGCAGGCATGCCCATGACAGTTGTTTTGTACTCTATAGCTGACTGGTGTGCTTGCTTAGGCTGAGTTCATTTCAATACAGGGGTGGTCATAATATTCTACTATGATTGATATGACATACAGCTGGTAAGCCTGTCAACCAAACCTATTCTATTTTAGAAGGAATGCAATGGCATAGCTATGAAATACATATTGCAGGGTTGGCACAGAGTAAGAAGTAGGAGCATTGCACTTAAAGGGATTGTCCTTTTATTGAACATATCAGCAGCCGGCAGGGGAACTGCTATGAGATTAATGATATGCTATATAATTTCTCTTAGAAGCTTCCAGTGTCTATCTTCTTTAATTTTCCTTCCAACATTACATGGCGCAGCACTTACATTCTGGTACAAATTAAAGTTTCCGCTACACCTTAAAGGCTGCAGCAGATTCATTTTGGTGCTAAAATGCACCAGTTAAGGTGGAATGGAATTGTGGAACCAACCACACTTTTAAATTATAAAGCTGGCTCTGGATACACTGGCGACACAGCTTTTATTCCAGGCATTTTTGCTAATATTTTATATCCTTTTATAACTTCTCCTTTTTCTTCTTCTTCTTCTTTGTTTGTCTTTATTTTCTAACTCACGATGCATTGCTTTGTTTAGTTAACATTGCCTTGTTCAGTAGGAAGTGTCTAACCATCAGATATTGTTTCATTCAGTAGATGTGGTTCTATTCAGTAATGTTCTCTTAGTCAGTATATATGATTTTCTTCAGTAGTCTTGTCAGTGGTTGTTGCCTCAGTTCAGTACACGTTGCCCTGCTTGGGTAGATATTGCCGTGCTCAGTAATCTTCTTCTTGCTGAGTCCTTGTTCTTGCCTTGTTTAGTACTTGTTCTCTATTAAGCAGATGTTGTCTTGTTTAGTAGATCAGTAGATCTCGCCTTAATTGGTTTCTATTAATCGCTATCATGATACTCTCGAAACCATCGCTGTGCTCTGATCTCTTTCCCCGAGGCTTTCATTTGTATCCCAATTCCCAATAAAACCTCAGTCACGGACTGAAACGCATTTCTGAAGTAACAAGTACAACATGTGCCTTAAGTGATTTGTGGTGACAAAATTCTATCCAGCTAGTAAGTGCATGCCAGCGGAGCATCTTCATGGGAAATATCAGAGCCATTAACATTTAAAGGATTATAATTACACATAATTCCGCAAATTAACAGTGCTTTCTTGTTTGAAGAAGCTGGGGGTTTATGACCCGGAGCTTCACCCCTGTAGCAGTTTTCAGTCTTTCTGAAAGTATAAAATACTTTTGGAAGACAAATGATGTGACCTACACATTGTTTTAAAAGAGTGAAGCACATTAAGATATATAGGGCATGCTTAGCTTTAATCATTGTGAGAAAGACCAAGAGCAGAAGGCAAGTGGGAGAAACCTGAACACCAGAAACAAGAAAGCAGTTATTTGCAACTTGTCATCATATAGGAGTGAAGTTTTACAGACTCTCAAATAACATTTTTGGCACCATCTGATTAAGAATATGTCTTTAATGCTCATATAATATTTGTATACTTTCTGTAGGTGTTAAAAATAGTTATTTGGAGCAATAACACGCAAGAATCGCTTTTGATTCTATAAACAATATTTCACTTTATGACCTAAATCGGTGTTGTAAAGAAATCGTAGGTTAAGAAGTGTGTTATTTCTGAGTATCAAACAATAGCAGTTTGCTTTTCCAGATTTCCATTAAATTTGGAAATTTTAAAAACTGATAAAGATAAAGCACTTATTCTTGCTTACCTACCATGTGGATAACTAAAAATTGGGGTGTTAATGAAGCGTAATGGCACAGACTTGAATATTTTGACTATAAGAAACTCCACTGTTTTGAACGCAGAGCTGGGGACTGTGCTCTAATGATTAGTTTATGATGCTATTATAGCAGAGCTGTGCATTAAAACTGGGTGTTCTATGAGTGATGAGGGTGTCAACTCCATATAACAGCTTGACCTTGAGTGGCTGCAGTATTCTGCTGCAATGGGAGGTGTGTGTTGGGGGTGGGGGTAAGAGGGGGTGGGCACAACATAGGCATGCTGGCTGTAAAAGGGTGATGAAAGAAGTCACTTTCTCATGTAAGAATAAACTACATTCAGCACTGTCTACTTCAAGGACAGTGCGCTAGCAGATTTACCACACAAACAAGAAACAGGAGCACAGTAAATCTACACTCCTGTAAACACTGGACAGTGTCTCAGGGGCCTGGTCTGGTTAATCTGACCAGGTGCTAACTAATAAAGCATAATGACCTTAAAATGTTGTAGAAGTTGAGGTACAAGCGGGTGAGGTAAAAAGGCTTAGCATGTAGGTTCAGGGTCACTGGGGAACTATTTACAAGTGAGTTCACACACACAGAGTCCCATAAACACAGCCACCTGTCTCGGGTCAGTCAGTGGACTGGCCTGGTTAACAGGTCCTCTGCTCACCAGCTATGTGTTTGATTCCCAACAGCTTTTTTCCAACTCCAACAACAGATTCCTACCATATATGAACTCGGTCACCCTTCACAAACAAAGATATGCACTTTAAAAAATAATGGTTCTAAAGTGGCTTAAGGTTTTTTGGCTTGCACTTAATTGGTATAGACCAACGGGTTCCCAAATGGTCCTCAGGGACCCCCAGACAATCCACATTTTTGCTTCTATCCAACTCACACAACATGAAGTAAATTTATGGACTTTCTGGGAGGCTCAGAAGACTAGGCTGGGAAGCATTGGTACAGACCTTTTACATAATATAGTGGTCTTTTTAACTTCAAAAAATTCAGCAATGAAAAAAAATAAATTACATTCACATACAATTCAAACACAGTATTGCTTTTAATATTTCTGTACTAGCATATTAATTTTTATTATATTAATATTATAGCTAAAATAGTCATCTATTAAAGTTATCTATAAAGTATCACGGGTTTACAGTTGCAATTTGGAATTAGATTTTGCTTTTATATACCAAATAATGTTCAGCCTGCCAATATTCTGTATCATTTTACAACACAACTTCAACTACATATAACCTAACAATTGATTTTGAACAAAAAAACACAAAACTCATATAATTGGACTTAAAATATGTAATTATTTTACTATATAAAATACAAACATGGTCAATGAAGCATTTCAAAGCCTGAAAATGGAAATACAGGTTGCAAATGTTAATACATAAATGTGTCTCATTACAAATACAACAGTCTAAAAGGCTGAATCTTCCAGTGTGATATTTTCCTGGTTTAGATTAAATGGACAATTCATAAATAACACTTTAAACCCTTTAAATCCCCAGTCTTATGGACCTGTTTAGGTCAATCTTGCCTGTCTCACCATGCTATGGTTGCTTGTTCTATGTTTAGTAGATGACTGGTGAAAATTTCAGGATAGAGTCTCTGGCACAAAGATAAAAAAGATTTATCTGTGCTCTGTGTTTCTCTGTGCTTACGTGATTTCTCTGTGCTGGTGTTTATTCAGTTGATATGTAAGGAACATGATCTAAAAATGCCAACAATTCATCAATTTTTTTTATGCAACTTGTCTCCCAAGCAAACACATGAATAGAAAGAGAATTCACACATCATTACTCAGATTAAACAAAACCAAGCATCTGCTATACAGTGAAAGAAGAAAAACACAGAAAGCACTGATTATACATGCCGATATGTTTCACTCCTGGACAATCACACATCGTAACTGGTGGCAGGTTTAAACGCCAACAGACCATCAGAACTGATTCTCAGAATGGTGAGACATGTGGGTTGACGAGGTTTAAGTGGAAAGAAGGCAGGCATGTGTTCTTTCCGATTTTTGTTGGATATAACAGATATCCCTGGATAGAAATGATGAGATCTTTCCTTGGCTTCCTTGGTTCCAAAAGATGTTGAATGTTCCAAACAAGCTACATGGTCTGGAACTTGCGGTATTCAAAAACTATATGGTTCTAAAAAAATAATAATAAATAAACACCCCTTAAACTAAGTATCTCTGGTAAACTGACTGCAATCTGGATAGCTTAAACAAAGCAAACTCAGATAATGGAAATGAGAAATGAGAAATTGATGTCATTCTGTAAAAATGTGCAAAGCGTCAGGATCATGATTGGCCAGGATAATGATAAGTGTGAAATCAGTAGGGGTTGTGTTGGCTAGTCAACTAACAAATACACCAGTCGATGCTGTGAGCAGTGCTGTGAACAAGCAGCAGGAGGGAACAGAAATAATGTTGTCTGCTAAACACAAAGCCAAAAATACTTTATTTGTGTGGAAAATGGAAATAAGGCCTTTATTTGTGTTGAAATACAGGCTCATACGCCTAGCCCAGGTAGGGAAGGACTGTTTGACTGATTATTTGAGGGACTATTTGAAAACAATCCATCACAGACTGTTCAGCGCAACATGCCTCTTACACAAACAAACTTGCATTTACTTGATAAGCCAAGGTTGAGGATTGTCCATTAGGAAAATCTATTAGCTCTTCTCCTGTTGGACAGGCATCTTTTTTGGCCTACATTATCAGGACAGCCTATCTGGTAAAGCACCCCCACCGGACAGCAAATGCACAAGCATATCTCCCATTGGATAAATAAAACCAGTGAACGAAAGCAACACAGGTGCGGAGAGCCAAAGTCAGTTTAAATGAGAGATGAAATTCCAAGAGCTGTCTGACTGAGACACAGGCTTCTGGAAATGCAAACAAATCTTCTGATCTTATTAGCCAGCTACACCAAAAACACTTTTCACAATTTTTAATACGGTAAAATCAATTAGTAAAAATTAGTAGTCATGCAAAACCCTAGAAATTAGCTCATCGTTTTCACCATGCCACTAGTAAAGTCAAAACAGCTGTTTAGATTTTGCCATAATTGCTCATGAAGCTCCCCCAGTGTCTCGGGCCCCTAGGTACACGCCCATAAAAATCATGAGGTCATCAGGGCTTGTAAAAAACATACAACTTGCATGTGAAAACAATCATGATTTTCTTAAGATTAAAAGTGAAACTGTCTTAATAGGATATTTGGGAATTTATTTAATTTCTTCATATTTTCTTTGTGAAGTTATTCTCATTATTCTTATTAAAATTCCTGGAAGACTACTGTCGTTTCTTCCCGAAAAGGGACAGGAAATGGCGTTTCACGACATGTGGTCATGTTTAATAACTTTAAATATGTGTCAAGAGTCCAAAGTGTGCATACTGACTATTCATTCTCACTATTTGTCTTAAAATATCTTAAATGTGTCTTGAAAAATATTGTATTCTATATAATTATACTGGAGCTTAGACAACATTATGGGGAAGATAATATTTCAATTTCACTTTCTTTTATTTCTCACTGTGAAAGTCATGTGCATGCAGACCAGTTATTAACAAATGAATGCACATGAATGCTGAATGAAAGTCAGCCTAATCTCTACCTAATGGACTCCCTGCTATCATGCCTGGGAAATTTTAAATGGTAATTTGTATCCATAAAAACAGTTTGAATGGCAGGTTAGATTACTTTTTAAAAATACTATTATACTAATATTTTACCCTTCATTTAGCTAAAGGCATAACCTGTAAAGGCCAGCATATCTCATGCAGGGTTATCTGTGGTACATATTTAAAGTGTTTTAGATTCACATCTCTACCTGTTTCCACTTCCCCCTCTCTGAGTCTTTCAACTGCAAGGCTTTCATTATTTACTGTGGACTGATGTCATGCTCTTTTCCACCTACCACACAACCTTCCTATGGAGCTCATGCTCAAAGGGGCTTTAACTTGCTCATGGGCCCTGAAGCTACAGGTGGTCATGGTGCCTTTTGAGTGTAGTTAAAGTTCATATGATCAGTACCACATAGTAGGACACAAGTGAGGTCTCTCCCGAGTGATGTGGAAAAATCACCCAGGCTTTAGTAAACACCTCAAAACCTCTAACTCCCAACAGTTCCATTCATCATCGTTCTAGTACTGCCCTAACTTAAAACCAAAACCAGACCACCAAAAGCCAGATGGTACAGGTTTGAGGCTGTCAATCTGAAGCGCAAATCATCTTTTTCACCCAAGCTAACATTCCAAGCTTAGTCACATATCACCTCATAACTTTTAGCTGGAAAACAGTAAGTTTACTGCTAGCAGGTTACCTGATACCAAACATGATAAATCCATTAAATGTGTCAAATGGAGGCTTCAGAAAAGCTTTATTCCATTAAAACCATATGAGAACAAGTGGAATAAAAAAGATTAACTTATCCTGAACTGTAGATGAACTTGAGCTCATATGTGCTATATCTGCGAATTTGTCCAGTCGATTGGACAATGCTGCAGCAGTTATCCACGGGTGTGCAGTAAAGCTTACTCTGGAAAACTGTTAACATTACCAAAACAACTTTTTTATTTTTATTTTTATTATTTTTTTAGCCCAAAGCTAAATAGCCCCCCATTTCCCACCTACACTGCAGAGCTATTTAATGGACCAATACAAAAACTAGCTTAGCATTCTTCTTTTCTTTGCGTACACTTTGCTATTAATACCTAATTCTGTCTTCCAAGTTAAATGCATGCGATGCGTTACAGCTGGCCATTTAAAAAAAGTAATAACATAAAAACTGTTATTGCTTTCTTGCATGTTGGTGAATTTAAAAGAGAATGAATAACTCTCTTTATAAAAGGGGCCAGTCAGAGGCCTTCAATTACTCTGGGCCCCTGGGCTTCAGTCAGGTAAACCCATGCATTAAATTGCCCCTGCCCACACTCTTTTATCTTCACATCTCATAAACATCTCACAGTGTTTTGGATTACGTTTCTCTTACTGCAATTCCCCCACACATTCTTTATGCCTTTTCTTCATTGTCCATCCGAATTATAAAAGCTCTACTGAGTGAGCTTATCCGCCTGTGCACGCATTATCGATTAGCAAGCAGCACGCTGCAATTCTGAATCCATTTTTCAGGGAAACTGATAGACATACACACCACAGGACATCCTCATATTTTGGGATTACAAAAGTCATAACAGTTCATCATCCTGCAATTGTACTGCCAGAGGTTTCTCAAATAGGGCTAAAGAGCATCAGAGAGAGGCCATACAGGCTAAGAGCTCTATTGATCTGGGTCCTAAAGGGATTTAAACCAGATGAAACTTGCCACTGTAAGAATGCCAGAAGAAGTGTGTGATCTACGACGAGCCCTCATTCTGAGAAACAGGTCGCAACTGCCCAAAGTAACAAAATAGTCTGTGATCAATAGGGCCTTATGCCAAGTATATGTGTGGGAATGATTTTTTTAACAACTGGCTAACCCCTTTAAAGTCCATGGCCGTCGGCAGTTCCAGGCTTCCATCCTTAACCCCTTTCAACCCCTATTACTTATGAATACTTCGGTCTGTTTATGTTGTTTTACACTTAATAAAACAATAATAAGCCATAGGGTGTAAAAAGCCTGGGTGTTTAAGGGTTTCAAAGAACGTGTTATTTCTGAATTGTCCATTTAATCTGAACCTGAAACATATCATATTTGGTAATTCTGCCTTTCAGACTGTTATACCCACACCATTCTATAGGACTTATGAAACTCTAACCGCTGTTCAAAATACAAGTCATCCTACTTCAATGTCATATTTGCTTGCAATTCAATCATTACAGTCCCCACAATATGAGATTTTCATACTCGTTCAGATTATGAGATTTTTTTCTCTTTTTTTTTACAGGTTAAAAATTCTATTTAAGGTAAAAGCAGAATAATGTTTTTTTTTTTTCAATGTTGTAAAAAACTTTACTTTTACCCTAAATTCATTTAAATTAATGTTTTTTTTTTTTGCCTGAAAATACATAAACAAAACAGAATAAACAAGGACTGCTAAACTTAAAAAACAAAATAGAGAAAATAACAAAACTAAAAACTGAAACAAATTGCCCAGCATGTAGTTTGGATTGAAGGTTTTTATTGGCCAACCCATCTGAAGGAATACTTAGAGCTAACTCAGTGGATAACAATGGATTAGCTATTACAGAAGCTAGCCAACAAATTAGTCTAAACTGCAGGCTAAAAAGCTAAACTATTTTATCTCATTCAGTTAAACACCATGCTTACCGTTCTTCAGGCCTAAAGGTTTTCAGGAAAGGTTCGTTAAGGGTTTATCTCCCTATAATGTAATGCCTGCAGATAATAACGAGACTAAACTAGAATTTTCGAAATTTGACTCACACCCCTAAGACTAGAAACCCAACCCAAAATGACTCAACTCAGACTTGCACAAAATGATTTGTGAACATTTCTGCCCTGTTCAGCTTGGCTCCGTCCAGATCAGCTCTCTTGTATTTTTCTTATTACAGAATCAGCCTTGACTTCACAGCACAAGATGCTGAAATCAAAATTGGTGAGATTACGACTGGACTGTAATTTGACTGGAGGGGTCCAAATCAGATCTTACACACCAGACATGTACATTATACAAAATATAGTGTGGGAAGAGAGCTGTATAAGACCAGCCTGAAATTAGGACACTTTCTCTATTCGGAGGGACAAATCAGCCTGTGGTGTGGACCAGGAATAAAGCAGCTACTATCTTCAGGCTAGTGGAATACCTTTAGAACAGTTTGCAGGAAAATTCTCTGAAAAGGAACAAGGATCTTTTCCTTTTAGATGAGACGGGGGAGGTAAATTGCTATAATATGCATGCAAATTAAGGCTGGACAAATTTATTCTTGATAACATGCATGAGATATGTTAGTCAAAGAGAATACATTATGCTTCCATTACAAATGATGACCTTTACAGATAAACTAAATGAGAAGTAACAATATTAATAGCAGTTAGAAACTAAATTTGAGTTGTCATTCACTCTATTTTTGGGGCACAGATTTCCATTTTAACTTTCCCAAGAATTAAAGCATCCATTAGGGAGAGTTTTGACCTTCACTGCTCTGCATGAGCATTGATTTGTTAATAACTGTAGATCAGCATCCGTTTCTCATAATTAAAACATGGACATTTTCTCATCATCTAAATGATCCATAATGATAAATAAAAACAATACACAATGTTTTAACTTTCATTAATCGGACACTTTTATGCAGGATAATAATTTGCTGGTGCTTCATGGCTCATAACTGAGATGCAGCAGAAATACAGGGCCACTGTAGAGGGCCAGTTATATTTAGAATGGCAGGGCCAGAGGTCATTCTCCTGGCAGTACTCCTGGACTTCCTAAATGCTGGCCACATGCTCCACTATGGCCAGGTTTTCTAGATGCACAACGGGCACACAATGTGGATCTGAAGTACTCTTTCATCCTGCTGACTCTTTTCCTCTATTGAGCTCCATAGGAACGACAAGAGTTTACTTTGTGTCAGTTTTAATTTTACACTGCTTTGCATCCCTTGATCTCCTTGGCTTGTATATATATCAGATTTCATTTATTTTCACTTTTTAGTGGAAAATTGAATTTTAATTGAAAAGAGGAGAGAAAAGTATAAAAGAAAGAACATGGATGGAATGGAATGGAATGTTATTTATTTATGGGAAAATTGTGTTTTGGATTTCTTTTCCATATAAATGTCTAACAGAGTATAACTGATTTGATCTGCAGCATTTATCGTGTAGAAATCGCTCACTGTGAGCACTTAAATATTTTACAGTCCAATTATAAATAAGGCAAAAGGGATCAAACAGCCTGCCTAAAATACATATTAAACAATAATATCGTTTACATCAACAGCTAAATAAAACACAGCAGACGAGAGAAAGGAAACTTACCATGACATTTGGAAAAGAATATGAAGAACTGCATAATATAGGGCAACCAGAACATTGGAAACAAAGAAGAGGAGGAAAATAGAACGAGAAATAGAAGATTTGAAAATAGAGTGCAAGCTTTTTAATCCATAATGTAATGTTTTTATGCTAAATTCTTATGGCTGCCTAAATCACTGTAATCATTTTTATCATGACTAGCATACTCCCTAAAAACAGAGAAGATTTACTCGTGCAAGCATCATTTCTGTCTTCTTTAAAGCTAAAATAAATTCTGGCATTAGCATGTACTGTTTTTCCACATTAATAATGTGAGACCAGGTTTGTTATTCTTCCCTAAGTGATTTTTGGCAGGATTATTACAGCACTGATCTTCTTTTTCTGGGTGCTGTTGATGTGTGCACATTAATAATATTCTCACCACCCCAAATCCTCACAATCCTTTATATTGCAACCTTGTTAGAGACATCTACAAGTCTAATGGATGATTCTGTTCTCTACGTTATTATACAGCCTCCTTCTGACATCTGGATTCTGAGTTGTTGTGTCTTATCCAGTTCGTCTGGATGGGGTTCATTTGGCACCACCAACTATAAAAAAACAGGCTTTAATGAATATTAACATTCTTTCCCATTTTCTCCCATATATTATGTCTTTTTTAATGATTAACATTGTGACATACATAAATGACACAGCTTGGGCTCAACAAAGGAACATAAACAACAAAGTGACCAAAGTCTTTTTTAAATTGCTGTGGGAAAGTGTAAGAAAAAAGGGGTTGGATTACTGTAATGCTCTGCTATCTGGATATTCCAGCAAAAGCCTTAACGGACTTCAGCTAGTCTGGAATAGCTGCAGCCCTTAAAAGAAAAAGACTGACCATAACAGCCCAGTTTTACCTGCTCTACCTTGGTTGCCAGTTAATTTCCGCACAAAAGGAATTGTATTGACCTATACGGCTCTAAACGGACTTGTTCCTCAGTACCTGAGTGAATCTCTTATTATGAAGCGTCACGCCTACTTAGATATATGAGGTGCTGGCTCACTATTAGTGCCTAGAATTCATAAAGTTACATCAGGGGTAGAGCCTTTTCATAAAAAGCCTCCAGCCCTGGAATAGCCATCCATGCAGTGTACAGGATTTAAAACCGGTCTTAGTCCAGGCTAAAAACTCATGTTTAGATGAGCCTTAGGTAAGTTGTTTTCAACAGTTTACCTCATTTACCTTGACATACAGGGTTGTGTTAAAGTGAGAATGTCATTGCTGTCATCCCCCTGCTCTCACATGTTCACTCCAGTTTGTTGACAGTGGAGTGGAGGGGCGCTGACATCTCGTGTCTATGCTATCTTCTGGCTCTCTTATTTGGTTAGATTGTAATAGCTAGACTCAGAGCAGTTTCTAGCCACATAAAATATATTCCTTCATTTTATGGCAGATTGCAGTATACTGATGGCAGTATTTTTGGCAAAAAAGATGGGGAGCCCATGGCCATGACTGTGGCTATGGTTCAGGCTTTTGCAGAGGGGCCTCTTGTGGGGCTTGAGAGACATGCAGGAGGTGTGTAGGTTGTCATGGCAATGTCAGACGAGGTTCACGATAATGAAGCACACATGTCTGTCAGGTGCTAAAAAGCAAAAAAAGAAAAACCTGAAGAAGAAAAATAGGCATAAACTCCCATTAAAAAAACACTTGTAGTACAAATAAAGATTATTGGATAGCGGCCCATGTGTAAGACGTATTTAACATTATATTCCTAACTAGCTAGCAAAAAAAAAAAAAAAAAAAAAATGTCTATTAAGTCCATACTCAGTGTTTATATTAGTGAAAAATATAAGTTTAACAACATTCACTGCATTCATATCTATAACTACGTCCGGTGCTTTTGAATGCTACTGAGATTGTATTATTATTTAGATGCTGTAAGAAAATATTTACATATAAATAGATGTACTCTGAAAAGAGCAATATCTACAATCAATCCGGCTGTGTGGATAAGAAAATAGTTGGTGCACAAAAACCAAGACCCAGAAGGAATCAACCACCAGAAATTAAACTTGGTGGGTAGGTCTGACACAGTGAGACATATGAATGATTAAAGTTTTAAGCTCAGCCATGCATGTGATGTAAGCAAGGATGGGCCTTATCGCTGCACCGCACTGAACCAACAGCCACGATTTCAGACATTCAATGAGCAGTGAGGCCCTCCATGAGTCATCCGGTTAGTGCCAGCACCATTAGGAGATGGCTGCTTGACGCAGGACTACACACATGCAGACTGTTACCATGACTGCCCTAAACACCATGTCAGTGTTGCCAAAGACTGCAACGGTGTTATGCCAGACTGTCATGGAGTAACGCAGAACAACAGCAGGTCATCTGCGGTAAAGAGTCCCGCTTTTGTCTTGGTATATATATATATGTGTGTGTGTGTGTGTGTGTGTGTGTGTGTGTGTGTGTATGTGTCTGTGTATGAGTGTGTATTAAAGTAGAAACTAAATAGATCTGGCTAGGCCTGCCAAAATCATTGCTTGCACTCTCCTTATATACTGTCATCAGTCACTCCTAACAGAACTAACAGTGTTTATTTGCTGAGCTGCACAACAAATCATCCTGTGCATTCTGAGGGTGTTGCTTCGCCTGCCCTGATGGTGGTCCCCTGCTCGCCTGCCTTCTGGACCAGTTTGATGCTAACAGAGCTTCCTGCTGTCCAATGCTGTGCAAAAAGCCTCACCTTCATGCCACCCACTGTCCTGATGATATTGTTGACTAGTTAATCACTTAATACTTCCCCTTACAAACATGCCTCGTGAACATGATCAGGCATTGCTTCCCTGTCTCATGATACACTAAACTTGATTCATCACTATAGACTTTCAACAATAGTTATTGACGTTAATGGTTTTGCCTGTGATATGGTCCTAGTCTCTGGTTTTCAGAGCGAACAGCACTGATTTTCATGCATCTATTTCTCATTATTACTATATAAGTTCCCAAATGCCAGGCTTCTCTATATTCAGTATTTTATACCGTGTGTAAACTTATTTTAATATTGCTGGTGTTTTTATTTTGACATCTGGTGTTGACCAAAGGAAGTAGAAGAGGGTGGGTCCCCTTTTGAGTTTTTCCTCATGCACTTAGGGAGTTTTTACTTGCCACCTTTGCCCTCGGTCATTGGGGCTTGAGCCATTTTCTGTAAAGCTGCTTTGTGACATCACCTGTTTTAAAAAAACACTGTATGAATAGACTTTGACTTTTCCCATTCTTTTATTTGTCTTGTAAAGTAAGACATGTTCCTATGAAAGGCTGGAACATGTCACAGTGCATGTTATTTCCTGGGATTATCTGGAGACATGTTGCACCATTTTTGGTAGTTATGATCACTTTGTATTCTTGCAGCAAGTACTTCAGGCAGAGAATTAAATCTCTGCTTGCTCTCTTTTACTCTTCCACCAGGCCTTACATCTTCTCTATTCGAGTCATAACAAAGCTTTGGGTAACTGATCATTTTGCAGAAATATGAAAGAAAAAGAAACCCTCTAAGGTGCTTCAGGCATACAAGGTTCTGACATCTCAGCTGCAGTTCACTTCGGCTGCAGGAGCTGATATAAAAATCAGATGCGCAGACCACAAAACTATAACAGTCTACTCATAGATAAAATCAAACCAGGACATTTGATTAATCCATAGTGATTGTCTGGACATTACTCAAAACCCAGGCTGTCTGTTGGATTGCACTCGAGTGATGATACGCTCAGGGAGACATAAACCTACCTCACAAACTGCTGTTGTTGGTGCGTGATGTGTGTGTGAGCACAAAGCTCTCCGTACATTGCTGGCTGCTGGAGGACAAGGAGCGCCGAGGTGACCGCTGGAAACGGTTCCTTCGGTTGAAATAGCTCCCAGCCGTCCAGGTCCTCTGCCTCTTCCGAAGGTATTCTTTGTAGTTCTTGGTTAGCAGCGTGTACAGGAATGGATTGATGCAGCTGTTGCTGTAGGTCAGGCAGGTGGTCAGATAGTTGATGTTACGCCTGGCCTTGGTGGACAAGACCATCTCTGGCTTGAACTGACCCAGGAGCTGCCAGATCCAGAAAGGCAGAAAGCAGGCCCAGAAGAGGAGGACAATGGTGAAGATGAGGTACAGCACTTTGTGGTTAGGCAGCTTTTGAGTCTGCTTAAAAGTCTCCGTCTGTGAGATCCAGTATGTGCGTGCCAGACAAATGTAGAGGTAGCCTATTATGACCCCAGGAGCTACAATGCTGGTGCAGAAAAGTGAGGAGATGTAGATCTTGTAAGAAAGAGGACTCAGGGTGGTCTGACACATGGACTTGGAATTTTCTGTCTTGAGCTCTACATCAATGATCATGGGAAGGGTTAGTATCAATGAGGCTGTCCACACTAGTAGAGCAATGGCCTTACGGTAGCTCTTGGAACGCTTTACTGTGTCCAGAGGCTTGAGCACAGCAAAGTAGCGCTCCGTGCTCATCACAGTCAATGTGAAAATGCTGGCATGCATGGTCAGAAAGTCCATACTAATCAGAGTTCTACATCCCACATCACCGAAGTACCAGCCCTTCAAGAAGTGGGTGCACACCACAAAGGGAATGGTCAGCAGGTAAAGCAGGTCAGCCATCGCCAGGTTTACAATGTATATGTACATGGAAGCAGCTGAGCGCATGGAGTGACACATGACCACCAGGGTGTAGATATTTCCTGACACGCCCACAAGGCACATGAGGGACAGGATGGTGCCAATGGTGAAGGTAGCAGCCATATTCTCAGCAGACGCCTCCACTGGAGTCTCAGTAGCATTAGGGATCCTATCCACCATCGCCACCAGGGACTCCACTGACACGGTGGTCATGTCTACATAGTAACCAGATAAAAAGACAAACCTTGTGAATGAGTAGGTAAAAGTCAGAAGGATGTGCTAAAGAAGTTCAAAATGCTAAGTACAGTTCAGTAGAGCACTTACTTAGTTCAGTAAGTAAATATGCCTAAAGAGTGCAATATAAAAGCTCTAGCAGCATTCTATTCTGCAAGCTGAACCGAATTCAGCAGTCTGAGAACTGTGGAAATGTGGATAATCTCATTTTAATATTTGAAGTATCAGCAAAGCCCAGGACAACTTTCTGTCAAAGCTCAATTAACATTTTTACTCCATGGTCACCGGGCTAATTTACTGAGTAACCAATGCCATTAACACAGAGCAACACTGGACATTCCACACTAGACCTTTTACTCCTTAATCAGGAAGGTCCCCTTATCTTACGTGCCAAAGCGGCACAGAACCGACAAGTTACTGACAAGTCCAAATGAAATGTCATTTTAACTGAGTAATCATGTCTTACCTTGTTCAATTCCCACAGACTGTGTGGCTCCCAGCAAAGAGTGGTTTAGCATTTATAATGAGCACAGTGCACGCAAATCTAACTCATATTAGCTCTCCCAGCCGTTATTCCAAAATCCTGGAATTCCATTTGAAATGTCCCAAGTGTTTGGTTCCAGTTCTCCCAAACCAACAAACAAACAAACAAAGCTGATTACAGCAACATGGTCATTGTGTCAGCATGCGTTGTCTGAGTGCCTATGTCTCAAATGAGTCATAGGCAGGTGCTTCAGCTGTTGTGGAAAAACTTCTGCTCTTCTTCAGCACATCACCTACTCCCTCACAGGTCCTGATAGCTGATCTCAGCAAAGCATTACGTGTTCAAAAGAAGCCGTAAACATGAAAGAAACAGTAAATGGGGGAAAAAAAGCCAAATTCATCTTAGCTGGATATGCCAAGGGAGACGAGCACTTTGAGCTACAGCTGGATTTTGAAATCCTCTCTTCCACTGACAGAGTGCGTGCCTGTGAGGGGTAGAGGGAGGGGGAGGAGGAGAGGAGAGGAGAAAGAGAGAGAGAGAGAGAGAGTGAAAGGGAGAGAGAGACAGAGAGAGAGCAGCACACACACTTACACAGTGTGGGAGGGGAAATGAGGGTGGGAGGCAGAGAGAGGGAGAGAGAGAGTGCGAGAGAGAGAGAGAGAGAGAGAGAGAGAGAGAGAGAGAGAGAGAGAGAGAGAGAGAGAAAATAAAGACGATTGGGGGGTGGAGAGGGGCAAGAATTGTAAGAGGGTATTCCGGAAATAAGTGTGCTTATACGCTTGCTATAGATGACTGACAGGTATGTGTGCCCACCGGTCCTGTTACATGACTGCCCTACACCTTCTATCCACCACTTCCCCTTGTTTTTGATCTACAGTGGAAAATGCTGTTAGTTTTGGATTTTATCATACGTATATACTGCTTCAAAGCCTCATGAGCGTTTTTACAAAAACAATATTATAAAAAAATATTACATTGCATGAACATAATCATTATGAAAAATGGACCAATAGAAATGGTCCTAAACCATCTTACATTAAAAAAGTACTTCAATGTCAAGAATGTGTTTCCCCGTCTCTCGTAACATTACCACTTCAGAGATGTCAGTTTTTTTATTATTATCTTTTTCTTTTTTTTTAATGAGTGACCATGTTTATTATATGTATTATTTGACTAAACATTTAGTATTTTTATTTCCCGTTCCCTTTGTTTTCTTTAGGACGAGCAGTCAGGTTTTCCCAATCTTTTTTTGCAAGAATAATATTTATGAAGCTTGCTCACTATAGCTGCAGTGCAGACTCAGCCTGACTGGATGCCTTCTGGAGATCCTGTGTTGCCATGTTCATGGTGTTGAAATACCACTGCAAAATGATTTTAAATGTGTAGAGTGTTTATTACTTTAAGGGCTGAAAGGCTGCATGCTCTTGCAGATATTGACTATTATAAACCATATAGTTCTGGCTCAAAAAACAGATTGTCTGAGAAATATTCAAAGTTGTTGATGTACATACACATAGAGGTGCACACTTCAGTTCTGTATTAATGTGCCATGTTATTAAAACTGTCTAGTTGCTTGGCAACCCATGTCGAAGGAAAAAAATGTGCATATATTTACTCATTAATTATATGTGGAATAAAGCTATGTTTCTAAATACAAGTACAGGAGCAACCTGGCCAGTTCATACTCCAAACAATAGTGGGAAATGCATCTCAAGAAAATGCACAGTCCCACCTTCTCGCTCTTCATTCCCTACCTCTAGTAGAAATGTTGTGAGTAATGCATAACATTTTATTCCTTTACTTGCTATTTTACTGTTATTTCTTTCTATATCCTTCTACTAGTTATTCCCAAACTGGGCCCACAGACAGTTCACATTTTGGAAAAAGAACCAGATTGGAAACCACTGCTTTACTTAAAATACGTTTTTGGCAGTAAAATTATTTCTTAATTATTATTATTATTAATTATTATTAATTATTATTATTAATTATTATCATTATTAATTATAATATAAGGTTTGTGCATTTTCATTAGAACTACATTACAGTAATTTTACCAAAGGGAAAGGGGTTTTAGAAAAGTGTGTGAACAACATCTTACCTGTGATAAAGTACCTGTAATATATGACGCATGGCTTTATCCAATAACATAACGCTCATACATTTTGAGAGAAAAACAAAAAACTGACGTTTGGGAAATTTGAGAGGAACGGTCTTCTGCTAAATGTACGCACAGATGAAGTAAAGTCGCTTCAGATTTAGGAATCCAGAGAGTTTCCTGTCTTATTAAAGCATGCTGGGATGTGAAAGAATGAAAATGACCTTTATGCCACTAACTTATTTTTGTGCCACACTTGCACTAATGCTTCCATCATCCTTCTGACATGTATTGGAAGAGCGTTTAGAGGAAAGAGGCAGTAATTAGTTTGTTGGTAAAAACTGATGCATTTTTACAGAATGACAGCTCTACTATTTCTTACATGTATTTTTGCATGCAGTTTAATATTAATGCTTTAGAAGACAATTGCTTTTAGGTAGTTCAACTACAAACATCCTAGCTGATACCTAGTTATGCATTAAGGAGAGGAGTAAAAGGGAGAAACTCACTCACTTCAGATCTGTAGGTATCCTAGCTATAACACTACTGGCTCATGAGATGTACAAGCATGTGTGATCATTAGAGATTGACTGTGATGATCAGCCAGCTAAGATGTGTGCATTCTGTCCTACATCATTGACTATTAAGTCTTTGCAAATGTGCCAAAACACATTCTCAATTAATGAGAAACCATGAACCAGTGAAAAGGTCAGAGCAAAAGCCAGAATACTCATTTGGGAGTGTGTCACAGAGACCTCAAAGCAATCAATGGAACCAGGCTTAGCAAAGGACACGTCAGGATCTGTGTTTCTGCTTCCATTCAGGAATGCCAGCTCAACTCGACTAAATTAGTCACCAACAGACGTTATATCGTCCTATCCACCTTCACTAGAGACAAATATCCAAGTCAAACCATGGCCTTGTTCCCTCCATCTGAGTGTATTAACTGGGATATGTGTTTGAGGATATAAACACACGGTCAGCTTTCCTTTATTGAATTACACAGCGCCTCTATTGGTAAATAAAGCTCTAAGGGCTGGAAATTAGATTTTGTGGAAAGGCATGCAGCACCTAGCCGACCGAGATGAGACATACATGTGAAATGCGAGCAGATAACAGCGGCTGGTGCACAAGGCACAAAGCATCCATCTGGCTGGTTTGGTCTTTTGAAGGCATTTTGGGTTGTGTATTTATTATGTGGGTCTACAAGTCTAAGTTCACTATTTTGTGAGAACACTGAGCTCAGGTCCAGCATTTCTTCTCGGCAAAGAGCAAAGGTCATCTGTTAACTCCAGATCAAACACGCTTTCAAACGAGGGAGTCGTTTAGCCCTCAGTTTGAATTTTTGATGTTTGTGCCTGGGCTTCCAGACCTCTTAAAGAGCAATGTTCTCCTGTTGCTTTGAAAATCACATCTGGAGGCTGTCAGACAGACATTAATTATTGTTCAATCCCCCACCAAAAAAAAAGAGACAGATGAGAAAGTTAGGGTAGAGGCAAGGAGACATTAAAAAAGAAGAACGTGGGCAAGATGCCACTGAGCTATATTGTTAGGTTTAAAAGCATACTCACGAATGCCAAGGTGGAAAAGTCTAGCCAAGCAATTCTAATAATACTGAACAGAACGATCCGCTCACCAGCAAGATGGAAGACTTTCGGAGCGATGCCTTCGGCAGCATTGTCTTAGCCTGTCAGGACATGAGTAGCCTGGCCCGGCATTAATGTGGCTTGTATTGTGCGGAAAGGTCTATCTCTGATGAGATGTCAGTCAGCTAAGCCCTTATGATTATAATAAGAGGACGTCTATGCCACAGCGAGAGACGTCTGATAGTCCAGATTATATGAGGTCATCCACTGACCATTTTTCCTCTCGTTCTCTCAGGCGCTTCGCACGTGCTCCTACAGGCTGAAGCACAGACACACTTTCTCAATTAAGACTGACAAGCCAAGTAAGATTGCTGATAGGAAAAACAGATTTTGTGGGAAGAAACCTGAAGCATGTATGTAAACAAGCCCAGGCTGCTCCACAGGCCCAAGCCCTGGAAAAAAGCTGCTAAATCCTTGTTTTTTTCAGACAAGAGTCTTTTCGAGAGAGATTTTCGCAGCCACCCGGTGTCTGTTCTGGTGTAGAATCATCTGCTGAAGTTGCCAGAGTTGAAAACTGGTAGCGTCTAGCCTACAATCAGCCAGGATGAAGCGGTGGGCTTTGACTGACAATGGGGAAATGCCTCACGGACGCAATGTTCCAAGGTTCATGGAATGTCAAGGAGAGGCACATGCAGTTGTGACTTTGACCAAGTGCTACACTTCATCTCCTGTCCTTCCAGAACATCTGCTGATCTTTTCTTAAACTTCTATAATGATATTTTAATTGCTGTGGCCACATTCAAAAAGCCGTACAAACTAAGGCTAATGTGCACAGTGGCTTTCCTGTCCTTCCTGTCACAACTTCTGGGAGGTTCTTGCCCCAGTGCAGGATTTTTGCTAATTAGTTTGAGCCATGGTGTCATATTTCTGCACTCCCTGCGGCTGTGTTCCCAGATTCTCCCCACCTATGTGCAAGTGCAGAGCAAAGCCCGTAGGACTGCTCACTGTAAAACGAGACTGACCGTGTTAGTCTCAATTGCCTTTGACTGTGTGCGCTTGTGTTCACACACCAGTTACTAAGTATTTCTGAAAGCGTCTTTCAAGATTTCCTGAAATACTCAACATTGCAGTTGGCAAAGATAGACGGAGGCTCTGTCCATTATTTGAAGGAGGGTGAGGAAAGGGCAAAGCCACCGTCACTTTACCCTCCTACCATTATCTGTCCCCAACTAGAAAACTAGACCTTCCGTCACTCCACAGACACTGTTAATCTTGCGACTGGGAGTTAATGAGTTTCCACTCGGGTGTGGTGCGCATAACGGCACAACGTGTAACAACCATGCTGACCTAGAGAACATGGAGGGATAGTAGTGGCAGGTG